>JACDJE010000029.1:1248591-1767570 GCA_016647715.1 Pavo muticus | reverse complement strand
TAGGGCGCCGCGGGGCGGCGCAGGCTGCGGCTCCGGCGCTGCGCGGTGCGCGGCGGGCGGCTCCGAATATTGGGCGAGGGGGAGTGTCGGGGGGGGGATATATCAGAAATGAAATGAAAAAAAAATCGAATCAGAAAGAATTAAAATAAAAAAGAAACAGAGGAGAGCCCTTCTGGTCTTGACCCGTTTCGGGCCTTTCTAGGAGTCATTCGGCGCGCTCCGACACTTTTACAACGTAATTACCGCCGCGCAAATTGTTTGCCCAAACCTCATTGCGGATAAGGGTTTTACAATCGGCAAACAGTTCCCAGCGGGAGGGCTGCGCCGCGCACCCGCTCCGGGCCGCTCCTGCCGGGCTGCGCGCACCTCCGCTTCGTGGGACGGGCGGCAGCGGCCCCTTCTTAGCTCCGACGGCCTTCTTTGGAGCTAAACTCGGACCCGGGGGCTTGCAGAACCCGCCGCCCCTCTCTCCGTCGAAAGCAACCCCCCCTAAAATAATACCAATTAAAAATAAAAGGGGGGTACGGCTGAAAATACGGCGCAAAGCGGCCTCTGGCAGCCAGCTCAGCCCCAAAAGCCGCTTCGGGAGGTCCGATCCGCGCGTATTCGCTTATCGGGCAACAAATGAGGCTTCTAATCGGGCCGAATTTCCCAGCTTCGGGAAAGAATTAGTCATACCTCGGAACAATAAAATGTTTTCTCGCCGCCTTCCCCGCTCCGCCGCTGCCTTCCTAGAAGGGATTTGCGGTGAGGGGGGAAATTAGCATCCGAGTGTGCTCTTTCTCCATTAATATTTAAATGTTAAAACCCAAATAAGAACGGGCAGAAGAGGCAAACGGGCGCGGAACCGCGGAAGAAAGCGTTCGGAAGGCGGCGTGGAGATAAGCGAGGAATGCTGCAGATAAGGGCAGCGATACGCGCAGAGATACCCGAAAAGTCAGCGCCTGGTGAAACGGAGAGGGGGAAAACTGCTTAAAGACCTATTAAAAGGGCAGGGAAGAAAAAAATACAAAACAAAGGAACCCAAAAAGCGCCCGGAGCTGGAGGTGAACTGCGGGGACCGTCGGCTGCTTGGGGGACAAAGAGACCCGGCCCGGCCCGAGCGCAGCCCCGGAGAGGAGAGCGGCGATAGGGGAGCGAGGAGCGGCCGCCGTCGGGTGCCGGCCCGGACCTCGCCCCGAGAGCCGGGGCTCTTTTCTTCATTCAACGAAGGGCTTCGTAAAATATTCCCAATAAAATTTACGGTCGTCTTAAAACTTTCCAAACACCGCAATAAATTTTTAATAAAATTAAGTGGGAAATGAATTCCTGGCTGGGCGTTCCGCCGCTCGCCGTTCTCCGGCCGAGGAACGGGGCAGGATAGCACACAGCCCCGAACCTCCCGCTGCGGGCTTCGCCCCGCCGGGCACCGGAGCCGAACCGCCGCGCACCGAGCCGGACCGCCTCCCCCGGAGGGAGCCCGAAGCCCGGCGTTACGCCGAGCCCGGCATCGCCGCGGCGCTCGGATTCGGGTCCCGCGTGGGTTTGCGCGCACGGTCCCCCCCGTGAGCGCACAAATTCGTCTGCGCTCATTGCAGCACTGGGGACGCTGCCCGCGCTCCCCCCGCTGCTCCGTGCCCACAGCAGAACCCCTCGGGCCGCTGTGGTATCGCCGCACCTCTCCTCGAACGAGGAACAATCCCGGCTACAACTCCGTGGTTGCTTAATTAAAGAAAAAAAAGAAAAAAAGAAAAAAGAAAAACACACAAAAAACCCTCTGCTCGCCGCTTTGCACCCGAAGCATTGAGCTGCGTTGCCGTCTACTGGGCGATGGAGAAACTGCAGCCCGCTCTGCCCGCAAACTTTCTCGGGATGCGGCACATTCTGGGAGGGAGCTGCGGGCCGGAGCCTCCGGGTTTCTAGGGGGAGGCAGCGGCAAAGCGACCCCGGGCAGCAGAACCGTGGGCGAAACGAATACCGTTGTCAGCAGCGCCCGTGTGAAGAGAGAGTGGAGAGCTGGGCCCCGCTCGGGGCTCGCTGCGGGGGGGGGGGCGGACGGTGCTTCCCGCGGGGCAGCGGACAGCGGAGAGGTGGGGGGGGAAGGGGCGAGGGCAAACAAACAAAAAATAAAAAAAGAAGAAGAAGAGACAACAAAAAAAATAATAATATTAAAAGGTAAAGATTTGCGCCCGCTTTCTAAACCCCTTCCTGAGGATTTTTTTGGCCCGCAGCGGAGGGCTGCAGCCTGCTCGCGGGGCTGAGGGCGAGGCATAACGAGGAGGTGTTTTAGGATTATTTTTAAATGTAATTTTATTTTAAAAGCATTTTGTGTGCGTGTGTGTGTGTAGCTCCGCTCGCGGTGCCGATGCCAGAGCCGCCCCGCTGCCCACCCGCGTTCAGCCAACCCGCAAAGCCTGCGTGAGCTCGGGGAGCTGTTAGCAGCGGGATCTGCCCCGCACCCCGCAACCTGCAGCCCCAACCGGGCTCAGCGAGGCTCCGGGCAGAGCTTTCGGCCGCTCGCAGCCCGGCTCCGTCCTTCAGCCCTCGTGGGGAAGTTCAGCAGAGGGTGACGTTACCCCTTAATATGCGGTACCTCTCCCGGAGGCTCTGCCCGCTCTGCCGGCGTTGAGCCCCGCTCCGTGCCCGTCCCGGCAGCCCCGGGGCGACTTGCGACCCCCGAGCGCACAGAGCAGCACTGAATGATGCCCGTGCCCTTCGGTGGGGAGAGTCGAACGAAGCGCGTTCCTCTTTTCAAGGAGTTTTAAAGTACTCGCGAAATGCTTTTCGAGACGCAAATCAGCGAGGAACAAACTCGAAACCCGTTTACAAACCGCAATTGAGTCCGGGATCTCGCGGAGCCTCGGTTGAACTGCGGGGTCCTGCCACAGCCTCCCCACCTCTCCTAAACTAATTTCCGTCCCTATTACCCACGTATCGCTCCGTCCGTATTGCCCACGCTCTGCCCTGCCCGGCTCACGGCAGCACCGGGCACAGCGCGGCCGTCCTGCAGCGACAACGGGGAAGCGAGGAACGCTGCAGCTCGGCGAAGCGCACGGCCCAAGTGGGAAATCGGACTCAGGACGGCGATGGAGCAGCGCAGCGCTCTGTGGGGCGGGGGACGGCCCCTCCCGGTGCGGCTCCCTGTGCGGCTCCCGGTGCCGCTGCGCGGCTTCGCCGCCGCCGCTCTCCGCATCCCCGGGTGCGTTATCACCGACTTTTGCATCACTGTGTATATTGACTTTACTAAGCGGAGCCGCAGAGCTGTTGTAGCAGCCGTCCTCCGCAGCCGCAAACAATTCTCCCGGCGAGAAATTATAATTAAAATACTAATAATAAGAAGAAAAAAAGAGTTTCGAAATAGCTTAAATTTGCTCTCGCTGCCCCGTTTCGAAACGGCGCGCGTTGTTATCAGCGCACATCGCTGCGCTCGGAGCGCTTTGCACTCGACTCTGTGAGCGGTTGCGGGCAAAGGGACGGCGAGGGACAACCGGGCCGGGCCGGGCCGGGCCGGGCTGCGGCGGGCGCTGGGGCTGTGTTGCAGGGCTGCCCGCATCGCTTATGGCCGCCGAGGACGGCCGCGAGAAAAGCCACTTCGGGTGCGTGTGTGTGCACGAAGGAGCGCTTAGCACGCAATTTAGGAAACCCCTCTGCTTGTTGCTCATTTTACGAATCACCCCCGGAGCGCTCCCGAAGCTCGGTGCTGGGACAGGGCAGCCCATCTCTGACGTCCCTTCTCTGTCCCTCCGTTAACTTCGGCCCTGGGTCAACCCCGGGCAGCATTTCCTGGAGGGGAAAGGAGAAAAGAAACGAGGGACGGGAGTAGGGGTCACTTCGGGGGCTTAATTAGAGAGTTCAGCAGCAGCTCTGAAGCCGGGGGTGCCGAAGGGAAACACAGGTCAGAAGAACCCGCTTTGGCGGTGCTCCCTTCCAGCTTACCCCACCGAACACTTCTTACACCTCAAGCGTATTGGCTTCGGTTAAACACTGTAATTGTGTGCTTTGAGGATGGCATTCTCTTTCTGCGACCCTCAGCTGAGTCCCAGGAACACGCAGGCATCCACCCAGACACCCAGCTCCCCACGTTCAGACAGGCTTCATGTTCTATTCTGTGTCTTTTTGTTTGTTTTTTGTTTGTTTGTTTTTGTTTTTACACAAAATCAAAGAAACATCTCCTATAGCAACCAGCTCAGCTCAGCTCAACAGCAGTGTTATTTCCACGCATCCTCTGAACGCTCCTTATT
Organism: Pavo muticus; assembly: GCA_016647715.1. Classification (NCBI taxonomy): domain Eukaryota; kingdom Metazoa; phylum Chordata; class Aves; order Galliformes; family Phasianidae; genus Pavo; species Pavo muticus. The sequence continues at coordinate 1,763,350 of JACDJE010000029.1, read as the reverse complement.
TTGGCTAAGAGAGCTCTCAGCGTGCTTTGAGGGGGACTATCCCACAATTTATCCTTTCAGTTCAAATTGCCAAAGATGTGTTCGCTCTTCTCTCAGCACTGCAGTGACCAAAGTCCACTCTTACTTTACTCCACCACACTCCTGGCTGCTGCCACCCCCTTCCTTTTGCTGCACGTCACTACCAGATTTCTTTCTCCCTTTCCATGCACACCACACCTCTCTGCCGATGAGGAGACCCTCGTGGTTCCACCAGCGCCCACTACATCGTCGCTGCCATTAGTGTTACATTTCTAGTTATTCTTGCTTCTTCCCTCAGCCTTTGAAGTCGTGTAGAGACAATTTGATTCATTAGTACCCCTAGCTCACAGTAACCCTATCTTCTGCTTTACTTTCTGTATTAGAAGCACATGTCGGAGCCTGTATGTGAGGGCAAAGCTCCACCGGCCGATTTTCCTACACAGTTCCAATCCTGCCTAAAATCCTCACCAGGCTTGGAGTGCTGCCTTTCCCTGCCTGGGAACGCCGCATCCCCTCCCTGCTGGGTGATGGTCTTCTATGAATGGCACGCTTTCTCCGCCCGCTCTTCTCATGATGGAAGCTTTATGGCACTGGCACAATCTCCACCAGAGGACCACTTGTCGCACTGGGCGCATGGTTTATTCCATTCCCTCTTTCCACTACCCAACGCTTTTCCTACAGCCTCCCCTACCTGCCCGGAGCTCTGTCTGGCAGCCGGGCCTGCCTGCCTCATGTTTTCCCTTGGACAGGTTCCTGCTCCTCGCAGAGGGTGCCCGCTGCTGCGCTTTGAAGTGGTGCTGCATGCTGGCTCTGGGGGCTCTTCCCGGCTGATGTTGCGCTGAGCCTCCCCCGGCTGCATCGCCTCCCCTCGCTTTGATCAGACGAAACCCATTCACAAGTGCTGGCGCAAAAGGCCGGCGGGTTCCCGGCAAAAACCGGCCGACATCAAACTATCCTGGTGCTGACTTCAGCTGGGTGCTGGGACTGGCCAGGAGCAGGCAGAGCCCAGAGAAACAACCACTTTGTTGCAGTTTACGAGCAAGTCCTGTTTGTTTCAATCAAATGAATCGGTCGTCATTTTAAGCAGAATCAATCTAAGATTGGTTTAAATCAAATTTAGTATTCATGCCCCCCCACCCCTCTATTTTTAAAAGTTAAATTATTATTATGCTCCAGACTACTTTGCTGCTTGGAAAAGGCCTGTTTCCAGGGGCCAGCCCCACATGTCTATATGGGTGATGTAGGGAGTAGTTGGGTCACAGCAGTACTGGGGAACCAGGAGCGCAGTGACTCAGCCCGCATCCTCCAGGACCCAGGAAGCCTCAGCTGGGGGAACTGTTCCAGCAAGCTGAAGTGGGTGAGCTCTGCTCTGGAAAAGTCAATTTTTGCCATGATTATATTGTGACATTGACAAGTGATTGTCTAGGATGAAACATGAGGGGTTTCATCCCAAAAGTTTGCTGTCCACTTCACCAAGTTTTCATGAATTTGTGACTATCAGGGGATATACTTGGAAAAACCCTGTGCAGGAAGGCAGCAGCAGGGTGCCTGCAGCCAGCTGCAATACGCCTTTCCTTTAACACTCCAAGCTGGCCACCAGGAGGACAGATCCAACCTCAGACCTCTACTTGGCACCCCTGCACAGAACACTGTGCTCCACCCCCCCAACTGCACGCAGGCACCAGATGTGCACTGGTGCTCCACATCTGCCCCAGCTGTGGCTGAGCCCCTGCCTCCCTCTGTGAGCATCCTTCCTGCCCCGCGTGCTCATCAGGCCAGCATCATCCCTCCTCACTCTGCGCAGCTCCTCCAACTGCTGACCCCTTTGGCTTCTTATCAGTTAGCCAGCAGACTCCTTCTTTCCCCCCAGTTCACGCACATTTCCCTGTTACTCTCGCTGCCCTTCATTGCCCTGTCCCCTCGCCAAGGATCCTTCCTCTGCCACGTTTAGCTTCTTACCCCCCAGGAGGGGAGAGCTTGAATTTGTTTCAACGTTTCCTTCTTTTTATTTGTTTTCTTCTGTTCTGCCGAGCCTGTAATTTAGTTCTGCTGACACAAATGGTGAACCCCATAGTGGGAATCTACTTAGAAACCCTCTCTGAAGATATTTGGCTGTATTGCTGCAGCCTCTGGCTGTTTGTTCCCCTAAGGCCAACAGCAGTGAGGGGTTATAAAATACCTCTTTGCAACGTTACTTGGCCAAGAAGTGGGTGCAGTGCTCTGCCTTCTGAGTGAAGGTCTGGAACAGAGAGAATTTGCATTCAGCCTCACACGAGGCATCAGACCATCACCTGTTCCCTGTATTTCCTCAACAAATGGTGTCTCATTCCCAGCTTGTTTTATGTCTGCACGGGGACGCGAAGGCAGAATTTACGTGTGCTAGTGTGCATTAACTCCTGTCCTGACCAGTGCTAATTACCGCTAATGATGTGGGCCAGTGTTAATTCTCTTAGCAACATTACTGCTGGCCATACGCTTCTGAAAGTGCCTTTGGGTGAGGTAGCTTACTTTGTAAAGATATTTATGTGGAGAGTAAATACAGAGCAGCTAATACACCATAAATCCCCCCTGCTGGATCGAGGGCTCCGACGGCTCCATAGCACCGAGGTCCCTGGGTACGAAAGCAGAGAAACCCTCCAGTAAGAACCACTCAATAGAAAGGTGCTGGGATCACCCCGCGTGATCCTGGGAAAGTAATTCTGATCTGGCACTTCTCTGAAATTGGAAAAACAATACGTCCCTCACCATCTCAGGGGCACCTTATTTCTTTTCCCTGCCTTGCCAATCATTCTCTTCACTTTCAAACAACATCCTCCAAACCCTAATTGTTTTTATGCCTTCGCAGTATAAAAGAGAAAAGCTGTAAACCCATCGTATTTTCCGAGGCAATGTTTTCCCCGTTGTGCCGTAGCATTACTGAGCAGAGGCCTGGCGATTTGCTGGGAGGACAAATGAAGACACACCGAGCGCTTCGGCGCTTGGCTGGGCGGCACCGCAGGGCTGGAAGGTATCACCAGGCCGTGCACACTGATTTCAGCAGCTCCACTCTGATTTATCATAGAATCATAGAATCACAGAATGGCTTGGGTTGAAAAGGACCGCAATGATCATCTAGTTTCAACCCCCCTGCCATAGGCAGGGTCACCAACCACCAGATCAGGCTGCCCAGAGTCACATCCAGCCTGGCCTTGAATGCCTCCAGGGATGGGGCATCCACAACCTCCTTGGGCAACCTGTTCCAGTGTGTTACCACCCTCTGTGTGAAATTTATGGGGCTGGATGCCCCAGAACTGCTGCCTGCCCCTTCCTCCTCCCTGCTGCAGCCCCGGATGTGCTCCTCAGTTTGTGGTCATTAACAGCAGCTGTTGGAGCAGCACTTGCCAAAGCTCCATGTCCTTTCAGAATCATCACAGGTTTCTGCTTTGCCTGGAAATATGCAGCAGTTTGGTTTGTATAAAGGCTGCATGAATAAAAATTTAATCTAAGGCTATCGCTTCTGTAACGGCAGTAATTTCTCTTAAAGGCTGTATACAAAGCATACTAAATACTGTCTATAAATAAGACTGTATTTAATAGAGGAGAGAAGTGATTTAATGGCCTTACTGGCAAAACCTTCCCTGCCTCATCTGAGCCCAAATCTGGGTCTTTTTCCTCAGCAGAACTGATGTCCTGCAAGGAGAACTTGGACCCAGAAAACTCTGATTTTCAGGTGAAGTCATTAAGCCCAAACTTTCCTCTGCAAAAGGAAAGGAAAAACATCTTAAAGGAAATATGTGTTAAGCAGAGGACATCCCTTTCATAATAGAAGCTACAAGGGAATGAAAGTACTTTCTAATTATAATAGTTCCCTAATTATCTGCCTAACATCTCATCTTTCTGTCTAATCCCACTTTTAATTACACAGTACCTTTTTTTTGCCTGTCACCAACTGAAGCACTCTATTTTCCTGACTGTAAATCCTTCTAAGTGGTGATATCAGAGGAGAAGTATTGTCACTGCCCACCAGGACGCACACTGCATGGCAGGGAACATCCAACCACAGGTTAGGGTAGAGAGCACGGGTGCTCCCTTTTGGAACAGCCCCCTGTAAGCCTGTGGGTTTTCTCAAGCAAGAAAGTCCTCTCTAAACCACTCTAAACCTCTAAACCTCTTTGAGCTGTACGAATTTTCCAGCGTGTTGCTCAGTATTCCAGATTCCTGCAGCTTGGTCTGACTTCCAACTAATGCTCAATGGGGTCCCAGTTCTGGCTGGTGTTGGAATGAGACTTGGCCTTTGAACCACAGTGGTGTGCAGCTTGCAGAGAGGAAGCAATACGGTATCATTGAGCTACCTTATCTCCGGGCATCTGCTCATCAAGATCTCACCCGGCGATTGCGGCTGGGGAGGAAGCGCTGCTGAGGATGGGAAGGAAATGTGTGCGCAAGGTTCCCACTGCTGGCCTGCTGCTGGCTTCCTGCTCCGGTGTATCCCAGCCCTGTGCTTCCCCAGAGCAGGCACAGAATTGCCCTTCGGGGATGTTGTCGGGCTTAATGGATGCTTATAACTGGCTCTAACAAAAGGTGCGATGTCAGTGAAAAGTAGTTTTCAAGGTGATTATTCAAACGCTCATTAAAATGCGTTTTGTTCCATCCTTTCCCTTGGCTTGTGTGGGAGGAAACTGAAAGATTCAGGGCTTTGTGGGAAAGGGGGAGAGCTCACTCTTCCCTTCGGGTGTGGGAGCGGGGTGTACCGAGGAAAGCCCTCTGGCACACGGGTGGGTTTGCACCAAGGCTCCGAGCCAGGCTGCAAGCTCCAACAGCCCTGCGGCTGGCATGCATCCTCCGGAGCACAGAGCCACAGATTGATGGCACCTTCCCTGCACAGATCTGCATGTATCATTCACTTAGCCTTGCTCCTGATGGAGTTAGGTATAATCCTTTATTGAAAATTATTCCTAATGTGTATTTAAGCATTAAAAATGAATGCGGGTGTGTGATAAAACTTCGGGAATAATTTATAAACAGCTAACATAACATGAGATATGGAGTACTTGGCTGCCCTGCAAACCTGTGCGAATGGCAGCGTGATGCCAGAGAGAGCTTCTTCCTTTGTGGATGTCTCCTTGCATCTCGCTGACCCTTCCATGGCCGCTTGGTAGCACTCATCTGCCATGGTGGGGCCCTGGGCAGCCTGATCTGGTGGGGGGCAACCAGCCCACGGCAGCGGGTTGGAACTGGGTGGGCAATGAGGTCCCCTCCAAACTAAGCTATTCTATGATTCTATGCTCATATGATTCTATGACTCAGTGATTCTATGATTTGGGGCAAAAAGCTACTGCAAGTAATAATTATCATTGCTTCTTACTAAAATGCTCTTACTTGCTCCTATATTTATTTCTCGAGGACAGGAGGGAGATGAATGCTTTGTGGCATGCAGTGGTTGCAAGGCAGACACTGAATAGTGTATTGCACAGCTGGGGGGACCAGCATCACTCACATCTTCTTTGCAAGGGCTGAGCCTCTCTGGTCTCTCACATTCCCATGTTGCTCAGTCCATGCCCCCACGGTGCCCTAGAGTATGTTTGGTAGCGGGGTCCATAGTGTGAGCTGCTATGGAGGTCTTCCAGCACCAGCCCATTTCTCCTGAACGCAGGGCTTGTATGTGACACGAACAAAGCCAACAGAATTTGATCAACACGGCAGAAAAGAGCACGTTCTATAGACTAAAAATCAGTCAAAATCCAAGCTGTGGGACTGAGCATACTCTGCAGGTTTTCTTGCCAGTCCCACAGAAATACTGTTCTGCAGAAAACTCTGCTTTTCTCCTCAAAGTTGCTGGTGGTGCGGCCACACAAAATACTATTTGACACCTCTCCTCTGGAGAGAAGGAAAATCCTGCCTGAGATTGGGGATGACAGCATGACTGCTTTCTCATCACTTTTATTGAAGACCACTGGAGTTTGCCCATGTATGTGTCTAGCATTAAAGACCAAAGACATATCGGGGATGTGATGAGGTGCATCCCATCCCCATCCTTCTTTTTCTTGTCATCTTCTTCCTCCTGATCCTCCTCTTCTATGGAGCTGACATTTGCCAAAGAGAGGGATGTGAATGTTAAGGCGGACAAGGATTGAACTTGGGCAGCACCTAGCCTAATGCCTTGTTAGTATGCTTTTCTCTCCCTCTGCTTTCACTCAAATATTGACTGGCCTCATCCGTTACTAAATGGATTGTTTAGTTTCATTTTTCAACACTTCATTTCTTAGCTCTTTCAAAGAGGATGTGCTGGGTGGACCAGTGGTGAGACTGGCTGCCCTTTGTACAAATTTAGCTCTGTTAGCCAATTATTCTGGCAGGAAAATTTTCAGCATGCTGAACCATCCTGTGCAGGCTCCTGAAGTCCAAGAGAGGGGCACTGTCTACTGGTGGAATCCCAGATTCCCTGTGGGTGCTGGAAGGACTCCAGCACATGGATGGCCTACTGATAACTAAGCAAGAGAAACCACAAGCAGGAGATCTTCCTCTATCTTGCAAAGGTTTGTAAGAGCTGACGCAGGCTCTGCTCCCCAAAATAAGGCCCATGTGCAATGCTTGCTCTTGCATTACTTGCTCACCCGATGCAAGAACAGGGAGGACGCAGCCCCCGGACACTTCCTTTTGTCCATATCCTCTCAACCCTTCCCTGCCAAGGCTCTCAGAGCTGTGTGAAGTCATTTCCCCATCTGAAAAACAACTGCTAGAGAGCAGCCTCCAGCTTGTTTGAGGCCTTGAGGAGAGAGATGGATTCCTTCACTGCCAAAAAGATATTCAGGCAGAAACACTCTTGGCAGAAATGTGTGGGTTTTCTGGCCCTATCTGTGCATTTGGATACATCCCGCTACACAGAGTGATGCAATCCTTGTCTATCTCAATAGAAACTCAAGTTAAGATAGCCCTCATGTTTTTCTGATGGCCAGATGTGCTCTGTAGCACTACAATTTACTGTATTACACCCTTGTTGATACTACCACTCACTTCATCTTGGAACAAAATGTAAAGAATCTATTAATAAGGAGCAATAAAGGTCATTATTTCTGCTCTTTAACAAACAAATGTCATTAACTTCTCTACTTATCAGCCCGTCTGGAAGCTGCTGAAGTCCACTGCCTTGCAGAAATCACAGCAGAGCAGTTCCTTCAGCAAGTGCTCATACCTAATCCTCTCTGGAGCCACCTGGAAGCTTCACAGCGCAAAACAGATTCATCCACGACATTCAGAAGTTTGCCATAAGTCATGAGAATTTGCATGGAACCCGATGGCCATTGGCCATCCTGCAGCTTTCTGAGCAAATGCTCCCCTTGCAGGGTCCCACATCCAGGCCCATGCATTGCTTGTGCATAGGGAGCTTGCAGATGGCTTTGTGCCCAGGGGCAGGGAGTGACATTTCTGCACAGAGCTACTCCTGCTTTGCTGGATTACTCGGAAGCTACGCTTGGCATAGGCAGAACATATAGCTCTCTACCACTACCTGAAAGGAGGTTGCGGCAAAGTGGGGGTCAGCCTCTTCTCCTGTGTAGGACGAGAGGGAATGGCCTCAAGTTGCACCAGGGGAGGTTCAGGTTGGATGTTAGGAAATATTTCTTCTCCAAAAGAGTGGTGAGGCACTGGAATGGGCTGCCCAGTGAGGTGGTGGAGTCACCATCCCTGGAGGTGTTCCAGAAATATGGAGATACTGTACTGAGGGATGTACTTAGTGGGGAGATATTGGTGGTAGGTGGATGGCTGGACTGGATGATCTTGGAAGTCTTTTCCAACACTGATGATGCTATGATTCTGTGATTCTGTGATTCTATAAGTTTCAAATTGTCAAGATTTGATAGCAGGCTTTCAAGAAGGCCTTCCAAAATTAACTGTGGAGTGGAAAGCAGTAACCTGATCTCCACTGTCTTCATACCTACGCTTTCCTTTTTGCAGAAAAAACTCTCTCCCACCCCTCAGTATAAATCGCTCACTATATTTACTCTAGTAAACATAGGTAAACTCTCCTAGTGCCAGCCTTCCATGCCTCTCAGACATTGCTGCAATGGGCACTGTATGATGAGTCCCACTAATCATTGCTGTCAGTCATTCCTCCTTGCTGCTGCAGCCCTTCCCAGCCAAGGATCCTGAGGGCCTCCAGGATCACCATGTGAGCAGTGTGCGGTACCTGGCAGGCTGTACAGGTCAGAGGGATCTGTAGCGTGGCTCCCAGCACACGCCAGCAACTTGCTGGCGATATTAAACCCAGCAGCCCGCACCAAGAGCAAAACACAAACAAAGCCTGTGCTGGAATAAATTTTCAGGCTTTTTTGGATGGTTCCATTTCACTTCTTTCTCAAAATTAATAAGTGTCTGCAGAGCAGTGCTGGGCGCAGTGGTTTGGGCACAGGATACAGAGCTCAGCCTGCGGGCAGTGCTCCCACAGCTCCCCACGGCTTCACCCACACTGCATCAAAACACAACCGGGAACAAGGGCTCCCTCACCCTCCTGTTTATTGTTGGAAAAACACTTCTGATTGAGATGGAAAATGCTCTCCGGTCACCCCAGGGCTGGGAGCCCCTTCTTTCTCACGCTGGCCCTGGCTCCAGCCCCCCCCAATAGCTCAGCTAATGCACCTATTTCTCATAGCGCATCCCGCTGCCTTACAAAAAGCCAATGAATTATTCTTGTTTTTAGTGCAACCGCTGAAGATATTTCAAAGTGAAAAGGAATTGACCCAACCTACTGTGCACATTATTTATTCAGAGGTAGTACAAAAACGAGTCCCTGATGTTACTAAAACAAATCCTAATAAGTACAGAGAGCATCAATTACAGGCTTCCCTTTATAGTCCTATATATCTCTTTCCCTTTCTAGAGATAGTATCACATGTGAGGGGGCACCGTGTTGGCTTTCAAACCTATTGAGCTTTCATAATTATAACCTCTGCTTTAACCTCTTTTATAGGACACACTATACCATCTCACGTTACGTTCCTTGAATCCCAACCAACCCTCAGAGAACGCGTCTTTAAAGCTCGCTTCGTCTAAGACGAGCAGAAAACGGGAAGCATTAAGCATTCATAACGCCGTGCACACACTACATCAGGGTGCCCAAGCAAAATACATCTTGGGAGCACGCTTGGAATCTCACTGTAAGCTCAGTAAATATTTAGCACGCACATACTCTGACATAATTAAACCAGGAAAGTATTAATTGCAGTGGAATAGATGGATTTCTTTCTTTTTTTTTTTTTGTTCCAGTCTGTATGGAGTGTCCTTCTATTTAATCAAAAAGCTTGGAATGACTCCTAATCTATCATAAAAATTTTTAAGGACATGATTAATTCCATTGTTTAAATTCTGTTTTATTGCCATAAGAAACTCTCATAAATGATCTCGCACCTTTCTCTGCGATCATTTCCTTCTAAAGTAATACACTAATTAATTTCAATTAAATATATGTAAAGGAAGATATATTTTGAAAAATGCTTCTCCCATGCCATTTGTTAATATATTGAAAAAGTGTAAACCTTGGAACATTTAGCATAGAAAATATTCATTTTTGGTAATTTCTCAAGGGGGCAATTTATTAAATGAAAGGCTTTTAACATTAGCTAAAAGCAGCCCTGTAAATCATGGGTGTCATCAAACTGCTTCATCACTTCATTAATTTAAAAGATTATTATATGCGTAACTGACATAATTTTGAACAATGTTACATGGTTAATTTATTAATGTAGAAAAGCAGAAATGACATGCTGAATTGATTTATTATTATAATTGTATAATTTTAGGACTTTTCTCTGTGACTTTCACCAACTGAGCAAATGATTCAGGGCAAAACTGTGCCATTGATTTTTTCCAAGCGTGGCTCCTCCTTGGTGTCAAGCGGGGACGGCGGCTTGGAGGAGCCAACCCAGCCTCCTGCTCTGCCTTCCAGCCCCAGCTGCAAGGCCTCCTTGACCACCTCCGGTCACCTTGGCCTTGTGTTAATTTTAAAGTGCTTTTATTTGCCTCCTGGTGGCCAAATACATCTATAAGTTATTGTGGTTATGCTAGAAACCACCTTGAGTGCTGTGTTCTGTGTTGGGCCCCTTAGTACAAGAAAGACACTGGGGCCCTGGAGCATGTCCCAAGAAGGGCAGTGGGGCTGTGAGGGGTCTGGAGCACAAGCGTGATGGGGAGAAGCTGAGGGAACCTGGGGTGTTCAGTCTGGAGAAGAGGCTCAGGGGAGACCTCATCGCTCTCTACAACGGCCTGAGAGGAGGCTGTGGCGAGGTAGGGGATGCTCTCTCCTACCAGATAACTAGTGATGAAGGTTATGGCCTCAAGTTGCACCAGGAAAGATTCAGGTTGGGCATTAGGAAACATTTCTTCTCCAGAATAGTGGTGAGGCAGTGGCACAGCTGCCCAGGGAGGGGGTGGAGTCACTGTCCCTGGAGGTGCTCAAGAACCGTGGAGATGTGGCACTGCGGGACGTGGTCAGTGTGCATGGTGGGGTTGGGTTGGGGTTGGAGTGGATAATCTTAGTGCTCTTTTCCAACTGCATTGATGCTATGATTTTATGATAAAAACCTGGTTCTGGGTGACTGTGCTTAAATGTGCTCATACCGTAGGCTCTCCCCATGCACAGAAAGACGTTGTTGTTGGTGGAGCTTGCTCTGCCTCACCGAGGAGCCCGGAGCCCCATGGCTCGTGCAGAGCAGCCCCCAGCGCTTTTGGCCATAATTCTATTAGCCAGCAGTTAGTGCTGGCTTCCTGCCCGAGCCGAAAATGTGATGCAGCATCACTTCTTCACTAGGCGCCGCTTGGAAGCATGGTTAAAGTTGGATTCAATAATACCACACCACATTTGGGATTATTTTTAGATGGAAATGATGCATGACTCTGAAACCCTGCAAAGCCAGTGGAGCATTCCTGTTCCAGCACAAGTGCGGGTGGGCGGGTGCACGGATTGCATTCAAGAAACCTTGCTCCAAAACCTGCAAAGGGACACGGCTTGGACTTAACCAAACAGGGCCCTAGTTCTGTTCTGCAGCCTTCTTTTTTTGAGCTGAACTCTCACAAAAACAGCTCAAAGTGTTGCCCATGATTTGGCCGAGATTTCCATCCCCACAGCATAAGCTGCATTGCTCCAGTTGTGCTGGGACGCGGTGGGGTGGATGCAGAGTGACTGCACACTGCTGCTGCACATGTTTGCACCATATGAATACTTTCAGCAGCACGGCTGTCTTACCCCAATGTCCCCAAGCCTCTTGGCTTTGTGCATTTTGTTTATTCCAAGCTGTCTTTGGTTGACTGGACTCAACGGGTCTGGGCTCTAGGAGGGACATCTGAGATGCCAATAATGACACCAAAATCAAAGGACTGCGCAGCGGATAAAATTTAAAATGCAAATTAAAGACTATAGTGTTTCAGGGCCATCATTAAGGATCCTGCATCAAAAAATGGTGTCACAAGAGCATTCTGGGCAATTATGGACAATTTTTAAGAGAGTATTTTTCTTTCCCTGTAATCTTACATAATGCCTTTCATATGTAATACCTTGAGTGCATGCAGTATGCAAAACACTCTACCAACTGTATACATGCAGAAATCATTTCACCATTAAACGCAGCCATGCCCAGGGTGCAGAATGGTGACCAGATGGGCTGAGCCAAGCACGCTGCACAACTAAAGAGCAGGGAATGTTTTAGCCAGGGCAGCTGGGGCAAACCTAGCCTCCTAGGAGAGCACCACGTTTGTCAATGCACATAGAGCAAAGGCAGGGCCCTGATTTTCAAATGCTGCCCCCCCAAGATGTAAACAGTGCAGAAAGGCATCCTTCATGCCATCGCTCACATATATTATTCCAGCGCTCCCACCCTTGATAGGATATATTATAAATCTCCAATTACCTCTGGCATGCATGAGGTTGACTTTTATTTTATATGATGATCAATTTTTGTTTTTTTTTTTCTTAGGGTGTCACTAAGGACATAGGGAAACAATTTAGGAGATTAAAAAAAAGGAGAGAGAGAAAAGATTCAAGCCAAATGCTTTCTTACAGGAAACATTTATCTGCACAAGAGCGTCTCATCTAACAAAGTTCTACCATATTCTCCCACAACAGACAGGAACTTGTCTGCATTAGCATTTTAAGAAATGAATCCTAAAAGACCAGCAAGTGTCAATAAGCTGTCACAAGCAGGAGTGATGGCTCTTCACAGGTCTCTTCTCACATGAGTGCAAATGACTGTCCTTCAGTTCATCACAGGCATTTTGGTCAAAACAAACTTTTCTGATTTTCACACGGCCTTTAAAATCCTGACTAAAGCAAAACAGAGGGTCTGATCCTGTCCCACTGCAATCAATGGCAATGCTCCTCTTTGCCCAACTGAATGCAAAATCAGAATCCCAGCACGAGCAAAAGGCCTATCACAATCTTCTGCAACCTCATCTTTCAGGTCGTGTCATGAGGTGAGAGTGAAAGAGAACTAACTTGTCCCAAACAAAACACACGTCCTACGTGACCTGGAGTGTATACGTACTGGGTAGCAAGAGCTGGGCTTGATCTGACTTTTGTTTCATATTTAGTGCTGCAAACATCTGCTAGCCTTATTACAAATTGCACTTTGGTAGTCATAATTAGTAACCGCATGATTCTGTTCTACATGTGACGTTCTCAAAATCAGAAAAACATGGAAGAGTGGAAGTACTACATTAATGTACTTTCTGGATGTTCTATACAACCACCGTATGACTCTTAGCTCCCCATTCTCTCTTGATGCAGAGAGATGCCTTTCTTACAAAGGACAATATTTTTCCCTACGTGACAGCTCAGTCACAGATTTCCTGGTGGTGAAGATCATCACTGCTGGTGTCTCTCAGTTTGCTCTGAGGAGTGCTGCCTAAAGAATGAAGGAAATCTGAAAGCCTCACTCACCCTGAAGCTTAAGTGGGCAAATCTGGAGATGTAGTAAAGACAGCAACAAGCTCAGCTAAAGCTGTACAGCTGCACATTTCCTCGGTGTTGTCCCGTCCACACTTGACCCATAGAACAGAAGTCTCCAAGATTACAATCACTGGCAGCAACTTAATTCAGATAATTGAACACCCATAAACCTCCCAGCAAGAACTAACGTGAAGTCAAAAGGAGCGCCCACATCATCTGCTGGAGGCAGGACCCCATCTCCCTAGGCCCAGCCTTTACAGATGTGTCTCCCGCAGGGGTGCTCCAGACAGTTACTGAACAGTCTGTTCTGGAGCTTAACTATTTCTGATACAAGTTTTTCTAGTATCTAATCTCAATCTCCTTTGCTGCGTATTAAACTGATTATTTCTATCCCTTCCCTCAGCAGACATGGATAAAAATCTGATTGCTCTCTACTTTCTACTTGCAGATAGTGGAAGGCTGGCAGCACTCTCTAGCTTAAAAGAATCTCATCCTATCAACCTTTTTGCTCATTTCATCCTGATATTACAGAAAACTTAAATCGTCTCCAGAGCAAGTCATGCTCTCTCTGCTTCAGCAAGAGGCAACAGGGCAGGTTGAATTGTCTGTGAGAAAATGGCAGAGTCAATAAAGCAGGCAGTGCTCCCAGAGGAGATTTATGGCCGAGGCACTAGGAGCTGTGCCGTCCGAGTGCTTCTCCTGGAAAGCTGTCGGGCACAGCCAGCCCATCCCTGCCCTGCAAGCAGCAGGCTGTGGTGTGGCTGCCACTCCTCCGCTGGGAAGGAGAGCTATGTATGGGCAATTAGCATTTTTCAGGAGTGGTGCTGGAGCCTGCTGGAGGGAGAAGTGAAAACAAACATAAAATAAAAGCCAGGCAAGAGGGTAATATTTCCATCATCAAAGCCGACACGCTGCACTGTGAGTCCTTTGAGCAGCACAAATTTGATGTGCAAACCCCTTTGAAAGAGAAATCTTTGCATGAGCATTTCTCGAAGGATAATTTTAAGCTTCAGCACTTCTTTTCACAGGGGCAATTTTAAATCTGGAACCATTCATGACATCTAAGGTCATGGAGTACAATTTCTTTTGGAACGGGGGCTGATTAATCTCTCCTACATACTTCTATAAACATTTCTGCTGGGAAAACTGTGTTCACAAGTAGAGGTTTCCATAGTCAAACAATAGATATGCTTGGGAGGACATGCCAGACTTCCATCAGGACAATCAACCCCTTGAACTGGTGGGCTGGCGCCAGTGGAAGGGTGCTCTGAAAGCTCCCTACCTTGCTCTGTCCCATCCTCCTGGACAAAGCCACCAGTGGTCACTTCTCCAGGTGACATCTGACTCGGTGACATTGTCATGCAAACTCATTACTTGACTCATTACATGACTTGATAACTATGTTGTCAAAGTGAAATCTCTTTTCATGTACCAAGGGAATGGGCCAAAGCAAAACACTTGAACATTTTCATGCTTGAAAAGTGATGCTTCAAGAGGGGTATATAAACGGTTAAGAATTACCACAGTCCATGTATGTGCTGATGAAAAAGAAGATATCACAGAACTCAAAACAAACTAGTAGGACAATAAAACCCAGCAAAAACCTTAATTCTGCCTCCCTCCCTCCCCCCAGGGTTAACAAAACCTCTCCAAATCAAGAGAGACCGCACCAGCAGACAACTATAGGAGGCTTTACATTGATGTTTTCTTTCTTTGAAAAGGCTTTAAATGCCTTTCTCATGTTTTTACAAAAGCTTTTACATTTTTGAGGGGTTCTCTTTCTGTCTGAATGCCACCACTAGTAAAGGAAAGGAAATTCTTCATGTCCTTTTGTTGAAGCTACGGCAAGGTCTTCATGAGAAAATTCCACACGCAAGGAGTCCCGCATGGGACTAGAAGGAGGAAAAAGCAACCATGGCACAGGAAACAAACAGATGTTTCATTGACGGCAGCATCAACAAGTCAATATTGATCAATAGCAAGATCTGTCCATTACCCCCAGAGGTGACTGCCTAGATGATTTTCCCAAGACCTGGCAAGGCTGAAATCCAAGGGGATTCACTCATTTGTACAAATGGGCACAGAAGCTCACCCCCAAATGGCAGCCAACCAAGCCTAGCATGCTTCCCACCAACCTGTGCATATAGCCTTGACCTGTAGCTAGTAGAAGACCTAATTCTTAACCTTAGAGTTACATCTAGTTTGCAGAAAGCTAGCCATTACTCCTTGTTTTGGGTACCCATCCCCAACACCTTTTTTAATGATCATCAAACCTTCACAGTCCTTGCTGAAGACACCCCTCAGAAGTCACTCAACCCACTCAACACTCCTGTTATATCCGAGCTGCACTTGAGGAGAGCAGAGAAAAGGAGTGGAAAAAAAGTCAGTAGTTGGTAACGGAAAGGAAGAGACGGATTAAATGGAAAGCTCTGCCAAGATGCAGCCATGGGGAGCAAATTCACTGTGGGCACAGCAACTTGAAGGAGGACTGAGTTTAAAGTGTAGGAGACAGCTGGGATTCAGCTGGTGATGCTGCTGGATTATGCTGCTCCAGCACAGCCAATAAATGACACCGAGATGTGTTTTATATATATATGTGTATATGTATACTTATATATGTACATATAGATATATAACATGCACACGGACATACATACATATATATTTTTAAGTGACTCGTACAGGAAATTTTTCCTCACTGCATATGAAAGCCGTTCCTATTCCCCAAAGTAAGACACTTGGCAAGTCAATTACAAGGAAAGTAGAAGTGCTGAAGCATATGAACAAATTTTAACAACATGCAAGCGTAACTTTTATTGCCAACAGTAGATGTACGTTGGAATTTGAGGGAGGAAAAGAAACCCTGATGAAGTGGCAAAGTGCAGTTGTTTTTCTTTATCTACAGAACACTGTGGTTTCATTTGCAGATGAATCACTTTGTTGTGATTTATTCCGTTTGTAAATGGATCTGATTTATTTTCCCAGGGGATTTGAGAGATTTTTAGTAAAGCAAGTTACTGAGCTGGCTAAAATGAGAGGAAGCATAATTGCACTGAAATGTTTGAAGAAGATCAAGTTAGGGTGTCACCTGCCAGAACGTTTTGGCAACAAAACAGAACAAAATCCAAGAATATAGGAACATAAACAAAAAAATGCAAAGAAACCCAAAATAAACTGATCCAAAATGAGGGAAAACTATGATCCGAGCTAACCAAACACAGACCTGCCAGTTGTTAGAAGACAGCCTTTAAAGGAATATCCTCCTTTGGCGCACTCAGTTCTCGGGCACTGTAATGTCAACTGTGCCAAAGCAATTAAACTGCTTAATAATCAAACCTGGATCTCATTTATATGGCATGTGAACAGAGCAAAACAGCGTATGGAAAGTGTGCTGTATAATGAGATGCGGTTTATTTCCTATCACAAGTGAGCTGGTAATGAGATAGATACTTCATATCACAGGAAAGACGTTAACAGCCAGCAGATTTATCAGCTTCAATAGCTTTCCTGCACCCACAGTCTTTGTTTGGTTATTTTGTGTCCCACTGAGAACACGGGAGTCAAAGATTCTATCCAAATCTCAAGGGTGAGTGGGAAGATCCTTTGGTTAACTCAATGAAAGCGTATCTGGAACTTTCCACAGGTGACACTGTTATACTGAAACGTGCACATAGAATCTATCCTTCTGGCAAGATTTTTAAGCTGATTGTGGTGATCCTGCTCCAGAGGCAAGCAGCTTCTCTCAGAAGCAAAAGCCATGTAACCAATTGAGGGGAACACCTTACTGCCCTTTCTAGAAACACCATCATTACAAAGAAGTTTGGGTTTGCATTGTGGAGGATGGTTTGCACTGTGGAGGACGAGACTGATGCTTGACTTTCTGTCACTGCAGAATGTATTTGGGTAACTGGGCCACCTCCCCTGGCAGGAGGGGACTCCAAGTCTATTTCACCCAGCAGCGGAACACCTACTGCTCCTAAAGCCTGTGTTCCTGAGGCAGGTTGGGAAGAGCTGACAATGGGCTTTGGTGCCTTTGCTCAACCACATTTCCTCTTCTGGGATTTGTTGGAAAGAGGGGGAGGGAGAAAAAGGAAGAGGTCCCAAACCCTTTACTATCTCTTCTGAGCTTGTTGTCTTTTGTAAGCCACAAAGAACAGATTTTCTTTTGTAAATCCTTAGTAATTAAATGAGTACTTCAGTGGCTATATTCTTCAATGGTCTTGTTTCCTAGGTTTTGCCTTTGACAGTCATATTTTGCAAAGGCTGCTAAGATGACTAGGCACCTTACCCTACTTAACACTAAACCAATTGATGCCCGTGCACACTGCATGAAGGAGGAAAAGTTTCATTAATGGCACTTCATTAAAGAACTGCACTGGAAAGCCCTAAATATGACCGAACCAACCGAAATCCAGAGCAAGCTGTCTATTAGGAGAGCAACAAAGACAGTTTCGGAAACTGAACTCTGGCTCCACTGCAGCGGATTAGGAAGAGTGATGGGATTAGTGTTTAATGACTTGGGGCAAGAGACAAAGGGAATTTCGACAAAGAGGCTTAGATATGGAAGAATTAACACTCTCTATCCCAGCCATGCCTCTGATGACTTCCAGCATTCTTTCCTGGCTCTGCTGACGTTGGGGAGGGGGGGCGGGGGGGGGGACAAAACAAAAAAAAGACTAGCAGGGCTTTAATACCTCCTTAGCCTTTTCTTATCACAACTCTTTCTCTTTGTAAAGAAAGAAAAGATCTTTTAATTTTTCCTAATGCAATAAGCAAAGTTGCTAAGGGCTCGTGCTTCAGCACACTGCAGACGATCACATTCCCAGCCATGCATGCATGGGCGATGCTCCACCACGCTACAGAACTTTCTATATGTGTGTATATGCATTTATACAGATAAGGCACATGCTTTTATAATGACTTCAAAGGGAGCAGAATTTTCTTGCTGTTGCATGGACTTGAGAAATCCTCTTTGATTTGGAGTTGTCATACAGCAGGGATCAGTATGACACAGGATATGATCCATGTGCTCAGACCTTACACTTAACCACGGACCTTCCCCAAGTCACTCTGCTGAGGGCAGAACGCATCCCAGTGACCAGTGGTGCCCAGGATTTGGGGTGCAGAACGTAGAACTCCATTGGAATAGCTCATGATTTCCCTCAGTGTAAGAGACAAAGAGAAGGGAGATTAAGCAGTAGATGTATAGCAATCTCCATTAATTAATAATAATTAAAAGAAGAAAGAAAGCCCTGTATGGAAGCTCCTCAGCCAGAGTATGGAGACACTAACCCGTCTGAGCTCTAAGCAGCACTCTTTGGGCCCTTTGGGCACTCATATCAAGGAGACACTGCTTGAACAAACGCAGAGCAAGGAGCAAGCCCCAGCCACCTGTGGGGGACCTTAGGGGAATCTCTGCTGGGAGGTGCTCCAGGACTGTCCTTGCACCATTTGGGGCTCCTGTTCCCCTGCAAAACCTGCTTGCCCCATAAACCAATGCAATGTGTATTTAATTTTTATTTTTTATTTTTTATTTTTTTTTTCAAAAGCAACCCAAAACAATCCCAGAAAAGCTACGTATTCATTTCACATGTTAGCCAATATGAAATGCTCCCAGAGCAGCTTTAGACTCCAAAGTATTATTTAACCAGTGTGGTTTAGTAGGACAATGGCAGCCCCCTGCCGTAATCCATTCAGGGGCAATACCATCAGTCAGTGTGAAATTAAATACATTACAGGGTAAGAGCTTAATACGTTTTATAGGCAGTTGTTCATCCACATCAAACTTTAGCTTTTAAAATCCTAACATTTGATCCCACAACAGGAACCATGCCTTGAGAATGAGATTGGCACATTTGCACTGCCAGCAGGGCAGAAAAAGCAGAGCGCAGCCTTTAGTGGGAAATGCAATTGCCTGAGAGAGAGAAACGTTTTCATCAAGGGAGCTCTGCAGAGCCACAGCCACTTGTAATACATGAGGCGGGGCTGGCAGCATGGGAAATGCAGACCCAGGGCTGGTGGCGGGTTGGTAGAACCAGAGCTTCCTACCGCGGTGCGTACAGATCCCACTTACCTATACGTACAATTATAAGTTAGTTTTCAACATTCATCCATACAAGTGGTGGCTCTGCTCCTCCTGACCCTGCTGCTGGGTCCTGCCCAGAGGTGATGCTTGCACAGGCTGCAGAACCCAACTGCTCCGGCCTCCCTCTGCCCCGGCAGCAGCCTGGGCTGTGCAAACAACTCAGCCCATAAAAGAGACATAGGGATGTGCCGAGTGGAGGAGGCTTTAAATTCTGCTCTCGGTTACACTTGCTCAATGCAGGAGTAAATTCCATTTGCTTCAGCTGAGTTACTCCGGATATAAATAGGTGTAAGTGAGATCAGAACTCAGTCCTTGGAGAGCCTTCTGCCTTCTGTGATGCTGCTTCTTGAAATGAAGTGCTGATAAGCCCCAGTGGTAAAAAATTATTATTTAAAATATCTTCAGAGCTATCTGTTGCCCAAAATGGCTTTTAACTGTTGAAAGAGCATCAAACATTAAAAAATGCATAATCTGCTCTCAGCACCGGCACGCAGTGCCAGGAATATTCATCAGCCCTATGTTTTTGGATCGTATGTCACAGTGGATTATCTGACATCCATGAACATTGACTGCTTCCTCCAGTTGCGGCCACAAAACTTGTTCCCAGGCATGTTGCTGGGTGCTGCTACACCATGCAGCGGTCCCTGTGTTCACAGCCAGGGCACTGCATCTCTCTCCCTCTGAGCAACATCCTGATAACGCCTTCCCCTTTGAGCAGCGAGAGTCAAAAGTGATGAGTTTTCTTTAGTGACGAACATTTGTATAACTCTTTAGAATGTTTCAGGGCTCCAGATGCTATTTATCCAGTGGTGTGGTTGGAGAGCCGTAAGCCCCACGCCTAAAGAAAGGCTTTATTGCCTGGGGTGAGTGGGTGGGAAACTCTTTAGGCTCAAATGGGGTCAGTGAAGCTATAGGCAAGCGCCACAGCTGACTCCAAACACAATGGGCGAAGGACACAAAAAGAGGATGCAGCAAAGTCAAAGGAAGAATTGAATTTATTTGTGGGCTTGTATTGTCTAGCTAAATGGGGACAAGAAAGGAGCCTCCTCTGCAAAACATTTTGACAAGCCAGAAATACCTGAATTCACAAAAAAGTCTTCTTTTAAAAAAAATTTTTACTTCCCCCTCCTGCTGCCCAAACCAGTCCTTTAAAAGATGCTCCTTCGGCCTCTTTTCTTCCTTCCACTTGACTGTGCATTATGTGTTTTTCTGGGACAAGCAGCAATCTGTCTGAAGAGAGAAGAGGAAAACCTCTTTTCCCTGAAGCCTCCTGCTCTACTCCCCTCTGTCCCTTCTCTCTGCTCACCCACAGAACCCCACAGATGTACTCCCTTCCCCATGCTGCAGCTCTGGAGCAGGGCAAACCACTCCAGACAGCACAGCATCTCAGTCCAGAGCCCAGTCTGTGCTGAAAGTGAGTGTCAGAACCAGGATGTTCTCCCAGACATGCAGTGATGGTGTTTACATTTGGTCTGGCTTTCTCCACCAGTCCTGTAGGGTTGCTCTGAAGTGTGAAGTGAGCTTGGAGACCTGTACCCTGGCTGTGCTGTCTGCTCCCAGTGCTTAGCATGAGCCTCGAGATATTGGATATTTTCATGAGCGTTTCAGGTCCAACCTCACCCCAACCCTCATCTCCCATGGGTTTCAATCCCTTCTGGCTGTAAGCCTGAAAACAGAAGCCAGAGAGTCAGAAACAGGCTGGCACACTAACCTGATGTTTTTATCAGGCCATTGCGGCACGATGTTGGGCACTGGTTTTAGGCTCTGACTCACTATCATACCTTGTGTACACTTCACCCTGGAACTGCGTCAGCAGCAGTAAGTTGCTGCCTGACTTGGTGCGGAAGAGAGTTGTGGCTGTCAAGTACAGAAAATACAAATTTAGTCTGGTGCTCCTCTAGTGAAACTGAGAAAGTGATGGAGCCCTGCATTAAAAATGGAGAAAATCCCTGAAACTCAGTTAACTTTTCTCTACTGTTTTCATCCTTAGAGGTGCAACAAAAAGAAAACAGAGGAAGTGAAGTGCCCCCCACAGCTATGCACTTCTGCTCCTCAGAAAAGTACTAGAAAGGAGACCTATTTTCAAAATGCTTCTGGCTAATTTTTGGTATCATCTTAAACTGAGATATCTCAGCTGTGTGTCTCAACTACTGTTTCTTATATAAAAAAACCTTGAAACTTGGAAATTTCAGGGCTCCAGATGCTGTTTATCCAGTGGTGTGGTTGGAGAGAAAATGCAGCTTCTTCTGTTCTTCACTTCTGCCAAGCCAATGAGTTATTTGATTTCACCAAACCCAAACCTACTCTGTAACCAGTCTCCATGACCATCATATTCGGATACTTCCTTCACATCAGACTGCTTTTGGCCAATGGATAGCATAACAGAAAGCTGACACATTAGCCTGCCAAAGTAAATATCTTCCCTAAAAATATAGAATTGCATACAGCTTCCTTTAGGAGGGTTTCCAAAGCCAGAGGTTGGGTTCATCCGCTTTTAAACATCTCTCTGCCTCCCTGGTTCTCCAGCTGACTGAAATGCTAAGGTAAGCCCATCTTAGACTCCTACCCAGAAAGCAAAGCAGACTCTTGCAGGGCACTGCTGTCAATGCCTCGAGGTGGTCTCCCAAGCAAGAAGTCACCCAGTGATGGAGCTCTCCTGGTGCTGGGCATTCCCCTCTATTATCATGGTTGTCTTGCCCCATGGTGGAATATTTGTGCACAGCTGCTGCCTTACATGCAGGACAGCCCTATAGGCCATGCAGAAAAGAGTTTGTTTTTTTGTCTTTATGAATTGCTATCTTTGATCCATTTTTCACACATTTCCCCGTGCAGGCGCACAAAGACAAATATTCATTGTAATATTTATGAACACAGCCCGATAGTTACTATGGTTTCAAAGAAAACAGGAAAGATGGATAGGAGACTGGATGCGCTGCCCATTGGGCGGCCATAGGTACAGCACGTGTTGTAAATTCGGCTCAAACTGACTCACTTCTTTCGATGAGGTAAGTGTTGACATTAGACAATTTGGTGGGGAGCATTTATTTCTGCATTTATTAAAATGTCAGTAACAGCAGGGGTAACACCTCCTAAAAGGCTTGCAGGTGCTTGTCTTCAAAAAAAGTCCAACGTTTGAAGAGGATAAAACGCACAAATTACATTTACAGTGATTCACCATTGGCTGAAAGAGAATAGATACGTTTGGTGCTTAATTAATATGTGTAATACATAATTAACACCACTCAAATCCAAGGGACTGGCCAAACTGCTGAATTTCAGCATGTTGAGAACTCCCCACAGAATCAAAGCAGGAAAGCAGCATTTGTGCCCATTTGGACACGCTGATGAAACAACGTGCTTAATTTATTCAAGGGCAGTGCTTTATACATTCCCAAATGCAGGTGAACGCTACCTCTGAAATGCAAAGTGCTCAAGTGAAAGGGAAGGGAATGAAAAATAAATTGGGGGAAAAGCATTCAATACGTAAAAATATCTCTGCAGAGGTCAGGGTGTGAAGCAATGCATGATGCCTACAGCCAAAGCACTGAGCTGGTAGGACAGCACCAAGTTCTCTCATTCTCTCATTCTCTCTGTCCCAAAAGGTTTCAAAAGGCTGCTCATGTCTCCCTCTCCTTGGCTCACTGGAGCCATTGGTAGGGCCAGAATGAGACGTCGGCTAGTTCACATCACAGGGAAATACAAACCGAGGTCAAGGAAACCACAACATCTGGAATGTGAGAAAAGGATTTACTGTTAAGGGCTTAATGAACTCTTAAAATAAAGTTCTCAACATTGCTAATTTGTTCGGGCTTCAAAGGGGAATAAAATGAGATGCTGGAAGAAGGTTTTATTGCTCTCCCAAAGAAATTAAAAGTGCATCAGAGCTAAAATTAGCAAAGCACAATGACAGTAGAGATAACATCACTTATTTAGCTGATGCTAGGAGAAAATGCTAACTTGTGACTTCTAGGGATTTATGCGCAAATTACTGTGAGAAGAGAGTAATGCCAGGTTCTGGGGTTTGCAGCATCCCTGAGCTGATGGGGATGGCACTGGATGGGACATGCCAATGTCTGCAGGCAGCAAGGAGCTGCCCAAATCCCTAGGGACAGGTGAGTGGAAGGATACATCTATCTCCTTGTTTTAGTTCAAATGGGAAATGCCTGCAGCTGCAGTGCTTTGGTTCACATTGGGAACTATTTCTGTAGTGTCCAAAGGGAGACTGCTTAGATGCAAGGAAAGCCCGAAGACACACATTTATGCACTCCGGGATCTGTCAGGCACTCAGATCATGGATCCAGAGGAAAGGTAATCCCAAGGAGATCCCTCCATGGTGCATGCAGAGGCTGGGACAGGTCCGCAGCACTGACTGCTTTACTCCTGTGTGCTAAACCAAACCGCAGCTCAGCTCAGCCACTTGGGCAGGTCACTGCTAATGTTCCCTCAGGCTATTTCTGAGCAGCCTCCTACAGGCACTGACCCTCTCTTTCACTGCTCTCTCACAACAGCTTCATCTGCTGTCAGGCTGGGGGCAAGAAATGGGGTACAGGTACAGTTTGTTCCTTGGGCACCGTCACTCCAGCCACGTGCCCAACAAACGAGCAGTAAAAAATCCACCTGGGAACTCACACCTCCCTCCTGTAGGATGCTGAGCACGATGGTCTTGTTCCCATAGAGCAGGAGAGCAAATGCTTCTCTGCAAAGGCACCACTGGCTCGATCCCTAGTTTTCTCACAGTGCAAGTCAGACACAATTCCTCTTAAATCATGGGAGTTTCTGCTGTGCAGGGACTGTAAATGAGAGACTTAGGTCCCTGGGATCAGGATCTAATTAGGATTGCCATTCACTTCCCTGCTTTCAGCAAAGGGTCATCTATCGCCTGATGATTGAATCTGCAATAATTTCCGATGCCCAGGCCAGGAGGTTAGTGGAACAGGAGCACGTGGAGCAGCAGCCGGGCAATTTCCCCAGCACAACTCTTTGTCGGGATTTCAGTAGCACTGATGACCTTCTTTTACCTTCAGCCATCAATACAGCTGCCTACAGCTTCCATGACCACACAGAACCGCACATCAGCTCTGCTGGATGTGAAAAGGGGCACTGGTACCCAACGCAATGCCTTGTCCTGCTCCATTCCGAGCAGCAGGTGGGGGATTGGCCTCGTGAGATCCTGATTGCTGCACGTCCCTTGGATGAAGCATCCCAGGACGGCCACTCACAAAGCCCCAGCACAGTCCTTCTCTGCATTAGAAAAGCCAATATTTTCCCTACATCCATTGTGTTTTGGGCTTCCTGGCAGTATGGAAAATACATGAAATTAACACATTAAACAACAGCATTGCAGTGCACGTTGGAAGTGTTGGTTTGGGGTATGGGTGCCCCCCCTGCCACTATACCGCCACAGATGGCAGTAAATATCCTCTATCTCCACGCTCATGCCTAAGCGGTGAATACCTCACTGGTACTGATTTACTCTTTCCCTCACATCCCATTACAGTATCCTCTGGGCAAGGATCTCTAAGTATATCACCACTATCAAGCTAAGGCTCAGCTGCAACAAGAAGCATCAGAGCCAAACTTCACCCAAGCACGCTGGGGGCTGCCTATATAGCATCAGGCATGCAGGCCAGCCTCCTCCCATTTCACAATTATTAATTGTAAAATAATGATTTCCCCGAGAATGAAATTTAATTCTTCAAGTGTACTCACATCTTTTTGCAGTAAATATTTCAAAGTGACTTCGGGGAGGAAGGAAGGAAAAAAAGAAAAAAAGCTTACATGAGTTTAATCTAACTATTTTCAAGCATAAGCTCATAAAATATTATTTGGGGAAGATTAATTGAAGCACTGATTAACACGCAGTGTTTGTTCACAATGCCAAGAATGCTACTAACGCTCCAGTTGGGTCCCTTTTGTCCCCACTCTGAGGATGCCTGTGGCCATGGGCTCGCGGCCGAACAGGAGCAGGATCCCCACCCTCCCTGCTCCTTCCCATGCAGAAAAATGGCAAAAATTGACCATTAGCCGGGGATTAGCTCATACATTAAATAACGCTGTAAAATATTTTTATGGCGCTACTTCCAGTGGCTTTAAAGATGACTATTCAGGACTTCTAAAGCTCAGGGTAAAACAGATATATGCACTTTTTTTTTTTTTTAACAGTAACATTGTCATTAAACAACGAAGATTACAACTGATTGCAGAGCGGCAAAGCACCGGCAAGTACAGTGAAATCATTCTCTACCAAACACAAAATATTGTAAGTATGATCACGTCATAATAATTACCTAATCCCTATTATTTTGCTTTTAGAATATTTATTTAGGCTTGGGTTACTAAAATTTCAAATAATACAGGCCCTGCTGTCATGGCTCTTTATCCATCTGAATCGTGGTCTCTTGTAAACAGTTCTGTGATCTGATTTCCATCGGGACAAGAGTTGTAAAAGGCTGGGGATTTGCGATGGATTTACACATATACTGTTTCAGTTAAGTTACCAAGGTCGACTTAACAGCCCTTTTCCTCCGTGTCTTAAATACATTTGCCACCCAGCCTCCTTCTGCAACATTCAAGGAAATGGGTGCTGTGATTGCAAAGGGTGCTTGAACTCCACTCCAAGCTCCCATTTACACTCTTTCAACCAAAGGTGAGATTTCATTTTGTTGCTTTTCTTAAAAAAAAAAAACAAGCTTTGTTGAGTTGCTAGAAAGCCACTCTTGCTCATACGCACGTGTGCAAAACGCAGGTTTCTTTAAGTTTTTCAAAGGTCACTCTGCTTCCCAGTGTTCAGAAAGTAACAGCATGCCGCGCTGGCTGCTAGGCTGTGCCGCAGATACTAGCACAGCCTTCTGAAGCCCACAGTTTGCTCTCAGGAGGAACATATCGGGTTACTGACCCGGTAATAGGCAGGTCTTGCTAAGAGCAGGGTTCCTCCAGACTAAACAAAAAACAAACAAACATCGACGCCCTTCCATTACCTGGGACATTCTTGGTAATGTTCCACCAGTTGGGCTTGCGGTGATTGTGCAGAAATGTACTGATAATAAAGGTAAATGAAACCCACAGCTTGTTCTCAGCTCTCAATGACTGGTTTGATTGTCTCGTTCGCTTGGCAAACAATTTCTTTTCTAAATGTTATTTCAGCCACAGATATAATTTCTCTAACACTGCAGAAAGAATCAGATTAAAAATATGATACAGAAGCAGCACTTACCTTGGGCTGATTAATATGCTTAAGCTGTTACCATGCCACCATGCTTAAAAGCATAAAGATACGCTTTTCTACACCAGTCTATATATATTGATACCTCCTGTGTGCCAGGAAAACCTCTTTGATTAGTCACACTAAACCACCGCTTAAGTGGTATGAATTTCTCAGGCCTGCACTTTCCATAATCAAGTAATAAATTCTGGGACTAATCATACGCGGCGCTGTCTCTTCCCTGCGACGCGCAAAGAAATTCATCAGGAGTTTCTCTAACCGCAGGAAAGCTGCAACACCTAAGGAACTGAAGATGTAGATGACAGCAAAACTCATTGTAACGCGGACTGAAGGCTGTGCACCACGTGTGTTTTGGGAGGGATTTTGGTTTGGGCACCAACTTCTCTCTGGTCCTACTTTCATCAGCCTGTGCTGCTTTTCCATGGGAGAAAAAACCTTTGGTAAAAACCAAAGTGCTTTTAAAATAAAGGCAGTGGGGATTTACTTCTTCTCCTCCCAGCTCGTCTGGCCACGGGGCACAGACACCGTGGTCTCATACAACCCAAATTTCCTTTCTCTATGGACTGTCTTTCAGAGCTCCCAGTGGAAGCCTTGGACATGCGTGATGTCCGAGCTGGGAGCTCGGGAGCTTGCATTGAATATTTGAAACCAAAGGGTCTGCGGAGTGCTCCTCAGCCCTCAATGACAACATTCTTTAAAACTGCGCGTGAAATTTAATCTAATTCTTTTGTACTCATGTTACCATACACTTGGCTTAAACGTTGCGTTTTTAAGCCAAAATGCAAAGTTAATCTATCATAATGCCCCTCCAGGTGAGATTTATTATAGACCACTTTCTAAAACCAGTGTGCTCGATGTGCATGTGCATACCATATTCATCTTATTATTATCCAGTTGAAAAATTCCCAGTGTGTGCAACGCCTCAGATATAATAGCAGGCATGCCAACAGAATATGACACTTATGCTAATCTGCACCCCGCTGTGGAAAAACATACACAAGGATTCCATTACCACATTCATTAGGCTGCAGTGCACTTCATCTTGAATAGGGATTATGAACTATAATAGAGTGAAAACAGTTGATTGAATCCACTTAGCCAAATCTCTATGACATCAGCCAAATATTTCAGCGTGAGGAAGAGGAGGAGCCAAACCCTTGCCTGGCTCCATCTCTCCCTGATGCTTTTTGGTTTGAGGGAGAGGGTCTGGGGACTGCCAAGGTCCCGATGACACTTGGCACTAACAAACATTGAGAGCTGCCCAGGAGTTAGGTGAGAGCAACGTGACACCGCCATGGGGACTTTGCATACATGTGCACTGGGACTGGTTTTGCATGGATTCTACCAAATTCTGCATGCACCTGTCATAAGCTTTCTTGGCACCAATGGAAAGGATTTCCAAGCCAACCATACATGCAGCAAAAAATGCCAATGACATCATTACACCGCTTAGATGGTAATCACAATCAGATGAAAAAAGACGTTGTCCAGTTCCACGTTCAGGTTTCCCAAGTATGCTTTGAGTGGATATTCGATTTTTGCTCCTACACAATGCAGTGCTGCCTGACAGCCTGCCTTTCTTGGCAGAAAATTGGACTCAAACTATTTAAAATATTGTCAGAAATAATAAAGAATGGAATACAAGTTACCACTCGAGAAATGTTTTGGAACTTAGTCGTGTCCAGAAGAAAAAAAGCAAAAAGAAAAGGAATGAAGCCTTCCCCATGCACAAGATTCTGAATACGATAATAAAAACCTTCTGTGCTCAGCGTTTAGTCATTTCTGGGACTCTCTTGTTTATATACTTCCTTTTCATGTAGCAACTAAACAGGAAGTTCCTGTTAGCAGCAGCGTAATGTAACCAAAGCGAGAATCACTGAGGCTTGTGACAGACGCTGTTTGCTCCACTCCTTTTATATTTTCTTTCAGTTTAAAAAGAAAAAGAACAGAAAAACACAGAAAGAATCATCAAGCTACTAAATATATCCAGTATATCTAAACTTTGTTTTGCCTGCATGCACCTGACCTGCATTGCACGGTACTTACTGGAGGCCCTTGCTGAGCTCACATCTCCTAAGCATCCCCTGCACTTCTTTTTCTACCTAAATTTTGGCAATGCTGGAGGCGGCACTGGTGGGACAGATAAACTCAGCAGCAACTAGCAGCATTCTGGGGAGGAGACCAGCCCAGTGGGGTGGAGCAGGTGGAGATGGCAGGGAAAGACCTGAGCCCTTCCCTCCAAAAAATGTATGGAAGGGAGCTGAGGGATAAAGGGTGCTTGGAGGTGCCGAGGAGGAGCGCAGATAATATTCTGAGCCATAAAAGCAGGAGATGGATGGAGCAAATGAGAAGGCTGGGTCCAAATAAGGTTTGGTGGCAGCAGACCTGTGAAGGGCAAGGCGACAGAGATGAGATGGGGTTCAGCAGTGGGGCAGCTGAGAGGGACAGGCCAGTGGCGGTGTGGGATGAAGGACAGACCTGGTTTTGGAGTTTGGGAAGGAAAAACAGACTCCTGGGCAAAAAGCAGCTTACAGAAAGGCAAGGCACCAAGAGCCAAGCCCAGCTCACATTGCT
Organism: Pavo muticus; assembly: GCA_016647715.1. Lineage (NCBI taxonomy): Eukaryota > Metazoa > Chordata > Aves > Galliformes > Phasianidae > Pavo > Pavo muticus. Next base: position 1,734,538 of record JACDJE010000029.1, on the reverse strand, counting down.
GCATGGCAGCTAACCATTCCCAGGCAGCAGTAAGGGCAGCAGGGCTCCAGGAACATGCAGCAGGGCCTGGGCTTAGTGCTGCTGCTATCACGCTGCTGAGTTTTGATCTGTAAGTTTTTAAAAGATACCCCATGTGTGGAATTGCTGAGCCAGAAGAGTTGCTAACGCTGTCGGTGCAGATAGCCTCAGGGTCCAGCCCACCACCTCACAAACCCCTGCTAGACCCAGAGTTTGCCATTAACCCATGTAGGCTAAATTTGTTGCATGGCATTACTTCCTATACCCCCCACAGCCATGCTTCAAGATAAAGCGTTGGGTTTCTGCACATACAGGTACATACTGGGGAAAAGACGCCGAGTGCTATGCGAAAGTGCGGTTTCATGGAAGTTCAGTGTTTTATGGCGCCAAAACTTTCACCTATAGGTCTGGTCTTCCTGGGGGAAGGTTTCCCAGTGGCTTCAGAGGGAAGAGGTCTGTGGCCAGCAGCAAGCATCCCCCAGAAGAACGAGCATTGTGTGAGCTCCTGAAGGAAACAGCTCCAGGGACAGCGCAAGAGGAGAAGAAGCAACATCACTAAATATCTAAAACACTTAATTTAGCAGAGAGAAGGAACAAACTCTGGGGAGGATCTTTTCTTCTCCTTTAGTTGAGGTCCAGCTTCTATTTTTCAACTTTGAAAGATAAGTGGAAGCATCAAACAGGTTGAACGAGGCACTGTTTTCTTGCTACAGGAACATGGCCCTTTGCACCGAGATTGTAATACAATCCATCCTCTCTGGGACTGCAAATGCTACAGTGCAAAACTGTGTTTGAAAACCTCTTTTATCATTCATCGTCTCCAGACTGAAATCATTTTTGACAACCTCTGCAGAAAACAAGCAGCTTTCTGGCTACTGGCGAGCCGATTAAAGGGAGGAAACACATGTTCACTGTCAGACAGAGCCCCTGGAGAAAGCATTGACAACCTTTTAACCTCCTTTCCCAGTGAAAGTGCCCAAATGTTTCACTGGAACAAAACCCCAGCATTGTTTTAAGCATCTTTTCATTTAATGCACTGTATTTTTCAAGATACGTTAAAAGTCAGAGGAATTCCATTTTAATGGGGAGATTTCAAAATCTGTTCAATTCCCATGCTAATGGTAGTGCAAACTGTTATTAATGGGAAATATCTTTCTATGGACCATTTTTTTCCTCCTCTTTCTTCTTCCTTTTATTTCATTTTCTTTTTTTTTCCATTCTTTTTTTTTTTTTCCCCTTACTGTCTGACCACAGGTTAAATGCCAACACATTGAAGAGTTCACTAACCTCTGCAGTGATTTCTCAAAACAAGCCAAAAAGCCGCAGGAGTGAAATTTTCTGAACAGTAGGAAGGCTGACTAGCAGACATTATTAGCACTTTGAGCATTCAAATCTGGCCTTGGAAACTTCTGTGAGTTACAAGATGCTGGGGCAGGAAGCCCCAGACATTACCAATGCATTTGTTATCAAGGGAGCCGGTTTCCACTGTATTTAATCATCAGCAAGAGGGGAAAATAAATTTGCTTTTCAGAAGTAGAACAAGGATTTTTTTAATTATTATTTTCTTTTCCTTTTTTCCTAAAAGAAAAAAAAAAGGCCTTCAGAGCAATTGGTCTGGCTCTTTGTAGTTACAAACGTCCACTCAGAGGTTGTTTAACATTTAACCTTGCTATTTTTACCTTAATATCAGCAGCTGGAATAGTTCTGTCTGTTTTGATAAAAACGAGACTTTTTTCCATGTTGCATATTTGCTTTTACAGCTGAAAGGAACTGTTCCAGCTGAAGTAGGTAACTATAAAACTGCAGTGGTCTGAGCCGCCTGGGAGAGGAGGAGATTATTTGATTAAATGTTCCTGTAAGTAACTGCACACGGCACTGCCCAATATTTGCTAATGAAAGATAAAAGGCTGCAAGCTCTGCAGGTATGACGTCCCATGGGGGTTTGCTTCTCCCTTCCAAAAGTCCCTGCTCTAACCACGCTCCACAGCACTGCTGTGATTTCACTCCTGGGCTTTGTGGGGATCTTGGCTTGGCCAATGCAATTTCCAGCATCACCCCAAAAGGACTTCTGTTCTGGCTTCTTGTTTCATTTTGATTTCTTCTAAAATAGCTTCACGTCAACAACTAGGCTTAAAGCTGTCCAAATCACATCTCCCTCTGCTCTTGGCACCAGTCCTGTTGGCGCATGGCTCTCCATCACCAGCAGTACCGGGAGGTGGCTCATAGGGACATGTGCCACAGATGTCCCTTGTGCCCTCTACTAGGTCAAACCTGCTTGTAGTCATCCAAGGAGAAGGAGGAGGGGAGCCCAGCCTCGCAGTGTGTTCTGCACAAGACCAAGTCATTCAAACACCATTGGAAAGGGCCACCCATGGAGGCAAGGCATGCTGTGGCTGAGCACCTTGCACTGGGCAGAAGGGAAACAATCCTGGCTTTCTTTTGGCCCGCTTGTGTCTTGCCCCAGCAAACATTCCGATCTAATGCGTCTCCCACAGTTACAGGAAGCAATCTCACTCTTATTTTAAGTAACGCAACAGCTTTAAAGGAGGAAATTTCCCTGAGAACAGAGTTGCCAAAGCGAAAGAAGCAAAAGTTTCCCCTTTCTGGGAGATGCTTGTCGCACAGCTTGGACTATCCTCCCATATCCCAGAGAGCCTCAGCAAGATCTGACCATTACAAAAACAGTGGTATTCATCTTCTTGGATCCAAAATGGGCTCTCCTTTCTGAGCGGGAGTACAAGCAGTTGGCTGTGGGGCAAGGAAGGGGATCCAGATCCCATCCCTCAGCCCCATGCCTCCCACAGCATGTAGCAGCTCCCCTGCAGGTCAGGTCTGGAGGAAGCTCTGCTTTATCCAGACTGGGATTTTGTTGCAGGCCATGAAATGCCACAGATGCAGTTATGCTTGTAGGAAACTGCTAATTCTGTTCAGTCACTTCTGTGGCTACAGATAAATGAAGAAATCCAGAGTTTACTCTCTTTTCGTTTAGGCATACATGGTTGACCCTTCTCTCTGTGGATAACTGCAAGCATGTGGGTGTAATCTCTATTCTATTTAGCCACTGTCCAAAGCTTATTTTCTGAAAAATGGCCTTCTGTCTTGCTTTGAAGAAGCCAAAACCCCCTACTTCTCATATTGACAGTTTGTCTGAGCAGTTATTTATTCCAGGCATGCTTACACTTGTCTCATTTCATCTTCCTGATACTGACTTTGCCTTGCATGATTTATCCACCAGATTCAACCAGTATGCATGGAGCCTCCTTCCCTTGGTTCATCCCAACAAGCCACTTCTCAGCCTTCCTTTCCTCAAAGCTAAGCAGGGAGTTCCTCACCCCTACCCCTGCAGGGCCTTCCTACACTGCTTGTTGCACTCTCGCTTAGGTCTTATAACCACCCATTGCTCTTTGGGGTCCAAGAACTCCACAAGGCAGCTCCATTCTGTTGGCATGAAAATACATTTGCAAATATCTTTTAATTGGTATAGGCTAGCAAGAGACTGAGCGTGACTCTTCCTCATCATTATTTACTGGTGTAAATACAGAAATAATTCATTGTTATTACCTCATCATTATTTGCCAACATAAAGTGTATAAATAATTCAGTGATATTCACATTACTATTATATATAATACCATGAATTAGAGGAATAAAAAAAAAATTCATAGTGGTTACCATTAAAAAGTCAACATTAATCAATGTTTGCCTCGAAGTTCTGTACGAGATAGCATAGCCTGCTCAGCCCTCAGAATAGGAAATAAATGTGGTGCCTCAGATACCACAGTATGGGAACAGTTGGCAGATGCCGCTTCTAAAACGGTAACCACTGTAACTAGAAATTTAATTGGAAAGTGCATTGTATCATGATTGCTAAATAACTGTGGCTTTCCACTTTTCTATGTGCTCACCTAAATTATCCAGCTGCAACATCTTCAGGGAAACTTGTCCACAGAAATTCCTCAAAGATCAACCACATCCCCCTGCTTGCATGGGATTCTGCAGGAACCATCTGTCCCCATGTAGTGCGACAGAAAGGGGGACTGTACCAACCCCATCCTGGGCTGCTCAGTCAGGACCTGCCTTGTTGCTGCATTCAGTTGGTTCTCTATTGACTCCTCTTACTACTAAGCCCCACTTGAGGCTGACACATACCTGATGCAGCTTATGGTCACTCCTGACCAAAACGACTGTAGATGCGTCACTATGGATCTTACTGTCATCACACCAGAAATGAATGCTTACACGCATTTATATGCAGATTTATATAAGCACTTTACACAGTGCTTGGGTAGAAGAGGAGAAACACAAAATGCCCAGATGTCACAGACATTCTGACGGTTAACGGAGGAGTAAATACTCAGCAAAGTCCTGATCTTTTTCACCTGCTCAGCTGTATTTTGATTCAAAACTCAGACTATATCAGCAAGAACATCACCCTGAAAATGACTTTGTGACATAAAGGAAGGCAAACAATGATGAGTGATGGTTCCCTAAATATTGTGAGGCTCACTGAATTTCTCTGGCCCATTTCTCTGTTATTTTATTGAAAGAAAAAAAAAAAAAGAAAGATTTTAAACCTGCAGTGCCACAAGAAGGTCTGGGTTAAAAAAAGGGAAAAGCTGTTAAAATTTTCAGCAGCAAGTTAGCTAGGGATGCTCAAGCTCTAGATTGAAATTTCCATTAAGGGAGAAAACAATCCACAATTCCTCATTGGAAAAACCAACAAAACCCATCAGAGGCCATCGATGGATAAAGGAAATGATTCCAAGAAGAGTGGAGACAATTAGTAAATTCAGAAATGACTGAAAAGATCGGTTTCACAAGATGTAGAAATGCCTAAGACTTTTCTTCTACCAAATGGTTGAGTAGGAAGGAACAATTAGAAAAAAACTTATGTTAAACTCATGGAATGCTCTTAAGACAAAAAAAAAAAAAGTAATATTCCTCTGCTCAGCTACTCCTTTTCCACAGCCCATCCCTGCTTTTCTCATCATAGAGCATGTGCATACAAACTCCTCTTCAGCTCTCAAAGTTGCCATGAAATTATTCTTCCTATGACCATGGTAAAGCCTACAGGGATCATGATCCAGAGTGAACGAGCAATGATAGAACCCTTCCATTTCTTGAAGGCTTCCTGAATAGATGAGACAAAGCCTTTCTTCAGCATTCCGTCCACATCTGCTCAAATGACGTTTTATGCTGTGAAAAGAGAGCTGCAGCAAAAGCCATTCATCGCTTCAGCATCCCTTCCAAATTTCTGTATGGTCGTGCAATGAGTATTGAAAACAACAGTCCTCACTTTCTTTGGTGCACTTCATCAAGGAAGATGCAACAGCTACATGCATACATATATTATTATTTATATATATTATATTATTTATCAGATAAATCAACTATGTTTCCATATGCAAATCTCATGCTCACATATTTAGAGAGAGAGATTTCAGGTATAAGCAGCACAGCTCAGGGCAGGGATGAACCATAGTGCTGAAAAACAGAAGTAATTGCATTTATTTCACTGGGTTGGGATCAAGCCCTTTGTATACAAACACACTTACACGTGTTATTTCCACTTCATGCTACCCGAAAAATACCCGAAGAAAAAGACATCCTGCTGGGACTGCCATTTACAGAGTTCCATGGTCCTTGCGGAGACATTGAGCCACCTTACAGTTTTTCCTTGCATATAAATTAATATTGGGAGTTGTCCAGTACCAAAAAATGCAAACTCAATAACTTCAGGGTTGTTTGTCACAACTGATGCATACAGCCTTCTTGTTCTTCCCTCACCCGAAACTTGCAGAACAAGATGCAGAGCTCGGATTCTTCCTCAGGCTCTTACTGAGCTTTGATACCAGTCACTTCTCCCACACCCCAGTAAAACGTGTTTTTTAAATATTAAGTTTCGTACAAATATGCATCTTAAAAGAAACCGAACACTGACTGAAGTTTGCCTGATGAAACTGTCTGTCACAAGTCTTGATAACATTGACAATAGCAAGGAATTCATTTATTGCACTTCGGCTAATTAAACTGACCTACTTGGGAAAGCACAAAAGAAAAAAGCAAATTAAGGAACAACCATCTTAATGCTCTGGAAACCTTTTAGTGGCTTGGAAAAAAATCAGGTAGTGCCTTTCTATATTTACACAGCTTCAACACTTCCTGGCTTTCACTGTCTTCTCTCCCTCAAGTTTCCATACACCACATACCCCGGTGCTATCTAATTCACACACAGACGAGAAGCACCAAAAACCCCATGAAGAAGCCTGTCTGAGGGATCTCCATGCTTATCTGGCAGTCAGTAGAAATTAATATTTGGGGGAAGCCCCAGAAATTAATTACCACATTTTTGGAGGTCCACCTTCCAGTAAACAAGACCAAACCCAGCACACAACGTCATCATCACACCCAAGCCATGCCTGGGAGATCAATATGAGCAGCGATATGTAGATCACTGCATGGACAGGCTCCCTCTGGGCTCGAGGTCAACTGGACCCCACTAGACATACTCGGTGCAGGGGGTGAGTGAAATACAGGCTGCTGGCCCTGGGCTGTAATTCACCTCGCTATAGCACGAGCCTTACCTGGAACTCAGTGCTTTATGCCATAATAATATATCTGTTACAGCTATGCTGCACAATGCTTAATTAAAGTGATATTTTCTTTCACTTGAATAATCTCCGACTGTTTTATTGTCATTTGACATTAAATTGCAATTTGCCATGCCACGTACATTTCTGCACACGTTGTCAATATGATCATAAAGGCACCGTTATTGACCAAGAACATAATACTTACTGAGCGCCTTGAGAAAACACCGTGATTTTTAAAGTTCTGCTTTCTCTTTTCTGTTGTTAAACCTCAATCGCTTTGGTTTCTTTAAAGCTCTTTGCTGCCCAATAACTCCGAGTGCGAACAGAATTTAATATTCAGTTGTCATGCACTGCTCAGCTCTCACCCTGGCACTCCGTGAACTGTGTGCAAGCCCGGGTCAGCCCTTCTCTGGTGTGCACCTTGTCACCATGTGTACGTGGGATACCGGCGTTCCCTCCGTGCCACCTCTGCCCCTTCTGCAAGAGCCGGCAGAGGGAGAGCCAGCATCAGGGCACCAGCACTGGGCCCCCTCTCCCCTCTTGGTCTCACAGATTGAGTTCAGGCTTCCTCCTTCAGGCTACATGAATCACTTCTGCTGTGAACTTGTGACCCTGCGATGCAGCACGCTGCTCTAGCAGGACCATACGGCAGCTAATGCGCAGCGACTTTGCCCCGTTCAAGCCCCGACGGCCAGCAAGCTGCACCGAATTACCGCGAGGCAGCGCGTATCGCAGCAAGCTCAGCATGCACTGGGAATAAAACGCTTGGGTAGTGTTTCCTAAAGTCAGAGGAAAGAGCTAAATCCATGCGCTCTCCTATTTCACTCTGATTGAAGAGGTAAATAAAATAAAATGGGCTTACATGAAAATGTTGTCTGTATTAGTGCCATGTTATTTCTGCTTTACCAGCAAGCTGAAAAAGTTGTTGTATATTTTCTTTGTATTTCCTGCCTTGGTCTTGAATATCTGGAACTGAGATGGTGTGTTTTCTTTGAAAAAAAAAAAAAAGTTTGAGTACCACATTCAGTTTGGGTTAAGTTCCATTTCAGCTGGATTTTTCCAAGATTACCAGTCTTAAATACAGTATTGCACAAGAAGAGTTCCTGACAAATAAATAAAATCTTAACTAATTCGGAATTAGCGGGTTACCATTGCCCAGTGGCAAAGCCAGCTGCCATGGCAAATAAGCATCCCAACGATGCACAGGAAAGCTTCAGCAGCCTCATGGCCTGGTGTATCAGTTACAGTAGGGTCACCATGAGTCACTCTTCTAATGGCTCATCTCATTAAATACTAAGATATTGCCTTGCCATTAGGTATCGTAAGCGGAAAAAATACCTAAGTTCAATTAGGGATGCATCTTTCACTGCAAAAGCTTTAATGAAGTTGCAGCATTACCACAAGTAACTCATCATGAATATACCTTTTTTTTTTTTTTTTTTTTTAATGACAAAATCAGGATTCTCATAGAAGTGGCTGGCATATGTAATTCAATGAGCTCGCCTAAATAGTTCGTCTGCGGATCAAAAAAGCAAATTATACTCACTCGAACAGTTCGACTGCGGATCAAAAAAGTAAATCATATAAGTGGATACTGCAAGGCAGAAACATGTGGACACAGCTGTAGTGTCATGTGTCACAGCTTTGCTCCCTGCCAGCTGGCATCGGCACAAAGGCAGGCCAAGCCAAACAATTCCTGTTATTCATAACAGCAAACGCGCATTCAAAACGCACAGTGCAGGCTCTATAAAATAACTTGGTATTCAAATGGATCCACACTGCTGGACTGTTTTTTAATCGCATGCTGCTGCACTGTGCCTGTACACCAAAGTGTCCTCATGGCCCACAGGTTCCTGTCTGTCCCCAGAGCCAGGCGGATTGGGTCTGCCCGTCCAGGGGCTGCTTATGCTTGGATCTGGCAGCTCCTCCTGCACTTGGTACATAGAAGAACACCACTGGTGCATTCAACATGCAGCTTTCAATTAACAAGAGTGCCCAACATACACATCTATGCTGTATCAGAATCAGAACTTCCCCAGCACAGAAAATCACATCGTTATGAAGTACAGTTATTGAGAAAGCAAGCGGTCAGGGTAGTTCCACAGACACACTCCTCCTAGGCTGCGTTTATATTTAGAACTTCAGTACGAAATGCCAGAGGTATTCATGCACTCCTCTACACGGGGACTTCTTCCAAGTATGCAAATGTGCTCCGTGTATCTAACCTCAATGGGGACTTCATGAAATATGCCCCTACTGATGGAGAGGAGAGAAAAAAATAAACGGAAGAGGGAGTTTCATTCAGCTCTTTTCATTGCAGTTGAGACGAGGCTTACGTGGAAATCTCCTTACCCGCCCCCAGCCTCTTTCTCCATCCCAAATCAAGCCAGAAAAGGAATGATGAGCTTTCCCAGCAAACAGAACTGATGTGAAGGCTCAGCCCCACACCATGCAGATCCTGGGGCAGGTGATGGGCACAAAAACCCAGGGCTGGCTGAGCTCAAGCAGGTAGCCTGCAGGGTTGCCCTGTTTGCACCTGGCCCAGGATCAGCCTGTGGCTTCTTCACATAGAATCATAGAATGGGTTGGGTTGGAAGGGACCTTAAAGCTCCTCCAACCCCAACCCCTGCCATGGGCTGGCTGCCCCCCACCAGCTCAGGCTGCCCAGGGCCCATCCAGCCTGGCCTTGAGCACCTCCATTGATGGGGCACCCACAGCTCTCTGGGCAGCAGTGCCAGGGCCTCACCACCCTCATCATGAAGAATTTCCTCCTAACATCCTCCTAAAAACCAGGCTTTTATCTGTGCCAAGAGCAAGACTTTATTTTCCTAGGAAACATAAATAAAAGGCTGTGGATGGAGGCGACGGGAGGGGTGACACAGCTTCTATCACCTTGTTTACAGTAGCCACTCTTTAATGTCTGGTGCCTCGGGTTTGCCAAACAGCATTCCATTTTTTCCCTCTGGAAACGTAGACGAGGAAAATTACACTAAACAACTTTTTTTTTTTTTTTTAATGTGTGTGTGCGCATCATTTATAGCCTGTGCTCTCAAAAAAGAGCCTCTTTCCCATCTTCAGGATAATTAGCACACAGGTAATAGGTACCAGACATCCCCTATCGGGCACTGTGGTTTCAATAGGCACATCATTAATGTGGCTTACTTAGGCCATGTCTCCTGCTGAATTAGTGGTCTACGGGCCAGTGCCAGGGAAGGGCTTGGGGCCTGTAGGCTGGCTATTGAAACATCTAAACCTTGGCCCCAACCTCAAAAGGAAGTGTGAAATGCCTTGGAAGACATCCCAGTGTTCAGGCTTTCCCTGAGGTTGAAAGCAAAGCTCCTGCAGGCTCCACAGAGCTGTTCCACCCTGAGCTGGAGCAGCATTCAAGGAGGGCTTTCAAGAGGACACCAGCATTTCAGTTTAACCCTTCTCGTAACATCCCTTTTAAACTTGTATTACGCTCAGTAATAAAATTGAGTTCCATGTAAACCAGCAGATGTTTCAGCAACAAGGGTTCGGGTTTTTTTCAGGCCAGACACAATTGCTCACAGATGTTACCTGCCACATCCGAGTGATTCTGTCAGGCTTGCTGTTTCATACTAAACTTGGTGATGAGCGCATTGAAAAGCAGACTACAAGGCAGGAACATGTAGCTGCCCACAGCTGACCCATCAGATCCACCAAGCTGGACCCTCGTCCCACATAAGGAATCCAGAAGCAGACTTTTCAGACATACATTGCACATAAAGCCCTGGCTGAAAATCCTGCTGAGCCTGTTTATGACAGCATAATCCTCACCAAAAACAGGTAATAGAAAATGCTGTTCTTTATTTGACCATGATATAGTTATCCAACAGCAAAATTGGGTTGACTGCACTGATAACAATACCTGCTTAATGGGGTCAGGGGGGTCACACATTAAAAAAGGCAATGAAATCTTGAAAACTCCCTGTGACTCCTTTTTTCTCCATATTCAACCGCAACAGATTTACTGAGCTGTGAAAAAAAGCATCTCTGGAATAGAGACATATTATTACAGCCTCTGACCTGGCAAACAAATGCTTATGCAGTGTGCCTAACGTGATGTAAAGAGCTGGCAGGGCTGGAGTCACAGCCCCAGGCTGGCCATGTGCTGGGACACGGCTCGCAAGGCATCACAGCCCACGGACCTGGCTGTGCTGAGCAGCCCCAAACCCACTCATGTTGTGGGGTGTGGAACACTGGGGAGGAGAGAGGAGAGAAGAAGAAACTTTGGTTCCGTCCCTCGCATAGGGGGCTTTTGCTTTTCTCCCTTGCCACATGAACAAGATGACTTGAGTGAAGGACTCATCATGACATCACCTTTGTGTCTCCTCTAAGAAAACAAGATACTTTATGCCCTATTACTTTTTTGGTTTTAATTTTTTTTCTGCTTAATTACTTCTGCTTATTTGTTTTCTGATTATATTAATAATAGCCTATTCATTTTCTGATTCTTCTTGAGTTCACTCAGCTTCACACAGAGAAAATTTCCCCTGGAATGGGAAATGTGGCTCATTACCAAATGTACAACTTACACAGGTAAGACAAAGTGAGCCAACGTTGTTGGCCTCAAACGGTTGCAAAGATGCAAAGGACCTGAACTTGGTTGACCCAGTGTCCCAAGGGAGAATGTTGTATGCAGTTTGGATTCAGACCCGGCAGCCCTGCATATTCAGGGGGCTAAGCTGGGAAAGGACTTGAGGAAATCGTTTTCTAATTGCATCGTAGAATCATAGAACCCTTAGAATTGGAATGGACCTTTAAAAGTCATTTAGTCCAACTCCCCTGCAATGAACATGGACATGCACAGCTTAATCAGGTTGCCCAAAGGCTGATCCAGCCTTGCCTTGAAAGTCTCCAGGGACAGGGCATCAACCACATCACTGGGCAACCTGTTCCAGTGCCTCACCACCCTCACTGTAAAAGACTTTTTCCTTATGTCCAATACAAATCTACCCTCTTTGAGCTTGAAACCATTTCCCCTTGTACTATCACCACAGACCCTGATAAACAGTCCTTCCCCTTCCTTCTTGTATCTTCCCTCTAGACACTGAAAGGCCGCTGTCAGGCCTCCCTGGAGCCTTCCCTCCTCCAGGCTGCACAGCCCCAGCTCTAAGCCTGTCCTCGTAGGGAGGTGTTCCATTCCTTGGATCATTTTTGTGGCCCTCCTCTGGATGCACTCCAATAGGTCTATGTTCCTCCTGTACTGAGGACTTCACATCTGGACGCAGTGCTCCAGATGAGGTTTCACAGCACCAAGCAGAGTGGCAGGATCACCTCCCTCGCCCTGCTGGCCACACTGCTTTTGATGCAGTCCAGGATATGTTTGGCTTTCTGGGCTGTGAGGGGCACATTGCTGGCTCATGTCTAGCTTCCATCTGCCAGTACCCCCAGATCTTTTTCAACAGGGCTACACTCAATCCTTTCATCCCCCAGCTTGTATTGGTAGTGAGGGTTGCCTCAACCCAGGTGCAAGATCTTGCATTTGGATTTGTTAAACCTCATGAGGTTCAGCTGGGCCCACTGCTCAAGCCTGTCTAGGTCCCTCTGGATGGCACCCCATCCCTCTGGTGTGTCAACTGCACTCCTCAGCTTGGTGTCATCAGAAAACTTGCTGAGGGTGCACTCAACCCCACTGACAATGTCACTGATGAAGATATTAAAGAGTAACAGTCCCAGCACCAACCCCTGTGGGACACCACTTGTCACTGATCTCAGTACAGACATATAGCTATTCACCACCACTCTCTGGACTCGATCTTGCGGTCAGTTCTTTGTCCATGGAACAGTCCACCCACCAAATTTGTATCTCTCCAATTTGGAGAGAAGGATGTCATATTCTAGAGGTTTCTGAAATTACAAGTACCTTGTCGGCTCACATCCCTCATCCCTTATCCCAACATCACCTGCCTCCCTCTTTAGCTCCCATCACTCTAGATGAAGAGTCTAAAGAGCATCACATGAGGAACACAAACAAACAAAACAAAAAAAAAAGAAAAATAAACACCAACAAAAAAAAGAGAGAAATCCCAACAATTAGTATGAAAATCAATTAATATCACAAAAGAAAAAAAATTCAACTTAACGCTTGCATCTATAGTCTTCGCACCTTCAACACCCTTCTCATGTGTCAGCCTTACATGGAGCCTAGAGATGGTTGATGAGGCTGCACACAGCTTCAGATCACAAAAATTGGTCTGTTGTTTTCTCCTAAGCAGTAATACAAGATAAATCGAGGCTATATTCACATAAAGCTATCTCTTGCTGCAGTTCATTCTGTCTTCCTTAGTTACAAAATATTCCCTTTTCTGCTCAGAATACTTCTAGGTGGAGGCTGAGCTCTTTTTCATAACTCAGAAATGTGTTTTAATAAGACTGAAAAACAAAACAAAAAACTTGGTCAGTGTTTTCTGAAGCTGCTAATGATCTGGGGGCATCCAACACAACACAAGTGTTGATTTTAATGAGGACTGATGCCCTGACATTTTAAGAGCAAGTTCATCTGATGCTGAGTACCTAAAAACTCTAGCCAACAGTGAGCAGGATTTTGTTTTGGAGATGGAGTCATGAAAGCCCTTACTCAAGTTGAGATGGTGGTGGAAGCATCATCAGTGAGAACCTCTCAGTAAGCAATGGAAAAAATGCAAGAAAATTAAGTTTGGAAGCAGAACACCACTAGAACTCCCCAAGCCCCATTGCCAGGTATACAACTTCAACCCAGCAGCCTCCTGCTTCTACAGACGTTATGGACAAAAAGCCTGTGGAGTCCTCTGTGTCATCCAAGTTTATTCATTTCTGTTCTCTGCTGAAGTGGTGCTGAGTGGGCTTCCCATCCCCATCTCCATCTCCACTCCCATCCCCATCCCCATCTCCATTCCATCCCATCCTCATCCTCATTCCATCTCATCACCATCTTGTCTCCATCCCATCCCCATCCCAACTCACATGCTGTTTCCCTGGGAGAAACTCAGGGTCCAACAGGCAGTGAGGTCACCCCCAGTCTCGCCAAGGCCTGTGTGCCATTACAATGAAGTAATAATATATTTATAACACACCTAACCGCTGATGGCTTCTATTCCAGTTGGGGCTTTTTTTTTTCCCCTCCCCCTGCATTTGCACAGATGTTTTTTGAGAACTGGCCTTCAGAAAGAGCCTTGCAGAAAACAAGCTATGTCTGTTGATTCTGGCTGGCTTTTATAACGATAGTTGTTAGCACGCAGGATTTATGTTTCAAATATCATTTTAATTTCTCGGGCTGCATTTTTAACCACAAAATGTTAATTCAGTGGTGTACTATAAATGCTGCAGCTCCTTTATAAAAATGTAGGACAAGCTGTTTCTAAGGAAATATTCTGAGAGTCTGATTCATAGAAATACGACTCACATACATTTTCCATGGAATTTGCTCTGAAATATGTGTGGAATACATTCTACAATAAATTATGTACTTTTGTGATTCATTAAATCCTCTCTCCCTGCTCACAAGTAGCGAGCTCTTCATTATACACAAAAAAGTGCAATCAGCCAAAACCAGAGACGTTCTTTCTTACACTCAGTGGATGCTCTTGTTTCTGATCTTCAAAAAAAAAAAAAAAGAATTAAAAAGAAAAAAATCTATAAAAGCATTTAGGGAAAGACAGCACATAATTTAAGCTGGCATCCAGCTCTAATTTACACAAAGGCAAATTAAGGATATCTACACACGTAATTACTTCCATGTTCAATTTAAGGTGTTAGGGCTCAGAATGACTCTCATAAAAATCACAGTGATTATTAGAAATGGATGACTACCGAAAAAGATATTTCCAGGAAGATTCACTTGAGTGTTATTTTTCCTTCTATCACTTTGTTCCAGCAACACTAATGCTCCTTTTGTGCTGCCTATGAGCTACACTTACCCGTGATATGGTGCTAACAGCATGAATCTTCACAAAAAGAAAGTTTTAAGGCACATGTTTGTGATGTTCATATTCCACTTCAGCTTGCAGGTGCTCACATTAACAGTGCTCACCAATTAGGCAGCAGAAAATATAGCATGTAGCTTACTGGGCTGATGACATTTCAATAACTGGAGCCAACTGGCTGCGCTAGCAGCAAGCCACACACCAACCTCGCAGTCCCTTCAACAGTGTAACCTATCCTCTTTGCCCTAGGTAGCATTAAAGTTGTGATGAAAGCACAGATATTGTTGTACTCATACAGACTTCATCTTTCACCTGCCCTGAGCCACCTGCCCTGCGCCACCTGCCCAATAAAATGATTTCCCAAGAATCACCAGCATTTAGTTTAATCAGTGTTTCTTCTTGCTGGAGGTAATGCCTCTCAAACACATCCCGCCCGCTGTCCACCAAGTGCAGCATGGGCAGCAGCCCCACAGCAAGTGGGGCCGGGTTGGCTTGGGACCCAGCACTGGTGTGCTCTGTGCATGTCTGCAGCTGTAAAGTGAAGAGGACAGAGGGAGAGGGACAGCCCAGAGCCTACTTTGAAGCCAGACCCCAACTAGCGGTATCCTACAAGCACACGTTTTGCAGTGAGAGTCAAGATGCATTCCCCCCGCACAAAGGAAAATGAGAAATATACTTTCAGCATTCTCTTTAAATGTCCTGTCCCAGCATATCAAACTCATCACATCTTCAGACCATCCCACCGTGCTCCATTAGCTACCAGAAGATGCAAGCCAGAGTTAGCACAACAAACTCCCAGTACAACCATATCATTTTGATTCTTCACACATTTTCTTCCCGCGCGCACAATGCATTCCCTAGCTCCGTACAAGTCCCACTGCCACGGGCTACCAGGCTGAAACAAAGCTCGGTTTCAAAGCCCCAGCATAATGGCAAGGCAGGAGGGGACACATGAAAGACCTGGCCGTGGCCATGCTGTGCCTCCAGATCTCCAAGCCGAGCATGTGGGCTCAGCCCCGCTGCTGGGCAAGCGGCATTGAAGTGCCACCTCTTGAAGAGCAGCATGGTGAAGCAGGGCAGGCTGCCAGCCCAAAAAACGTCACCATATAAAAACCCCAAGGCCCCCACAGCCAAGTTTGCTTTTGTCCCATGTTTGCTTCTACTAAGGCAAATTGGGAACCGGGCCAGCAAGGGGCCAGCATTCAGGGCAGGGAGCGTTTCTGGGGGTGGTTGGGATCCTGGGTCATGGCTGCCATGGTATGAGGCTTCAGGGCAACATTAACACGAGTAATACTGTTAGAGAGCAGCCCAAAACATAACATTTCTGGCTGGGGAAGAGGAAAAGGGCTAGCAGCGTCCTCGCCAAACAATCACTAGTGGGCCATGTGATGCCTAGATGGGCAGGACGGGGAGGCGGTGGCTGGACAGAGAAGTAGTTCAGAAGTCAGACTGTAAAAGTATCCACAGAGAGCCCTCCAACAGAAAGAGAAGTGCAGAAGGAGAAAGAGGGTAGCAGGAGGAACATTTTTCCCCGCTTGAGAGAACGTCGGTCCAAGTTGTGTTTCAGCCAGCACCACTTTCCCTGGTGAGTCTGGATCTGACTTCTCACTCCCTGCACCTTGCCTAGTCATTTGCAATTGTACAGAGCTGAGCCAGAAATAAATACAATCTTCAAATTTGGCAGCATTTTGCCCCTCTTCAGTTAATGCAAAACAGAGCTACGAGGTTGGCCAATTCTTCTCCTCTGGTGAGAAAAAACACTTATGGCACCAGTGTAACCATCTGTTGAGTATTCCACTTGGAAAAAAATAAAGGATGGCTACTGAGGAGCTGTGCTATCCCAAAATGCCATTTAGAGGGGAACGTAGTCCCAAAGCTCAGGGCTGAAGAAGAGGGTGCTGTAGTGTGGCTGCAGGGCTGCTTTGCTTCTCCTGCTGCTCTCAGGATTCTGCATAATGAAACAAATTACACAACCGAAACACCGTAAAGCCAAAACTTTTTTACAATGCTAAACTGAACAGACTGGTTTGAGTTCTTACATCTCCCGAGCACTTACAGGCACCTGCAGAGGAGCATAAGGACTGGCAGAACACGAAACAAACTATCCCAAAGTAAATGCATCATAATAGAACAGATTCCAGTGGAGCAGATTTCAAAAGCAGTAACACAAAGTCCCTACAAGAAGAAGTAACCAACCAGAAGTCCAAAAGGCAAAGAAGGTTTGAGGGCAAGGTTTTAAGAGAACCACAGACTCAGCAGCAGACTCCTGGAACACAAAAATCTGGGGGGAAAGGAAGGGAAATCTTTCTCGGATCAGCCTGACCCAGATTTAAGTGTTTATTTCTTGCAAAACCAAAACAAACACAAATTTGTTTGGCTTGTGAAGGAAATATTCCATTAGACCTGAAACAAAACATTTTGTTACAGACACTTGTAAGCAAAGGACCTGGAGGCTTTTTCACACCACTGTTGCTGCTTTATTCTCTAGTTCCATGCGCAGTGATGCTGCTTAACCTTTCTTGGATACGAGGCCCATGTAACCTTTCACATATAACCAGGTAAAAGGAAAACCAAGCTTTCTCACTTTTAGTTTTTTGGTTTTATTTTTGTCCATTTGTTGTTTCTTTGCAGATTTTGATGTCTTTCTGTCATTATAGCCAACACTAATGAAAGTACAGAGCTTTCAGAAAGGCTTGGAGGTGAGGTGCCTTATCACCTGAGCAAGCTCTAAGCCCTGGGAGGGGGAGGGGGAAATCAATGCACTTTGCTCATTCCTTCCTTCCTTTTTTTTTTCCTAATGAAGTGGGACATCCCCACAGAAGAGATCAACGTTGGCTTCTCTCTCTTCAAAGGAAACTTCCTGAGGGCTGAAGTCCCTCACCCAGGACTAACCATACATTCCAATCCCACTAGGGCTCCGCTAAAGCATGATCTTGATCCTAAAGTCTCCTGTATCTTTGCAAGTTATCTTAACCCACCAAATCTGAAGCAGGGTTACCATCCATTTCTTCTGGTGAGTTTGTCGCTTTTTCCACATGTAACTAAACATTCATGAAGAGGCAGAGGGTAGAGGTATGACTATGAGTGGGGTCATTCATATGCATTCTGTTCCTCAAAGGGAACTAAAGGAGTGCTGAGAAAAAAAAAAAGAAAAAAAAGTTGGAATAGGTAATATTTGGATGGATACAAGGAGAGATGAGAAGATGGAGAGCCCTACAGCAAGCCAGTTGTGAGGGGAGGTTGGCCAGAGCAGAGCAAGAGTCAGTGTGGGTATACTGAGAGTCCAGGGAGCCAGCAGTGGAAATAAATGAGGTTTCATTGAGAGGAGAAGCCAGCATCCCACAGTGTCCATGGGGGCCATGGTCCATCAGCTCTGCCATTAACCCTTCTGTGGGATGAAGTGACACGGGCTGAGTACGACATAAAAACTCCATTTGCTAGATGTGCCACTAAGTGTGTTTCATCACAGCCATGGGATGCTTAGGCAGAGCTGCTGTATTCTCTCCTGATAAGAAGTTCTACCTAACGCTGAAGAACTCCCTTCAAAACGTCAAAGAAAAAAAAGAGTTAGTGGGAAAGTTGTGAAAGATGACATGCTACATTTTAGGCAAGCCAACTGGGGAAATGGTAAGCACAGAGCAATACTACAGCCTATCAAGGCACAGAGGTCTTCATGCGGGTACAAACTTCACAAAACTCACCATCTGAATAACGGGGTTGAAAATGCATTTAAAAAAAAAATAGAGATGAAAAGGATAGATTCCTCTGCCTTGTGACTGCAGGCACTGGCCAGGAGTGCTCAAGGCACTTGGATTTCAGCTGACAGACAAGGGCAGGATGGAAACCTCATGAAGGCACTCAAATGACAGATCACCGCAAAACACTGACGTGACCTGAAACCTATTGCTAGCCTAATTTTAAAAAGGAAGGAAGGCTGTTTCACGTAAGGAGAAAAGGAAAAGAAAAAGCTATTCTGTGAGATGCAATGAGAAATTGTTCTGACTTCAGCAAGCATTTTAATTTCCTAATGCAAACAGGGAACTGCAGTACTGTGCTGATCTTGCGGATGTACAATATGTCCAACATCCCTGGAAGGAGAGTTTTCTTGCGTGATGCTGAGCTGGGCTTTGGTGAACATGAATTTAGTGGGAAAAAGATGTCATACTGTCAAAGGATTCTGCAGGCTAGACCTTCTTGGGTAATTAACTGAGCAGCTCAGGCTCATACGCTTTCACTGGAACATAATCCTTCCCAGTTCTGTGGCTCTTCCTTGCTTCAACTGATTTCTTCTCCCTGTACCGAAAACTTCAGAGCAACCAAATAAATGCAGAGGAATAAAAAGGTACTTTCCATGGAATCGCTACACATTGCACATCATCTCTTGCATTAAACAGAGGGGGAAAGAATGATGCAAGGTGTGTGATAAGGGAACACCAAGTTTCGTGAAACAGGAAAGATTGCAAGGTTACAAGCTGCAAAATGAGAAGATGGGATCCTTCAGTTGTATGGCTCTACTGTTCCTTTTCTAAGTGTATAGTCAGTAATTATCACTGCAAAATTCCCCATGTTTTTCTTCATCAAGTTCTTCACCCAAACCACAGACTGTACATGCTTTGAATTGTATGGAATTAAATTTTAATTTTTTGGCTTAATTAATTTATGCAACTGTCCCAATGATTGTACTTCGCACAAGCAACTGCAAGCAGTTAAGAGATGTATGATATGAGCCCAAACAACACAGAATATCTTACCACAGGACAGCCACTCTCAAATAAAACCCAAATGTTGAAAATAAAACAAAAGCCTATCTTTATCAGAAATCAGCCATTACAGTAAAAAAAAAAGTTAGTAATAAAGAATGGGTCAACATCTTCTCAAAAGCTGAGCTCAAATTATCGTTCGATAATTCAGAATAAAGTCTATCAAAATTTTCTTCAGTCTTCCTGCTGGTTTGCTTCACAGTTTCTGTGAAAGGTTTTGGCTAAGCATAGGGGATGGCTGCTCCTGTGGCATTCCTTACTTTGTCAAGCTCATAAATAATCGAATCTCACCAAAATATATATATATATTTTTAATCCAACCTGGTTTCTGGGGCTGGGACCTGCTGCCACGCTAGGCAATGGGTAGGAGAAGGCACTTTTTATTCAACAACCCAATGCCCACAGACAAACCACATGCATTAGGTTACATGGGGTGAAATTGGGTGAAGATACACTTATGCCACACTCCTCAGAGAGCCTGAATCTCAGTGAGGTCACACACCGCTGCCTGGTGCTCCGTGGGACTGCAGTTGCGGATCCCAGCTTGAACCACGGCGGGTACCTCCACCAAACATACCAAACCATCACAGGGATACTTCTAACAGACACTCAGTGAAAGCACCGCATGCCCAAGCTAGTGAACTGTAGAGCCCTGCCTGCACGTATATGTTTTTAAGATTCCTTCATTTCCAAAGGATATTTTTTCATGACAGCATTCACTCGATGAATCTATCCCGATATAGACACCATACTCATCGCATTATAATAGCGGCAGCAACAATCTAGAAAGTGATTTTGCAGCATCCTATTACACCACACGGCTGCAGAGTAAACAGCAAACACTGAAGTGCTGATTCTTCACCTGGAACAAATCCCTGCGATGTCATAAAGCTGCAACAATTGCTTCCGATTGGGCCCCTAGGTTTCAAAGCAAGAATTTTGTGAAGACTAAATACTAATCCAGAAAAACGTTACCATAAAGAAGATAGCCTTTGTGTCAGTTTTTGGGCTCTACATTTATTGCATGATATTTGGTTAGTACTTTGCAGCTTAAAGCAACCCAGCAGCATTGACACGTGCTGTGTCATTGGCCTTATTGGGGGTGAGAGAGACTACACAGCCTGCAGTTCAGCGCTGGCTGCATGCATTTCCTATGTCTATAGATTTTGCTTAACTACCGTTACTTTATCTCAAGTAGTTATAAGTAACATTTATTAATTAATGGGATATTTGCCGAAGTTCGTTTCCTTTCTTCTTTTCTTTTACTGAAAAAAGGCACAAGGGGACAAGCGGAGAAGAGCTGAAGACACGCGTATTCCATTTGAAATCCATGATTAAAAAGCTTAAAAATTCAAATCAACGTAAAAAACTGTTTTATTTTAATACCGTGGAAGGTTTCAGTGAACTCCATTATTTTCACTCACTATTTGCTTGAATAATTTAGGCAAGAAAGCTAAATTATACATAAAGTGTACAGTTAGAAGAAAAAGTTCATGCACAGCCTCAGGCTATAGCCATCCCCTAATGATGTCTGTAGTCAGTGGAAAAGAACTCGTTAGACTGAGAGTAATTTCTCAGGGTTTAAATTTTTTTCTTAAAGCAATAATGTTCTTATAAAAATCTGACAAATAATATGCTGAACCCGAAGCCACAAAATAAAGGCTGTTCCAAAAACGGCAGCCTCAACTTTTCATTTCATTTAAGTGCAAAGCTGGCTTCTCGCACTCTGCATGTCCCACGTCTTTAGCGACCCGATTGAGCTGATTACATGGAGGGAATGCACGCCTCGGTGCCGCACAGCTCTTACTTTGTTTAATCAGAGACTGAAAGTTTGCAAGGAGTTAAAATAGATGCCATGCAGCTCTCGGAGCGAAACTGGAGCCTGCTGTGAAAAAAGTTACTTTTACACTCGGCACACAGTCATTTTGCTAGTGGTTGTGGCTTGCTCCGTGATTGTGTTTAAGGAGCAACTCATATCATTAAACATTTACGGTCTGATTCGCGTGCCTTTTCAACTTGACTAGAGAAAGCGTGCATGCCAAAATGGAGCAGGTTGCCAAAACTCAGTGAATTCATCTCTGATGTCGCGTCTGTCCCCTTACCCTGGGCTCAGACGCAGCAGAGGGGAGCTGCTGGGTGTGAGCAGTGCTGGGAGCAGGGAGTCATTGTATGGAAATCAGCTGATACTAAGTTTATTCATCAGACTTATCATCTTTTGATCAAAGTAGCTCAACCAGATCAGAGAAAGAGACGAGGAGTTTTATTCAAAGTATTCCTTGGAATCCTTTGCATGAAATGAATAACTTTCTATAGTATTAATGATTTTACATCACTTTATACTTCTATTATTCTGTCACATTAGTTTAACATTACTACCATGTACAGCGGTTTAGCATTAATGTGATCAGAAGAGAAATTACATGTGCACTTTCATATTGTTATATTGAAATCAAGGTCTTCTATGACACTAATATGCAGCACACCTCAATAAAATACATAATTTCTAACATAAAGACACTTTCACATTGCGTTGGAGCAAGCACACGTATTACTTCTGAAAGGCGCTGGCAACATGGCATCACAGTGTGCTGGGGAACACCCCCAGCAGCCCCATGGGGTGCAGGGTCACTGCTCCCCACTGACACCCACTCCCCATGGTCCTGTTCCGTAGGGGTTGTGAGATGTCTTGTGCTATGAGTAGGACATTGGCTCTTGGAGCAATCCTTGGAGTTTATTGCATTCACCTTCCTATAGGCTGAGGGTGTTACAGATAGACACAGCACAGAGCAAGTGTGCTCATAAAACAAGATAACCAGCACGGATGACTTCCAAGTCCCAAGTCTTTTCCATCAGACCCACCAGGATGCCCTTGTCAGCCCTGTTCCTGGAGCACACAGAGGTGGAGAGGTCCCTCTGATTACACTTAACCTCACGCCATAAAAACAGGTAAAACCCACCAAGGGCACCCACTGACTGCCAGAGAGCATCTACTGGGGGGTACGGTCAGTGCTGGCTCTCTAGCCCCACCACGCAGCACAGCAGCCTCCCCCTCCCCAGAAACTGCCCTACTATGGAGGTGTTGGCCTGAACTTCACTGCACAGCTGAGGCAAGAACCAGCCTCAATCCCACAGCACTATCCTAAAACAATACTGTTGTTTTTGTGTTTCATCCTCTTAGGTAAAAAAGAAAAAATCCTCTTTACGGTTACAGCTGTATTTAATTTTATATTTCCCCTAGCCCTAATAAAGATGACACCAGCCTACAGCCAAAGCAGCTTCTCTATTTGGGCTGATGTGATGCTCTTCCTTTGCCTGCAGCTGCTTCAACTCTCCCAAGTGAGTTGGGGTCAAGCTCTTCG
Organism: Pavo muticus; assembly: GCA_016647715.1. NCBI lineage: Eukaryota > Metazoa > Chordata > Aves > Galliformes > Phasianidae > Pavo > Pavo muticus. The sequence continues at coordinate 1,711,883 of JACDJE010000029.1, read as the reverse complement.
TCAGCACTGTTGTTACAGAGCCTAAGCAGATCCGAGTCCCTAACCATGCCCATCGTGATTGCTTCCATTGCTTTTCCTCCTAACTGCCCCCTGTACAACTACACACAAACCCTTGTTCCTCAAAGCCAGCCTTCCCTCTCATTAATGCAAGAATTAAACTAAAGAAATGGATTTATTTATTTTTTCCTGGAAATGGTGTTTATTCCACGTACCACTTTGAGTACGTGCATGGGAAGGGAATTTTATTCAAAATGAAATGTGAATTTATTAAGTTTTTAAACCTGCAGGGCTCCATTTTGGTATTCAAAAGTATGACCAGATTTTCAGAGCGAGGGGAACTCTTGCTCCCGAGGATGCTTTGGAAATCTGGTTGCTGCCACATAGAAACCCTTACACTTTTCTTCCAAAGTATGGCTGCTGAACACTCCAAAAGAAAACCAAACCAAACTCCATCTCTCCAGCTGAGGACTGCTCACAACAGAGGCCGCAGCCCATTCCCTTGCCAGTCATTGGGACCCTGCTACACTTTGGGTGGGAACAGATCCGGCTCCACCAAGCGTTGCTCAGCCACCATTTGGGGACAGAGCTGCCTGCAGTGAGGCACAAGGACAGTGCCTCAATTCAGCTCTCTTCTTCTTTTTTTTTTTTTTTTTTCCTCCTCCGTTTGATTTTTTTTTTTTTAACTTCCACTCACTCCTGTGGGAAGGCTGCTCCAATCTCACCTTTCAGATGGTCGGGCATCTTTTTCTCATCCCCACAGTGTAATGTATTCATGGCCAACGTCTAGCCATTTGTCCCCATCTCCAGCCATTTGTCCCCGTCCTGACACAGCACTGCAGGCAGCATTTGCCAGCCCTGAGGGATGCCGAGGATGGGGATTCTCACTTTCAACTCCAGGGCTCTGCAATAAGGCGCTGCAGCATGGGGCTGAGGGGAAGGGAAGGGATAATCTTCATGTAGAACGCAGAAATATGAGAATAATCATATTCAAGAAGCTACTTTAGCCTGATTTGTTTATACATTATCTGAGCATTTTATTTTATTATGCATTTTAATAATGCAAGGGCTTAAGAGCTGGAAATGAGCATGTTCCACGAGTTCAATATATTTCAGTTTGTACACCATCATTTGTTTTTCCTTGCGATTATGCAGTTTTATTTTATCATCCCTTTGATAACAATTTCTGCATAAAATCTGACTTTATATTTCATTTTTTCCCAGTGTTATCTTAGCAAAATATATCCAAAACATCCTTTGTACTGCTGCACTAATATAACAGATCAGGAGAAGCTGTGGCTTAAGAAATCAAAACCATAATAATGTCTTTGGGTTTTGCATTTTAAATACTGCATTCATTGTTGCACTGAGGTTTGAGATCCCTTTTCAGACATTACCGAGATTACCTTTGGTAATGCCTATTTCATTGTACTTTGATATAAAATAATGTATGTCATAAATCATCTAAGTGACTGTCATCAGAGTGAAAAGCACCTACTTAGGATATGTAACAATTTGCTTTTCTAATTTGAAGAGGATTGAGGTGTTTTAATTATATAAGGTCTAAAGCCCTTGCGGATGAAATTAGAATTCAATGCGAAATCACTTCCTTCGCAGAGCTGTAAGTTGGGAAATGATAGTGGCTGTACTCATCAATTTGTGGTTTTGGGGTGGACCCAATGCAAGAACAAGCGGAAACATTTCTAATGGCCAAAGTTTCATTCCAGCAGGAAAAAAATAAACAGCGAAAACTCTCCTTGTTATCAACTTGAGTGGTTCTTAAAGAGATCTCTGACGTAGGAGACGAATTTAGGTTAGATATTAGGAGGAAGTTTTTCACTCAGAGGGTGGTGACGCACTGAAATAGGTTGCCCAAGGAGGCTGTGGATGCCCCATCCCTGGAGGCATTCAAGGCCAGGCTGGATGTGGCTCTGGGCAGCCTGGTCTGGTTGTTGGTGACCCTGCACATAGCAGGGGAGTAAAAACTATATGATCATTGTGGTCCTTTTCAACCCAGGCCATTCTATGGTTCTGTGATTCTATGATATGAGAAAAAAAAAAAAAAAGAATAAAAAATTGCCTTTCCAAGCGAGCAGAAATTATTGCAATGTAAAGGAACGCTGAAATTTTGAGTTGTAGGAAAGTCATGGGAGTACAGACAGGGTTGGGTACAGAGCTACTTAAAGTTATTGGTATGCTTCACACTGTCAAGATCGCTCCCATTTGGGAGTGAAATGGGGGTTCGGAGCCTTCCCTGCACAGAGCCACTTAAAATTATTGGAGTGCTTCTTTTCGAAGGTGATGGGGGCTCTGAACGTGTACATTGTAGAGAGATTTAAAATTATGAGAGCTCTTCAAATTGCTTAAAACATTGATTTTTTATAAAATTGATTTTTCCCCCCCATTTTATTTCTTCAGTGGCTGAGTAATTACAGCAGAGCAGGAGCCGAGGTGCTCCTCTCCCTCCCTCTCTCCTCTCCCACTCTTTCTTAATAACTTTTCTGGTTTCCTTGACCGCTGGGACAGACACATCCCGCTTTGTTCTTACTCGTAAATCTCTCTCTGGCCAAGGAACCAGGAAGCTCATAGGGGTGAGGAGAAGGTCACGTTGAAAACTCATTTGGATCAGCCCCGCTGTGGCCAAGGAGCGCCGTGCCCGTCTTGGCAAGTGAAACCACAGCTTGCCAGCCACAGCTGGCCTTTAATCAGTGCTGTGTCTGGAGGAACCCTCTGGTGCATCTCCCAGCACAAGGTGCAGGGGCTCAGAGGGATTAAGGAGCAACCATTAGTTGGGATTTAGCTGCATGCGTTTATGGGCACTCGCACGTGGCTTTTTCCAAAAGCCTTTTTTCTCTTGCTGAACACGAACAACAATACAGAAAGCCCCACAGGTTCATTAGGCAGATTTAGGTGTGTGGTGTTTAAAGAACATCGTTTTTCCCCAAAGATTTGAACTCAGGCATGGAGAGGATGAATACAATGTTTTCATCCTCTCTCATATTTATGGATTGATTTCTTTGTTTTGTTTTAAATAGAAATACAAATACTAAGCCTCCAGATTAAAGAGGGCTTCTACTACAGACTGCATATAGGATGGCACGGATGTGATGGGGCAGAACGGGCTTATATCAGCTGTATCTTAGCTCACGTAAATCAGCAAAGCTCCACAGGGACCAGTGCAGCCAGCAAGTTCTGCTCTGACACAGATTGCTTTGCACAGGTCAGTTTAAGTCCGACTGCTTGACTTGCAATAATAAGTAATCACTCACACTGGTAATCCTAAGGCGTCCATGTAACTTTGGAGTTTGCAATTTGTCATAATTCTGCTGTTCTTGGAGAAATCAAACAACAAAACCCCCACTTCACTGATACTCCAGGAAGTGCATCATTGTGTATCAACAGAGAAGGGCTGAAGCATTAATTTAGGGGAATAATATATAGGCAGCCTTCTAGGGAACCATTTCACAGATACATTTTTATCTAAATACAGAGACAAGCGCACATCTAAGATGATTGGTAATTTCTCCTAGTCCAGAGGATCCTCCATTTCCCTGTGTTTAAAATAAAACTGTTTTGCCAAGAGTCAAAGTAGGGTTTATGTATTTTGTAAAAGGCCATATCAAAGCAAAATGAACATATTACTGAATTTTTGTCAGCTTGAAATAACACCTGCCACACACAAGGTCTTTAGCCTTTCATGCACATCATAACTTCAGTCTAAATTTAAAGGAACAGGGAAAGCAATAGAGCAAAGCTACCCAGATGTTGTACGGTCTGTGCAATTGTAAATTTAAAAGTACCAGCTTTCCATCCAGATTTTAATGCACCAGAAACAATATGAAAATTCCAAGCCACACCAGATTATTGAAATGTCTGGCCATTTTGAAATGAATTTTGGAACAGATGTACTGAGGTAGGCAATAAAGCTGTGATAATAAGGAACATTTCTACATCATCTCACAAAAGTACTAATCTATAATGAGGACCAAAACTATTCATAGGAAAGGGTGTTTTTCATTATTTTTTCTCAGCTCTAGTTTGAGTATTCCAGTTCCTTCACTCGGTCGTTGGGTTTTGTTATTGTTGTAAAGCATTTGGTAGCTATCTGACATTATCACTTCTAACCCACAATACAGGCAAACGACTACATAGCTTCATGTCTTCCTCTCCTTTATTGAAAGAAAATGGCACAGAAAGAAAGCAGCCTAGCTAACTTAATGTGCTTTGTCTTATTGTAATTAAACTACCAAACCTGCACCTTTCAAGAGTGGCTACTGACTTTAGATGTCTCTTTTCGGGGTTCTCAATTCCAAACATCATAAGAGGATTTAATTTAAAGACAATGCTGCATACATGCACCATAGAACAAATGGCCAGCCAAACTGTGCATCCCAGACCTCCAAACCCCAGATGTTTTGGGTGCTAACACAGAAAAATACCCATAGTTATGTTTTGGTAAGACAGACATGCAGGTGGAAAGGTTGGAAAGAGCAGACAAGCCCTAAGCTCCAAACAGCTTCTGCAAGTCAGCTGAGAGCAGAGGTGCTCTCAGAGCCTGCATTCTGTTTGGCTCCCAGGTGACCTGCAAAAGGCCTAATGTGCCTGAACACTTGTCTAACATTCCTAATAAAGCCCGATAAATGACTTTGTCTAGTAAAAGATATCATCACTTCCAACAACCCTCATCACGGTGACACAAAGCAGATTAGTCAGGCAAGTTGGGTGCTGTGCCGGATTAGGCTGCATACCAAAGGCTTGAGTTTAGACATATTACTCACTACATTTTTCAGGCTATCTGTTCAGTTCATCCTGTTATGAAGGAGAAAAAAAAAAAAAAAAAAGGCACAGACTCATTAAATCAGGTCATCTCTAATTTCAAGGTTGCTAGATTTAAGTCCTTTTTTCTTGTCAGGGATGTGAAATTTCAGTCTGGATCTCAATGTCCCTTAGCTGCACGGTGGTTCAGTCATCTCCCTTTCCCATAGCCTCCAAGTCTGCCAAACCCTGACAGCTTGAGAGCAATTCTCAGGCCGTTTAGGCAAAACCGTCAGCTTCCAAATCATTGCTTCCCACCCAAAGAATTTGCTTTTCCTTGGAAATTTCCCATCCTAGTGCTGACTGGGCCCAAACCTACAAATACTTATGAAACAGGACAGGAACACAACCCAAGGTGATTTTGCTTAGGTATGCACCTGCTCATTACTCCAACCCCACCCAACAACAGGGGTTTTAAATGTTTTCTCGGCTTTGTTTTTGCTTCAGGTGTGTGTGTAACACTGCCTGTGTGGGTCACAGAGGGTGGGAGAATGTCACAGAACGAGTTTGCTGATTTTTTAACCCAAAGAAAGGCTTCACTTTGCATGCTCTTTCACACCCACGTACATCTCCAAGATAGCACAAATTTCTACTTGGACAAGTATTTTAGTCATACTGAGAGGAAGGAAAGGTTAAAAAATCATGACAAATAAAGATTGCCAAGCAGAAATCTTCATCTGACTTGTGCAGTTTAATGAGCAGAGAAAGAGGAGAGGATATGCCAAGGAAGTCTGTCGCTATCCCAGCCACCTTGGCTGGAACTCCAGTGTGGAACTCCAGTGTCCCACCACGGCACTGTAACCAGAAGTACAAATGCTATGATTAAGTATAACACAACAGTTTGGAGAAGTAGCAGCTATTCCTACTTGAACTTGTAACTGGAAAGCCGGACAACACATCACGAGGTTCAGATAGAATCACAGAATCACAAAATGGCCTGGGTTGAAAAGGACCACAATGATCATCTAGTTTCAACCTCCCTGCTATGGGCAGGGTTGCCAGCCACCAAACCAGGCTGCTCAGAGCCACATCCAGCCTGGCCTTGAACGCCTCCAGGGATGGGGCATCCACAACCCCCTTGGGCAACCTGTTCCAGTGCAGCACCAACCTCTGTGTGAAAAACTTCCTCCTATTATCTAACCTAAACCTCCCCTGTCTCAGTTTAGGAACATTCCCCCTTGTTCTGTCACTATCCACCCTTGTAAACAGCCATTCCCCTTCCTGTTTATATGCTCCCTTCAAGTACTGGAAGGCTGCAATGAGGTCTCCCCGGAGCCTTCTCTTCTCCAAGCTAAACAATCCCAGTTCCCTCAACCTTTCCTCATTGGAGAGGTGCTCCAGCCCTCTGATCACCTTAGTGGCCCTCCTCTGGACCCACTCCAAGAGCTCCACGTCCTTCTTGTACCAGGGGCCCCAGGACAGGCTCTATTCTCTACAATTCACCTCCCTCTCTGTAAAATAAATGCTTCTCTCCTTCATTTTGCTTTTTGCATTACATGCATTTACTGGATCAAAATCCACAGAGTTCAATCTTATCCAGAACTTTGAAGAATTATGTAAAAGAAACCACTATCATCACTTAGACACACGGAGACACGTGAACAAGCACAACGAACCACTCAATGACTGCTCCAAACTCACCCACTATTTCCAAAACACAGAAGAATGCTCTCATCTAGAAGGTCTTCCCAACCAGTATAATGTTTGCCCATCCATTAGACACAAAAATCAAGACAATTTTTGAGTAGGTTAACAGAGTATTTCCAAGGATGGTGAAAGTTTGGGCTATTTACTAGTTTTTAAGATGTTTTAATGTGTTAAATGAAGGAAAATAAATCACAATTTTATTTATAACAGCTGTGAACCATATGCTTTCCCCAGCCTCTTCTTTCCAAACACTACATTGCTTTTCCTGGGTGTGCACTAAGGGAGACATCTGACTGGAATGGTGGTTGGTGTCAGAGGGGAACAATCTAGCTGTGGAGCCCTCTGCTCAGCCTAGACAACCTTTGGTTGTATGTGGAGACAGCAGCAGCAGAAGGAAAGCAATGAGCGAACAAGAGGCTCTGAAATAGGGCTATAATTGTGCTTGACACAGCAGTCACTATATCTTTGTCCATTACCTTTTTTCTATACAGTAAAATACATAATAATAATACTGCAAGCATTGCACAAACAATGACCCTCGGTCTCCTAGAACATCAAGCTGAATGCACAGCATGCAAATTCACATTTCCAGCTCCTTGGCCATATTATCTAAGTCTGCGTATCTTCCAGGAGAGTACCTATCCCACCCAGCACAACGAGCATACATTTATAAATAGGGATGTTATTTCAGTCAGTCCATTATGAAGTATGAGAATACTTTGCTCAACACATACTAAAATAAAGCTTTTTGATTGAAACTGTTTACCAATTCGGCATAGATTTGAAACAAAGTTAAAAAAAAAAGTTTTGACAAGAGAAAATACTGCCAAGTTCTAGTCCAAAGTCCTCTTTTCAGCTTAATAATATAATTGGCAACAAAGCTCCACAGAAAACAGTGCTGTGTCTGGAAATCAGGTTTTGTCAAAAGAGCTAGTTATACAAGAACAATATAATTGTTTGTCCCAAGCATAATTTACAAGAGGAACCAGAGTCCACTCAGCTTGCGGTTTTTACTAGCTTCTAGAATAAAATGAGCGTAGCGGCTACCAACAGAGCTGATGTCCCTGGATGCGTCCCTAGATGTACTCCCACCCTTCTGCAATGGCTGAAGGATCTGGCTGTACACCAGCAATGCCATTCACGCTTATGTGGAGGGATGAAGGATTCAGGTGCCAAACCAGAGGCTCGGGTCTCCTGCAAGGGCCTGTGTCACATCTGCAAATCTTGTCTGGTTTTCTGATGTGCCAATAGGGTTCAAAATGGGACTTGGCATTTGTGCACACACACCCAAAGTGCCCCGATCCTTGCTACTCAACAGGAGCCTAGAAATATTGGAACTGAAGCAGTTCAAAGCAATGACTGCAGCAGTAGCATAAGCATCAACTTGGGCAACATCTGCTTCTGGATATTACTCCAGGCATTGCACTGATTGATCTCAAATGATGAGACTGAAAAACCTCCCCCATTCAACCTGCAAGACTGTAGTGACTACATTCATTTTATTATGACAAATATTCCGTGAACCTGTTCCTACTGATGGCCAATAACAGAAATCTCACAGCTTCACCAGGGAATCTATTCTAGTTCATTGCTACCAGGACATCTGGAGACCTTTTCCAAGCATCTAACCTGGAACTTCCCTGCCATGATTATGGCCCCTGATGCAAACTTGTAACACAGGTCATTCATTCTCTCAAAAGTTTCCAGTGTACTGGAAGGTATCTAGGTGTGACAGCAGATAGCATCTCCTCAAAGAGAGCTTTATTTTGTCAGATTCTTCCCCATGAGCCACGCTTTGCAGACTTGATTATTCTCAGTGTTATCCTCCAAACTTTTTCCAGCTGACCCACATTCTTTGAAGACCAAGAGTAAAACTAACAGAGAGCTTATCGCCGCTGAGTAGCATATTCAGTGTCTCAAGAAGCAGATCCATAATAAATTCCTAGTTTGAGGGCTGCCTTTCTTTACAATACTATGACCCTTTAGTTGTTCCATTTGCATTCAGCTTGTGATCAGCTGTAATTCACCAAAACTTATCTGAAGTGCTATTACCTGCCCGTTAGTTACACATCCCTTGCTCATGAAGTTGATTACTTCTGAGGTTAGCCCCCCGTCTTTTTCCCAGTTTTATTTCGTTGGGGCTTTTGTATCTGGGCTGTGTTTTTGTTGCATTTCTTTTTTTTACCCATTCCTCCATTTGCATATGCCCTTCTTAATTCCTGATCCTGTCCTCCAGTACATTTGCAGTCCCTTCCAGCTTTGCGTTGTCTGCAAATTTAATAAGCATGCTCTCTACTGCACTGTGCAAGTCATTAATGAGAGCACTGAACAGAGCTGGAAGCAGGACAGATAGCAGTGGAATATTACACATCACATCCTTCCAATTGGATAGGGGAATGCTGATAACAACACTCTGGATACAATTAACCATCTAGTTTTGCACTCATAGGAGTCTCATCTGGTTTAATCTCTTTTCCTTTCCCCACTTAAAGTACACGTATTCCATTTACCCTTTTCTACCCCACTCTCAGTGGATTCTCAAAAAAGTTAATGGCTCAGGAATGGCTTCAAGAGCTACAATTCAGACTCTACAAGGGAATGCTTATTCTATCTAGGACTTTTTCTGTCCCTGCTGCAGGTTGAGCTCTAACATTACCATAGATGCTACATCCAGTACATTCATTAAAGTTTACTTTGAATATGTGTGAATTTTCAGAAACATCAGAGAATTTAGTTGTGCATCCAGCACTTAAGCCCTGCAGTCTAAGACAAAACTTCAGATCCCACCTATACCTCACGGCCTGACTTGAAACTAGAACCCCTATTGCTGAAACCAAAAGTCAGATGTACCCCAAATCCAAGCCCTGCCTCTGAGAACAACTTCAAGAATGCCGTTTCGTGGACAGAATGGGCAACAATCCAGGTTAGGTATACTCATGAGTTCTTTGACTTCAGTCCTGATGCCTAAGCTCAAAATACGGGTGTTACAGAAGTATTGTATTTTTTTCACATGCAATGGCTTCCCAGAAATCACTAGTGTGAGTTACCATGAGAGCTAAGCACTTCTGTCTCTCTAGAGACAGCCAAGAAAGGTAATCCAAATTAATTTTAAAGCAGGATTAGTTAAGTCAGCTAATTAGCTAATCACATCTCCGTGAGGAGACATTTACCAAGAGCTAGGGTGGATTGAATCAAAGCCCAGCAAAATTCAGACAACTTTCATTCTGCGCAAGGGTGCCTACACAGCTTGTACTCCGTAAATTTGCACCTAATTCAGATGAACTTCCTGAGTGTCCCTCTGGGGGCAAACTAGTGCAGAAAGGAGCGAGCATCACAGATTTTATTTTATTTTTTTAAAAATGAATAGCTTGATGATTCAGGCTTGGACTGAAATCTATTTCCTATGTATTACTTAATCAGATAGTTTCATTTGGGCAAGCAGGGAGCCAAAAATAGAGCTGTGCAAAGTGCTGGGACTGCAGATAGAGTGGAGCTCCAGCTCTCCTTCCAGGCCTGGGAGGACTGCAGAACTCTACGAGGTTTCAGGGCAGCGCAATGATGCTCGCAAACCCTGCCTGAAACATGGCTTTGGACTCAAATCTGGCATCAAATAAGGCAAGAAAGAAAGAGCCAAGCAACTTCTATGGCACTTGCACAGCACGGCAAAAAGAGAGTGGTTGGGTTTGAATATTTGCTATGAGAAACTCAAAGGACAACTCACTACTAATTCTTATCCCATCCCCGCAGCATTTTGTATAAGTGGCGAAGAGGAACTGACCTTTTGGAAGTAGTTAAAGATATTTTTGAACTTATACCTAAAAACAGATTCAGTATAAACAGGCAGAGATGGAACTGACTTACCCACCAAGCTAGACAGATAGTTCTTCTGCAACCAAAAAAGGAATTTTTGATGTTTTTATGGCCCTCAGTGCATTGCAAAAGTTTGTACCAAATTCTCTGGCATCTAGTTGCACGTCAAGGAAAGGATCATTTACAAATGACTCTGGAAAACTGCCATTTCATACAGGACACGTAGGGAGTGGAAAGTCTGCATTTCCCCATAGATTCTTCATGCCCTTTTCTCAAACAAAACCCAGTTTTATGGGTAACTTCTGAACAGAAACAGAAGAATTTCTGCCAGCCTTTCTGGATGACCACAAATCCTAGCACCTTCTGTAGGCGGCTTTCTGTGTTGCCATGGCTCATTCCCAGGCTGGCTCAGACAAGTTCTGCTCTAGAGAAACTCTAAGAGCTGCACATCCCGAGGTGAGATGGTTTGAGGCCCATTGACAGGTTGCTTTGGCATCTCCTCACCTTCCCACAGTGGGAGGTGCTTTGGCAACCTCCTCAGATTGATATATCCACTGCTCCTTGGGACTGAGTGATACTCATCGCAGCCAACCCGTTCCACCTGACCCAGGAAGGCAAGCAATAGCTTGACAAATAGAATCAGAAGTCATGTCCTGACCTTGCAGAGATTAAAGTCCATCTAACAACATCACCAGGCAACTGAAAAACATTTCGTAAGGTTGCGAGTGTCTCCATCGCTCACTGACATTACTGCAATCTGGGGATGTGCAGATCACTTCCAGCATTTTGCAGAATTCTCTACTGCATGAACTCAAACTAAAAGAGCATCCCAACCTAACACCAGATAGGAAAGCTGCTGTGCAGAAAGGCCACTTGAAAGTAGATCTCAAAGAAGCATTTTTAGGGTCTTGAAGTTCCTGGACTTATGGAATGGGGACCTAGGGGACCTGACTTCATTTTTCTGTATTAGCCCCAAAAGTGAAAATGATCTGCCAAGCATGCAAAATATTTTTTTTTATTTTTGTAATTCCTTAAATGAATGCACATGTTTTTTGTAAGAGTTATTTTTCCCAGGCATTTAGTAATATTCTTTTTTTAATTTATTTCTTCTTCTTGAGAAGACAGTAGAGCAACTTGTGAAATGTTACACATGGATATACAAGGAGATGGTTCTAGAGGAATCATCTGATGGAAATGCTGGCTCTTTGCTCAGCTCATATGGGTGTTTATCATTTGATCAAACCATGGGGATGTCAGTAACTGCTCCTTCCTGATGGAGACACTTCAGTGTAGCAGAGAGGTGTGATTATCTCGTGACACAGCTCTGTTCAACAGCCCTCCCACTGAATCAGCTTTCTTAGCACTACTGAAGCACTTGGATGGTTTTGCTTTTTGCTTTCTCATGTCTTGGTACAGCAGAACAGCTCTGTGAATAACTTGAGAATGAGGAGTGCTATTTATCCAAACGAGTCCTCTGTTGCCTTTTTGCACCTTGTCTGTATCATTTCACTTCATTTAATTCATAAAAATACAGAATTTATTCCTTGGCCAACAATTCAAGGAACCAGTTGCAAGTAAAATATGCCTTCATTTGAGAGATTCTTTTCTGCAGAAACTCTTTAGAAGTGCACGTACATGCAGAACTCCTGGGGAAACCCCTTCCCTTTCCGTTGAGAAGTCTCCCTACAGCCATCACTTCGGCAATCTCAGCCAAAATAAGAAGGCACACACAGGTGGGGTGCTTGCTATGCCAGGGGGTAAATCCCAAACTGCTGTCAAAAGTGGCTCCAGGAGCACCACTTCTGTGCTCTCCTGGGGCATGAGACCTCACCTGCACACCAAGCCCGCAAGCAGCATGTTACCATGCTCACTGGTCTGTCTCAGGTCTCACACTGCTGCTGCCTAATGTTGATGTGACAGAGACATAAGCATCAAGCACAAAGTCCAGAAGAAGCACTTCCAGAAGGTCAGCAGCGAGAATGGGGAGGAGGTATCTGGAATGGTGCTGGCGTGGTGCTCAGTGGGGACTTGCCAACCTCACTGATAGGGGATGCAACTCCCTCTGACTCCAAGACTGTGCTCCTCGTAGCAGACATCGACAACCACAGGGGTTTCTAACATGTTCTCAGGAGCAATAGCACAGCTACACCAACTTCACAAATTGAGGCAAAAATCGTAAAAAGTGGGGAAGGCTTCATCAAACTTGAAACCTGCTCACCAGCATAGAATCATAGAATGGTTTGGGTTGGAAGGGACCTTTAAGACCGTCTAGTTCCAATCCCCTGCTATAGGCAGGGACATCTCTCTCTACACCAGTTTGCTCATAGCCCCATCCAGCCTGGTCTTGAATGCTTCCAGGGAGGGGGCATCCACAACCTCACTAGGCAACCTGTTCCAGTGTCTCACCACCCTCACAGTAAAGAATTTATTTTAATATCTAGGGTAAATCTACCCTCTTCCAGCATGAGCCTGGACATGCTGCTTTGCAAGTAAGCCCACTCATCAGATACTACGTGGAATAGCGAAAAGATGCCCAAATGTAGAGAAAACCAGCTGAAAATTAACAAACAAGGCAAACTGAGGAACAAGTGGCTTCAGGGAGCTGATGTGGGCACGGTCTCCCACCACTAAGTGCACGTGTCAGAGCGCCGGCTGTTATTCTGTCCTCAGTAGCGCTCATTTATCCAGGAATGAATATGAGATCTCTAAGCTGGATTTGTGAATTCCTGTGGAGGCTTTGATTCAGCCCCCGACATGCTGCGGAGAAGCATAACTGGAGTCAAGGGCTGCATGCCATGCTCAGAGCTTAATCTGCTCTGAAAAACACTACGAAATGGAGAGACCTTTCATACAAAAAAAAAACATGCAAAAGGGTGAGAGCAGCAGAAGACACCAAAGTGTACTTTTTTGGGTGTGTGGGAGACTTCTCTGTGTCAGAGGCAGGGCTGGTGGGAGCCCTCGTTTATGCACACAGCTAATTACCCAAGGTCCTCTTATCAAGCAAATGGACTGGGATGATACGCCAATAATGGGAGGAAGGATCTAATTGAGGCATACCAGGGGGTAACACCGATCTTCTTGTTAAACTAAATTTGTTAATCTAGTGTATATGAGAAAAGGGCAAATGGGAGGGAGAATTCCTCCTTGTTAAACATTTACCAAATGTTGGGTTATTTGAGCCCTGGGGAGAAGTAAATGTATTCACTACTTAAAGGCTGGAGCATTTGGTCTTCTCAGTTGGAATTTATCCCCGATTTGAAAGGAACATTTTTTCCCACTTGGAAAGGTTAGCAGCCTTTGTCTGTGCGAGTGATTTAATATAATGGACCATGATTATTGTTGGATTATTATAATGGCACATTGGCACAGTCATAGTTAAAGTTTTGGCAGAGTTTGTCTCATAAACTGCTATTTTACAACTCGGCTGTAAAAGTTTACTTCGGTCTGAAACCTGAGATACAAGATCTCAGTCCAGAAGGAGTCTTTTTTACTTTTTCAAGCCAAATTAAAAGAAAAAAAATGCTTAAAACTTCTCCTGGCTAATGCTGAAGTTATGCAAGTATTAAATACAAGTTGAAATCTACTGGCTGAAGACACTTGACAGCATTCGCTTGCTCCTGAATGTCTTTGACTTAGATCAAAATATTTCAGCCTCTTATGGAGAAACATGGCTTTCTCACTTTCGGTACTTTCAAGAAAAATGTGGAATAGTAAAACAGCTGGGGTATTAAACATTGAAAAATGAAGAGAGAGAATGCCACAAGCGCTTTCTTCAATAGGATTACTAGTTTGTATTTGTTATTAAGCTTATGATTGTGTGGGTTGTTTTTTTTTTTTTTAATTTTGCATATGTAAATACATTTGTTTTAAATCAGTATCACAATGATTTTTGCAATATACTGGTATATTGAGCAAAAATTCTTCACTTTATAAAAGCCCCTCTGGCCATTATAGAGTAAGATTATAGGACGAATCAAGTCCAACACATTATCATCTGCACAAAGCCACCGAGTTCTGTCCAGATTCCTTGACTCTTAAAGGCACAGTAGCCAAGTGACCACACTGTTTCTCATTTCTGCTTCCCTGAAGATCATTAAAGGAACTCAAATAGCAGTCTACCAAACAACTGCTTACTGGTACTGTAATCTGGCCACCTGGTGCCAAAGCCATTGCAGACGGCAAATACAGCACAAATCCTAGAAAAAAAGGGCTGCAGAAAATACAGGGCAGGAAGCAATTTCTGGACCAAAGCTGTAGAAACTATAATAAAGAATTATTCAGGATGACGATAAACACAATAAGCTGAGGAGGAGCCATCATAAGTTTTGAATTGGAACATTATGGCTCCTAAATCTGTTAGAGTGCTCTGAAGGAGTCCGTGTAGGTAAAGATGATTCAAGGATAATTGGACACTTGGATTCCCCAGAAGTTCATAGAATCATAGTATCATTTGAGTTGGAAGGGACCCTTAAAGGCCATCTGGTCCAACTCCCCTGAACTGAACAGGGACACCTACAGCTCCATCAGTGCTCAGAGCCCCATCCAGCCTGACCTTGAATGTCTCCAAGGACAGGGCACCCACCACCCCTCTGGGCTACCTGTGCCAGTGCCTCACTGCCCATATCATAAAAAACTTCTTCCTTATATCTAGTCTAAATCTTCCCTCCTTCTAGCTTGAAACTTCTCAAAGTCCCTCAGCAAAAGCTCTTACAGAAGCAAGGCTGGTGTACAAGAAGTTTTAATGTAGTTACATAGGTAGAAACAAAACAGCGATAAATGGTTGTTTCTCACAAGGGAAGGAAGTTTTGAAAGCAATCTCCAGTAATCACTCCTGTTTAATATATTCATTAGTGGCCCAGGAAAGGGGATAAATAGTTTCATGACTTCAATAATTTCATATCAGCAGCCAATCAGAAGGTAACAGCAAATAGCTGTGAAAGGACTCTGCAATGAGCTACTCAATGATGAAACAACTAATGAAATTCAGTGTCAAAAAACAAAGTAACACGCTGGGGAAAAATAACTGGAGCCATAAATACCCAGGGATAGTCCTTAAGTTTGGTATTACTATGCAGGAAAGAGGGCCGGGGGTCTAACTGGACAGTTTTGGAGAGGAGAGCTCAATGGGGGTTAGAAGGGAAAATGCGAGTTAGGCATAGTTAGGGAGGGAACTAGGGCAGAAGGGAAGACCTGGTCACTTCCCATATCCTACCTAGTGTAGTATGTAATTCTCTATTTCAAAAAAGCACACACAGAAACTAGAAGGGAAGAGGGTCGAGAAGGATACGTGCCATTTGAGACAAACCTTATGGGTAAGGACCTTTGGTTTTAGGGTAGAGATCCAGGGAGCACTGCTGGCAGAGCTCTGCAAAGCTAGAAGAAGCACAGAGGAAGGGTATTAAGATTAACTCTTCACCACTGCTCACTGTGCAGGAACTGGGGCAGGTGAGAAACTGGAGGAAGCCCCTGTGTCACCCTTCAAAGTGAAGGAGCTGTACCACAGGAGCCAGATGTACAAATGATTTCTAAAAGAGATTGGGGAACACACGGAGGAAAGTCTGTTGCTGGGTCAGACAACTCAGCTGTTGCCCTCAAATCTGCCCAGATTGCTACTTTACAGGTAGGACAGGTCTTCTCCCGCTTCACCTCTGCCTCCCCAGAATGTCTGGCTGTTCACCCCCTCCCTGCTACCCATTGCTTGCTCCCTGCCTCACTTCTTTATCCCAAGCTGACAACGCTGCCTGTTGGAGCATCCCTGCCTGCATTACTTCTGCCATCAGCCCCTGTCCCCAGCAGAAATACCAGCTCTGAGCATGGATCTACTAAAACACTTTCCTAGAGCATCCACCACCGCAGAACGTTACTGTTCTGGCGCAGGTTCAAGTTTCCAGACTCATAACGCGTAGGCTGTTTCTGCCTGATGCTTTGAGGTTAACCTCCCTGTTTTGCTCGAAGCCACTCTTGCAATATTGAGACATTTATACAGCACGGAGCTGATGCAAACAGATGTGGCTCAGGGGACCTGGAATCAGGGATCTGTGGGCACCGTTTGAGAGTGCTTGGAGCTGTGGGATTATTTCCCCTGTTGCTGTATAGTGGGGAAAATGCTGCTCTCACTGGTGAGAACTCACCCATCCAGCTAGGTAGGCAGCAATGTGTTCCCTTAAGAAAGGGCCTTTACAGAGAAGTCTGAGCAGCTGAACCCCGCAGCCCACACTCCTATTGCACAGAAGAGTGGGTGAAAGTCTCCTCACTCCGCTTAACCCCCTCTTTCCTGCAATACATTTGATAAGAGCACATGTAAGAGGAGCAGCACATTGCTGGTGTCATCCAGAAGCAACCAACAAGGCAATGGCCAAGAGTGTGCTGGCCACTGGGACACGACCCTCTGTGCACACATTGCAACAAAGCACAAAAGGTTGGGACAAGCTCCAACTGAAAGCAAATCTGCTATCTACCATGAGACAGTTAACATTTCTCATAGGATAAAAGGCATTAACGGCAGCCTATAACTTCTAATATTGAGTTAAATTAATTTTTCATTTTTTAATCCTGCTCACAGCACAGTTTGTAACATTCCAAGTCATATTTATCTTTTGTGTATTAAAATACTATGCCCTTCTATAAATAGCTACAGGTTTCTTGGCAATGGTGCTGCGACAGTGGATTAATTAAACTGGAAAGCAGAGAGTATGAGGACTAGATTTATATAATGAAAACAATATATCTGCTAACATGGGAGAAATGCTGACACTGTAATAATGCTGATATTAATATTTAGTGCAGAAATCTCAGAGTGCATTACTAAGAAAATGTGGTGGGCTGAGGAATTATCAGAAAGCAGAAGTCTCCAGGACAAAATAGAACAGTTGCATCACTTTTAAAGCCGTGAGTGTTACTCCCACTCAGAAAGATTCATGGGTATCCTGCACATAGGTTGATCTGAAAGTAATGCCTCCTATTTATTTCGAAGGAAACCGCAATCAATATAAAAAGCACAATAATGCTGTTTGATAGAGCAAGTTCTCAGTTACAAAACACTGTTTTCAACAGTCTCCATCATGAGCAGTGCATTTTCACCAGTGATGAACAAGAGCCTGCATGCTGCACTCACAAAAACATGCATAAGAGGAGGTGACCCACTGTCACCACTGCTGAAATGTACCACCCATTGCCTCACCGTGCTCACATCCACTGTTTGGTCTTCATAAACATTCAGCAAGCGATGATGAATGTCAGTGGGTGCCATTGTTTCCACACAGAATAATTTAGTCCCACACCTTTGATTCACACACGCTTCTGTCAGACCCCACTGTGTCAGAGTGCCCCTCTGCTGCCATTTGTCACACAGCAACAAGTGTAACAGAATATGGGCGGGAAGGTTCAGCCTTTACTGTCACAACACCCTCATCTGCCTCTGACACTGCTGGCCAACATATTGAATTAGGAAGCATTATTTTCAGAGCAGCCCTCGTATTTTAAGGCTCAGCACTTGCAGAAAACTGTCCACTGATCTCCATGTAAACCCCACTGCAGGAATATTTGGATGTTTGCTGGATTGCATCCCTAGGCAAAACCACACCATGCTGAGGTCAAATGTGGGCTAGAGAAACTAATGAGAAAAAAAATTAAGAGAAATGATCTCTCTTTTGGTAGACCAGGGAACCCGTATGGACAGTGTGTTATATGGTTGCACGGTAGCATAACTCCTCTGACTGCAAAATTATGGTTATAGTGTGGAGAACAAACAACCAAATACTACATCATACAACCTGGATAGACCTTATGGATCTCTTCCAGGATTTTGTAGAAAGTCTCGGGTAGAAAACTGTCTTCAAAGTTCATACTAAAACCAACCAACCAAGGAAGAACAAGAGAAAGCAGCAAAATGGAAAACAATCCCTCATAGCACCAAGACATCCCAGGACATTTAAAGACAAGAACATTGGAACTCACTCAAACTTTACTATACTGAAAAATGAAAAGTACCAAATAACTTCCACTTCACACCTTTTGCATTTTAAGTTCCACCTCATCCTGCGGTATTGCACATGATGGGAACAAACAGGAAAAAAAACAACTTACTTATTAAAATTATAGAATAAAGAGTAAGAGCAAAGATATATATCCATGTCAGTGGTCCAAATAAATTAGGGTCATTTACATCAGTAGATGTTGACAATTTTTACATTTATTATAATATTTTTCCACATAACTATTCTATCCAGTGACATTTGTGCTCATATATTAAATATATGTGACAGTATGCAATATATTGCTAAATATTTGACCATTGCTAAATGCTGCAGTGGTTTGAATATATTTACAAACTGTCAAATATTTTAGACTTTCAAGTGATGTATTTTAGAACTGAATAAAATGAAGATAACTTACAGAAGAAGGGAAAGATTCTCTTCTTGGGTGCTAATAAGCAAGCCCAGTCTCCCTGCAGGTCTGGGAATAGCAGAGCACATCTTTAGTCCCCTTGGAGTTAGGACTAACAGAGGTGTTAGACGTATATAGGATCTGCTCTGTCTGTTAAAATCAGTACAGAGCTTTTGAGAGTGTTATAACAGTTCTCAGCTGAGAGCATGGCCAAATATCTTAAATCCCAGCTCACATAGCATATGTGTTGACATGGGAAGAAGGACATGATATAAGGCAGTGACATTTGAGCTTTTAAGGCAATCTTTCTTCTGGCACTTGGCGCTTTTATTTGTTTTTCTTTTAAATAAACAGGTTTAACCTGGAATTAGCACAGATTAAATTTATAGCAAGAACAGCAGAAGAAAGTACTCAGAAGACAGACCCTCTCCAGTTCCATCTACTTCAACCCAAGTCTTATCCCTCTTCTCCTCCCCAACCCTCACCCTTCCAGACCAGCATCCCTTAAGCCATGATCATTACAACCACCATGCTCCTGCCTCATCTCCCAACCTCAATCCATCATTTCCAGGCTTTCTGCCCAGAGCCCAGGCTCCTCACCAAGCCCTCTCCATGGCTCACTACCTCTCTGCTTCTTCTCTCCCACCTTCCCTCGAGCTCAGGAGCTTTGGGTTTGGAAGGAAAGCACCCAGCTGTTCTCCACCATCCAAATCTGATGTCGGAGCATTTTATTTTTGCACCCAGCAGCTTTGAGGGCTACAGAGAAGTGTAGGCTTCCTATTGTGAGATTACACCTCTACAAGTCCCGAGAAAAGGGGCAGCACAAAGCCCAGCTTCCACTCCACAGCTCTTTCTCCAGGGAAGAAGCAGAGGCTCTTTGGGCAGACAGCCTCACGCGTTGCTAAAACCCAACTCCTTCCTACTGAATATGCATGAACTAAGTTTGTTAAAAGCCTGACAGCTTTGTAAATGTGGGTGGATTCTGACAGAAACTGCAAAAGGCATAGCCTTGAAACAAAAGGCCATTTCTCTGCCAGCTTTCATGCCTCTGCTGCAAAGCAAGGGAGTGCCATGCAGTTATAAAGAAAAGATCACCAGAATGGTTTTATTCATTATTAATTTTTACTTTACTATTGCAAAACACTGTTCCAGCCTTCCCCTCCCCCTCAGCTCGATTTTGTGGGATTGCTTTGGCTGAGATCTCGCAGCCTGGAGCAGCTAACCTGGTGCAAAAAGCACATCACCAAAATGGTTAAACTTCAGCAAAGAAGCATGCACCTGTAAACAGGGTCTCCTGAAGGTGCCCTGCTTACAAAATGCACATCCAGCCCTAATTTCTCAGAGCTCAGATCACACTGCATATGCTGTTTTTCATCCCAGTTCGGGATACTGCTGTCTGCAGGGTTAATCCCAGCAATGGAATGGAGACACTTAGGGGAGGTGCAGGCTTGTGCCAGCGTGGCAAGGTGCTATGCTGTTCTGTGGGGAAAGGCTTTTAATTAAAAACCAGTTCCAGAGAAAGGGATGAACTGAAACACAAAACCGCCGCATCTAGTGTTAGTTAATGGCTTATTCTAAACATTTGTCAGGTGCTTTGAGTCCAGGCTAGGTTCCAGGAACACTGAATAAACATAAATAAATATTCTCCCCTCCCTGCCCTGAATGGGCTATAAGCAAAGCCCTACAAGCTGCCTGCAGAGTTTAAGGAAGGAAACAGATGTAGGAAATTTTACAGGCATTCCCTCAGATTCACTGCAAACACCAGACAAGCATTCAAAAAGCAAAGTGAGCTGTTAGGTGTGCAAAGCTTCTGTTCAGTGCCAAGATCTGGCCCAGCCTCCACGCTGCTGGAGATGCCATCCTGGTCCTTACCTCCTCCCAGAGCAGACAGCACCTGTCTGAGGGCACTGTGTGTCCCAGAAGGCAGCACAGCCAGCACAGCTCATCCATTTGTCATGAGCATCAGGAGCTCCAGCTCCTGTCAAATCCAGCAGTGGCTGCAGCTGACAGGCCCTTGTGCTGCTCCGTGCCACCCTTTCCTCTTCTCTACCTCTGCATGTGCAGAAGTTGGTCACAGAAGCCCAGCTGGCTCTCTCATTGCAGTGCTGAACATACCCAGAGGACATGTGAGCACCCCTCAGTTCAGCTTTCTGCTCGTGAGCCGGAATTTTCAGCTTGTTCCAGGCAGCCACTGCTGCTTCTCAGTCAACTCCAGGCTCTGTTGGGTGGTTCCTCTGTTGGGTGTACAAAGAAGCTCAAATGACGCAAACAATTCTTCTTACAGTATATCACAGAACTCTGCATATGGAAATAGACAGGCTGGAAGGTCTCTGTCCATTGCCACCGAAGGAGAGGCAGCTGTCACTGCCACACTCTACTCCAGTTTCAGAGGTTCTGGGCTCTATGCTAAGCTCCCCAGTAAGCGTTCATCTCCACTGTGCTGAAAGAAGGCATCCATGTTCCTAAAAAGCCTAAGGAACGCTTTGGCTCCAGACTCCACACTGAGGCTTGGATCATTGGGATGCACATCTGTTCCAGCATCCCACCCAGGTCCTTCCCTGGAAAGTCCACACAGGGGACTTACTCTGCCACTTACTTCCCTCTGACAAAGCCCTTGCAGAGTATGCACATTAAGTAAATTCCTTCCTTCAGGGAACGGTTTAGGTTAGGACACCCAGAATCAAGGCTTTTGCTACAGCCTCAGCCCTGCTGGATGTTAAACGCCTCTTTCTCACCCAACGAGCAGCCCCAGCTGAAAGCCCCCATAGCCAAAATCCCATTGCTACCAATGCGAGATGATTTCATCTACAAACCATTACAGGTCAAACTAGTCTCACTACCAGGAAAGCTACACCAGAGGGGCATTTCCTGTCAGTAAGAAACAATCCTGTTATTCAAGAATCAATAGATAAGCATCCCTCTCTTTTTTGGATACCGACTCAGTATTACAGAAAGGAAGGCTTCCTTTACACCCGTCTGGTTCAATTCCCCTTCCAACAAACATATGCGCGCACACACCCCATCCTAGGAAGAGGAATGGTAATTATTTCCCCAGAGAACAATAATTTTGCAATAAATTTCAGAAGCAGCATGATTTGGCAAATTAAGCTGAGAGCCAAGGATACTAAATACAGTTGATTTCTTTGAAGCCTGTGGTATCAAAATTATTTCCCAAATCCCCTTAAACACTTTCACTTTGGAAGGATAAACGCAGAGGTCTTCATATAGCTCATAGCTTGTGCTTTCCAAAGAGCAAGAACCTAAAGCTGACTCGAGAGCAGCGTCCTCCCAGCTGCTAAGTCACACATGCACAGCTTTGCTTGCCACATGCTGGAATTCCATTTCATTCCAATGAGACATTGCTCATCAATAGGCTGATAATTGAAGCGCTATTGATAGCAGGCTCTGGCTCAAAGCAGTGGTATTTCTACTTTCATTATTCACATTTGGCCTCTTCCACAAGAGAAACAGCCTTTTTCAGATCTTCCTATTACTTAGCTGAAAGCAGAGACGCCATACTCCTACAAAAAAAATGGCTAAAAGCACAGCTTTCCTTACAAAAACAGCGGTGTCCTGCCAACATGCAGCCTGTCGGGAAGTTACAACTGTTGGAGCATTTCTGTGCGGCTGGGGGGTTCTGCTCAAATGCTTTTATTCATTTATTTTCCCATATGACACGGGGAGGAACACATTAAGCTCCTAAAAAGATCCATCCCTCCGTAAGTTGTTCCTTCTCTCTTCTCTAGGATAAATGCCATCTCAAAGACATCGATACCCATAAACGTGGCGGATTTATAGTGCACTTCCAACAATAATATTAAACATATCCTTTAAACTTCTTTTTTGGAAGGCTTTTGATTTCCCCCTCCCCCCTTTCAGAATCATTTAAGAGATGTTAAGTCACCTTCAAAGAATTTGCAACTCCTTTGAAGTAGAGTACAAAAAAAAAAAAGAGACTTTAACATCTTCCGAACACTTGCAGGTAACGTGTGATAATTTCTGAAAGCAGACACAGAAAGAGCTGTTTAATGCCAAGTTCCTACCTCCTACCCTGAAAATGTACTCTTGCCGAAGTCAATTTTACAAGCATGCTTTTGTTAAGCTCCCTCCTTACACTCCAATGGCATTGAACATGAACGACAAGGATTTTCTCCCCCCTCCTGTTTGGATAACTTATACTTCATTTTTAAGAGAGAAGATGCTTCTACAGTCAGCCAATCCCTTTGCAGCAGCACTTTGGTTTGCAGCAGTGCCTTGCTTTCCCTCCGCAGAGCCAACACATATCTCCACTGCCTCATTTCTTACTTACAGATCCGACTTGGTGTTGTTAAGCGGGAAGGCATCTTCATACTTGTCAAAGATTTTCCATTTTGTGACGATGTTGCCAGGGATTGTCAGTAGCAAGTCTCTAGGAACAAAATGTTCCCGAGCAGAATATATTATACTCACTCTTGGTCAATTAATAAAGTCTTTAAAAACGTCTCTTAAAAGATTTCACATTTTAACTCGCTCCCAACTCCCTTAACATGCACACGGCAGATTGATGCTATTGCCCAACCACCTGAAAAAAATTATTTCTAGTAAATGAGAAAATATTTCTGTTCTTTAAAGTTCAGAGTGCAGAAGTTTTGCATAATTAAAATGTTTTCCGATTCTTACTAGCAGTCCAAAGGTTAAATACTTCTCCTTGCTGGTATACACCACATAACTGAGAGGAAGCAAGTGAGTTTATTCTCTGAAAGGCCATGAAAAAAAGAAAAAACAGAAGTTTATTTGTGCTTGCAAATCCTTTCAGGTCTAAAGAACCAGCAAGATAATAAATTGTTTTTGTTGAAAACAGGAAGTTTGGCAAAGATGCAAAAGGACAGCTAAACTTTGGCTAGACAACCCAAAACACTGTGTTCTACTTTGAAAGCATTTCCAACAACAAAAAAGAGTGAAGTGCCTTGAATCCATAGAAAGCTAAAGGAACAGCAAAGGCATCTGGCAGCAGGAATTTGTTGCCAAACTTGTGGTTGCGTTGTGCTGGCTTACGGGCTGGTTTGCCAGTTTTCAGTAACTTGCATCAAGCGCAGCTGAAACCCACATTTCTAAAGCCTCAGATGGTGTCAGAGCTAGAGAAGCCTCAAGGAGTCTCCCTTCCTCTTCTCATCTGGTCAGTACCAAAGGGATAAATAAATAAGCATCAACACAGCAGTCTGACTCTGAAAGGGAGACAAGCAACCCTTGACAATGTGGCCACAAAGTCTGACACTGCACAGCCTCACACAATGCCTTGCGGTGCCACTGGGGTCGTGCAGCATCCTTCCTGCCCCACCATCAGGCCACTAGGACCCTCTCCTGGGAGAAGGCATAACGATTTACAGGACACCTCCCTTACTTGCAAAATCATTTGACTTTGAAAAGAATGTATGCTCGTAATACAAGCGCTCCGAACACCACTGGAAATGTTAAGATGATTCAGTCTTTCCAAAGGATTTCAGATGGGTTATAGGATTAATGTGGCTGCTACAGTCTGGGATGAAGCTGGTGATTATGCTTACGGAAGGCTCCAGCACCATGCCCTTCTCACTTTGTGGCACAATTTTGGCCCGGGTGAATGAGCTGCATCCCAGCAGTCACACAGGGCTCAGGTGCTGCTACAGCCTAG
The DNA here is from genome assembly GCA_016647715.1 of Pavo muticus. NCBI lineage: Eukaryota > Metazoa > Chordata > Aves > Galliformes > Phasianidae > Pavo > Pavo muticus. Next base: position 1,687,579 of record JACDJE010000029.1, on the reverse strand, counting down.
GGCCCAGCCCAGGAAGCTGCTCACACATTGCTGCCTTGTTTTGAGGGGAAAGATTTCAAACCACATGGATACAAGCTGTACCACAGCGCTTGCCCAAAGGAATGTAGAACAAATCCCCAGGCACTTCACTAATACAAACCAAGGAAATTAAGCAAAAGGTCCCTTCCAGTACTACATCACGTGCATTAACATAAGGAAAAGTTAGACAGATGAACTCTACTTTACTGGATAGAACTGCCCACAATTAATCCAAGAGCCTCCTCTCCCAAACCAACTATTTTTTGACCTCCCTCCCCACCTTTATTATGAAAACGCACATCTCCAAACCACTTATTGCAGAAGTCCACTAGACTCCTTGGGCTAACCAAAGCAAGAACATGCCTTTGCTTTATGGTGTCCGCTCTGGGACAGTTGAAAAACATCAAGCTTATAGAAAGCTGGAAGCCTGATGTTCCCAGCCCCCTGGAAACCTAAGTGTGGTATTTCATATTTAGCACCCAGATTCTCAACGCTTACTCCTGGAGAGCAACAATGATGACAAAAACAGTATCCACACCCTGCACCTTAACAATTATCTGTTGAAAACAAAGCACTTCACAAGGGAGGCGAAACATCAGCATTCCTGTTTTAGGAACTGTGCAACCAGAGGATAAGAAATGAAGTCACCTACCAAGCCCATCGAGCTGAAGCAGCAGCAGAGCCAGAGTCCCTGTGCAGATCCCCAGTACAAGCCTTTATGTGCTGGGCCACACCTTGAGCTTCAGTAGAGCAGGTAATATCACGCTTGGCTCTCTCACAGAGCTGGGTTGAGCTGTAGTTAGGATCAGGAAGCACTTCAAAAGCTGGGGAATTAAAAAAAAAGCACCATATAAATGCAAAGCGTAATTATTATTCAACAGATATTGGAAAAATTACTGCAGTTTGTATTTGTTTTTCTGCATTTGTGGGATTTATGTTGTTTCAACACTCGAACAGATTTTGATAATGACACCATCTGTTAATTCTCACCCCTCACTAAATTAGAACAAGCGGCAGAATTGTTAGATTGTAGCTTTACAGATTCCAGCTTAACAAATCAGGGTCAGCACAAGGGATTACCAGCGGTGGGCACAGCACCCAGGCAGGGACCACTTGCAACCACAGCTCAGGGAAGAGCAGGGGATCAGCAGGAGCAACACAACTCCCACAGAACCCTCTGGAAAAGATCTTTGGTAAGTGATGCCCTCTGTCCTGTCCCCTCTATGTGAAGTTCACTACCTTAGGTTCTGTTCAGACTGGTGGCCAGCAGCAGGTATTTCAGATTTGATTTATCTACAAGATGGGATGGACACCTGGGTGCAAGTTAAAGGCTTGCTAGTTACAACCAGCTTCAGGTGTGTCTGCATGAGTCAACTGTCCCCCTAGCTAGATGACTCCTTAAATCAACAGTGCTAGATTAGGATCCAAGATGGTGTAAGTTATGACTATTTCATACCCTGAATTGCCTGCAAAAAAATGCCTGTTGAGCAAGAGGACCACAAGCGTATGTTAGTAATACATATTTTAGTAAAATATAAGCTTACAATCAGTCTGTAGGTTTTTCTCTCCTATTTGCCATAAATAGTGATATCTCTACTCTGCTCTTAAGATATGTTCTTCCTTGCTCTCTGTGAAGGTTATACAAGTTTATATTTGTTTAAAACACATGCAAAAGGGTGATTATGCTACATGCAGGACACACTCTGAAAATAGATGTCTCCTGGTCTCTGGACAACTTTTTGAACAGGCTGTTGGACATCCCTTAGTTTTCCTGAGAGCCTTTTAACCCTCTCTTCCTGAATTCGTCTAGAACATGTCATTCTTTTCTCTGGTAGTGGATCAAATTTGATTCAATTGAAATCTATTTCATGTAGCCATTTTATTAAAAGAATGGACTTCTACCACAAGTTGTAATACAAGGGTACCTCACTATACAAGGCAACAGGGAGTCTATGCATGTTATTTATGAATGTTTGGGACACATTTACAAAGTCTCAGCCCTCCACGCTGCTGATTATGCAAGTCAGGCACAGTACTGCTTCTTATACACTTACTTGTCTAGCAATACCCTTGGTGGAGCTCGCCATATTAAACTTGTTTGGTATTCATCATCACTGTAACACCTAATTACCTTATATCCAGGAATGAAATAGGTTTCCTACCTGACATTAACACAATTTCCCATTGCCTTATAAGGGTTTATAAGAAAGTGGATGTAATGCAGGAAAACGGGCTCCTTTCCTCTTTACAGACAGGAATCTAAAGGTATATCTCAGGATATGTTTACATCAAGAAGACAGCCTGGTGAAGCACAGGAACAATTTGTCTGTCCTAAAGTCATATAAAACATCAGTGGTAGGCTTAAGCAAAAGTCTTTAGATTTTTCCAAATTCTATTTCCATGTCTGGAAGTCAACCTTTCCAACCAGAATTTCCTCCAGCAGCAGAAGTGCAAGCTCTCACAGCATCACAGAACTTTAGGCCTTGGAAAGGACCTCTGGAGATCATCTAGTCCAACTTCCCTGCTGAAGCAGTACAGTAGGTTAGAGAATCATGGAACTGTTTGAGTTGGAAGAGACCCTTAAAGGTCATCTGGTACAACCTCCCTGCAAAGAACAAGGGCACCTACAGCTCAGTCAGATGCTTACAGTTTGTCCAGCCTGACCCTCAGTGTCTCCAGAGACAGGGCATCCACCCTCTCTCTGGGCAACCTGTGCCAGTGCCTCACCACTGTTATTGTAAAAACTTTCTTTACATCCAATCTAAATCTCCCCTGGGCCTACTGCTCAGCCTGCCTAGATCTCTCTGAACGGCATTCTGCCCCACACCACACAGCTTGGTGTCATCCACAAACTTGCTGATGATGCACTTTATCTCACTGTCAATGTCACTGATGAAGATGTTAAAGAGCACTGGTCCCAGCGCTGACTCCAAGGAACACCACTCACCACTGATCTCTATCCAGACATTGAACTGACACACTGACTACCACTTTCTGGGTATGATTTCACAACCAGTTCCTTGTCCATCGAACAGTCCACCCATCAAACCCACATCTTTCCAATCTGGAGAGAAGGATGTTGCAGGGGACCGTGTCAAAGATCTTTGTGAAGTCCAGATCCATGACATCAGTGGCTCTTCCCTTGTCCACTGACATGCTTATGCCATCACAGAAAGCCACTAGGTTGGTCAGGCAGGACCTAATCTCAGTGAAGCTGTGTTGGTTGTCTCATATCACCTCCATCTCTCCTCTCTTCCATGTGCCTTAGCATAGCATTCAGGACCCATGATCTTCCCCAGCACTGAGGTGAGGCTGACAGGTTGGTTGTTCCTTGGATCATCCTTTCTATCCTTTAAAATGGGTGTGACTTTGCCTTTTTATCCAGTCATCAGGGACTTCACCTGACTGCCATGACTTTTAAAATATTATTGAGAGTGGCTTAGCAACTACGTAAACCAATTCCCTTGGGACTCCTGGATGCATCTTATTGGGACCAACAGACTGATGGATTTTCAAAAATCCCATCTTTGCTTACAGTGGGAGGAGTATTGTTCCCCCAGTTCTCACCTTCCAAACCATCTGCTCTAGGGGTGTGTGAAGAGCAGTTGCCAGTCAAGACTGAGGCAAAAATGTTGAGTATCTCAGCTTTCTCCTTGTCTATCATCACCAGCATGCCTGTATCGCTCACACTGACTGTGACTATTTGAAGCATACTGCAGTTAGCTCAGAGTGCACCCTAAGTGACATCAAGCCACTTGCTGCTGTTATTGAGGGGCAATTATTCCTAAAAAGGAAGAAGAACGAGGCATTTACTAGGCATTATGGGCACATGGTTGACATCACTGGAAACCAATCAGGATCCCTGAATTCAGGCCAGCTTTCTAAAGCCCTTTATGTCACTGCTTTACAAAAGGTATTTGATACCATTGCTGCATTCTCAGATATGATCTCATCCTTGACCCTGTTTGGCACTCTTAGGAATAGCTCCCTCAGGTTTACTTTTATCAGGTCATAAAGGACATCATATTCCCTTGGCTATGAGATGTGCTAAAACTTGTATCATTTGTAACTGGAAATCCTGTAAAGCAGCCTAACATTTTTGGTTGACAAAAATCTGAAGTCAAAGTTGGAATGGACAAGGAGGAAGCTTCTAGGATTACAAAAGGGTGTGTTTGGTAGAGGAAACTGAAATCTGGAGCATTATTCTCTAAATACTGTGAGGGCCAAGATTTTGTGTAGTAACAGCAGGGCTGTGTCCCTTCTTGGAGTAATAAACACATGGTCCCTCACTTCCTCGTCTCAATAAAATTACAAATACATGTTATGTATGATATTAAACATTTTCAGTCTTTCCCAGCTCTACCCTGAGTGAATGTATTTTACTACAATTGCTGCAATTTTCAACTGAGCTTTTTTGTGAGGAACCAGAGCAGTGCACAGACACCTCACAGTGGCCTGGGGGCTCGTGGAGTTACCCTTTATTTTGCAGAGATGCAAACTAAGTATGTGGAATTAAACGGTTTGCCTGGCATCACAGAGTGGTCAGATTTTCAGGGCAGAATTTAAGCAATGCACTAACCAGCAGTGTGATTCTCAACAAGCTGACAGGTTGGGGGGTGGCACCAAGGGGCCAGGAAGGCTCAAGTCACAGCTGGCACAGGCCAGCATACAAGATGAGGGGCAGAGAATAAGCTGAGGCTAAATATACTCCAACTCCTTGTAGACTCCGTGCTGGCATTGGGCCAGCCTGCTGCAGCAATAGCCAGGGTAGGTTTGAAGCACTCTCCTCTGCCAGCTAGTCAGCTCTGCTTTAAACTAACCCAGCTGATTTTATACCGAAACAGATGATGGGTCCCCATAAAACCAATTACACAAGCAGGCATGAGCGGGAAAGGCTCTAGATGAAGTGCGGTGCTTTACAAATACCTTGAACCTTCACCATCTTCCCAGCAGAGGCTGTTGACAGTGACGCAAATTCTTAAATCCATCAGAAAGACAAAGTTTCTGGTTAACCTAAGCTACATCTCTTCCAGGGGCTTTGTCTAAGAGCGCTATACAGATGATGAAAAGAGGCTTTCTGAGACCATTCCTCCATTTGATGTCAACGTGTAGCAATGAATTCACTCAAGAAGTTCCTGTGGATTGCATTCCTTTTAGAGTCATCCATTTCTCTGGGCTCCTTTTATTACAGTCTCTGATCTTTCCAACTAAAAGAAACCACAATACTGCTTTACTGGAGACTTGTTTAAGTCCTGATATAAAATGATGCTCACGTATACCGTTAACAATTCCACTACAATCCAACCACTTAGTATTAAATCAGTTTAGATAAAATAAAACCCCAGTGTCTGTAAAAGTATGTGTATTTGCATGGATATAAATATACTTCAACTGCTAAATTTACATGCTGAGCCTACATCTTCTGCAATAAAATATTTAAGTGGTTTCAACTCTACAGTGAGATTTAGAAAAAAATATACACACAGAAACTCATAAGAAAGAACAAGACATCAGCATAGGACAGTACTGACTGGACACAATCAATCACCTGTATGAATACAAAATAAATATCTTCACCGTGGACTGGCAAGAGCTAATACAGATCTTAAGAGACAAATGGCTTCAATAATACCACCTAATGCAACAGTAAACTAGGACTAAGCTTTCATTTTAATGCCTAGCACTTAAATATCTGGGAAGTCTGATAAAGAATTGCTCGAGGCTGAGCCAAAACAGAGTGAAATGTGGGGCTGTGGTCCACCCCATCGCACAACTGAAGCTGGTGGAGGCCTAGGAGAGCAGTAAGCCACTACCATGGAGTCTAGTAATAGCTAAATACTTTGTTTCCTTTCCCAGTTCATTTTTTCCCTATGCTTTGGAAACTGGCCTTTCCTGAAAAGCCACCTTTGTGGTCGCTCAGTCATCACTGAGGCTGGACTGGTGGCAGGACTTGCTTGAGCTGAGTCCTGGTAGTTCAAGTGGAAGCTCTCCCACTTGTCATCACAGAATATATGACCTTATTACTCCTCCCTCGGTTCTGGCACTGACTGCTAACACTGTTTGCAGCCAGTGAAGTTTCCTCAGCGCTCTCCGCTGTCGTCTCTCCCAGCTCCTTCTGCTTTTGTTTTCCAATTGCAGCAAAAATATGTGAATCCCATTTTCTGCCAATGCCAAGATGAACAAACTCCAGAAAACAACATGAAAGATAGCAAAGCAGGAAGAAACGTGATTGGGTTATGCTTCTGGCAAAGGACACGTTCAAGGCTGCAAGAATGTATCGGTGTATGGACGAGATGATGCCACTTGCTGCTGCAGTGTGTGGACAGATTAATGAACCGTGGCCCTCAGCAGCTCGGATTTATCTCGGATTTTGCTGGCTGGGAGCACAGAGTTAGAGAAGCCACAGGACAAGCCCATGATCTTGGAGAAAGTTGGCAACAGACTGAGACCTGCTGGCTCGCCGCCCTGGGCTCTGAGCTTCCTGCAAGCTTCTTGCTAGCAAGGGCCATTGCAGAGAGCTGCGGACCCAGGTGGCCTGGGGCAAGGCAGCCCCTTTTCCATTTCCTTTGAGAAGGTGGCCGGCTGGGACAGGGAGATGGCAGCCCAGCAGATCCTCGCTGGCTCAGAGCAGTCCCTCTGTCTGAGCGAGCTCCCCTTGCACAGCCCTATCCAACAGGCATTGTCTGGAAGCAATTAGAGAGATTTTTATTTTTTTTCCATCGTTGCCTGACAACCTCAGCAGACGCACATGTAGTCATCCCCCTCTGCTTCTAAAGAACTTTGCTTACTATTAACTATTTAAATGTTGAAAGTATTAAAGCTAATTGAACTCATTGCTCTGAGAACTGAGTCTGAGGTCAACTGTCGTCTATGGTAACACTGTTTGGGTGAAAGGACTTGGGGGTAGTTTAGAAATCTTTAGAAAAGCGCTCATGCCTGCCCATATACTTGTCAGTCCTATTTGTCATTACTGGTGGGATTTTTGGTCAGGCAAACAGGTGGCATTGCTTTCAGAACTCTTCCATGAACAGTTGAAAGAACTAGCTACAGAGTCAGCTCTGAAAGTGGTGACACAAGATGCTCTTAGGCCAAATGTAAGCATCTTGATTCGGGTGCTTCGCTTGGGACAGTCATTCTCTATGGTCCCTGATGAGGCAAGGGAGGGGGGAAGATAACTTCTTCCATTGGGCAATTCCGATTCATATTTAGATGCCTTCTGGAGGGACTTTTGTGACACTGCTTCTTTGTCAACTCTATGGGAAACCGAGAGAAATCATCCTCCAGCTGTAGATACTGAGAATATCCCCTCAGAGGGTCATACTGAGAAAGACTCCCAGACAGCAAATGAGAAAAACTGTCTTGACTTCAAAGGTGTTATTGTTGACTTACATCCTGCTGAGGATTCAGCCCAGTGTTTTTAAAATGCTAATGCTCCCCAGCCTGCGGTGAACAAATTTATTCTGATTGCCATACATTCTGGGAGAAAAAAAGGAAAGGAGGGAGGAGAACTTGGTGGGTGTTAATGGAGCAGCAGAGGATTCACCCCTAAAGGTGACAGAACATTGGCTGCTGTAAAACCAGAGTGACACCAGGACCAGATCTTAGAGCAAAGCTGTTCCCCCAGTGCTGTGAGAGTATCTCATAGAACCATGGAATCACAGAATGGCTTAGGTTGGAGTGGACCTTAAAGATCACCTAGTTGCAACCCCAGCACCTCACCACCCTCCAAGTAAAAAAATTTCCTCCTAACATCTAACCTAAATCTCAACTTTTATAGTTTCAAGCCATTCATCCTTGTCCTATCACTATCAGACCATGTAGAAATCCAGTCTCTCTTCTGCTTGTAACCTCCTACAAGTTCTGGAAGGCTGCAATGTCTCCCCAAGCTTTCTTTTCTCCAGGCTGAACAAGCCCAGCTCCCTCAACCTGTCTTCATAGGAGAGGTGCTCCAGCCCTCTGAGCATCTTCATGGACCTCCTCTGGACTCACTCAAACAGTTCCACATCCCTCCTGTATGAGGGGCCGCAGGTCTGGAAGCAGTACTCCAGAAGGGGCCTCACAAGGGCAGAGATCATCTAAACTGGTAACTTTGAGGGTATGAGGTCTTCTGTTGTTGCCTGGAAAAGGCAGTGTCATAGAAATAAATAGCAGGTATTGGTTTTTTAGAAGCATGAGTTGTCTTTAAGATATGCTGAGGAATGTGAGCATCCCACACATCCAGAAATTTCACACAGTCAAAGCCTGAAAAAAAAGAAAATGAGAAAAGAGACACCGACAAGGAAGGTTCATGCTTTCCCATCTCTCACAACTGGCCATGTCCAAGGTGAGTAGCCTGGAGTTCCTCTTCTATAGGAGGATGTGAAGCCTGCTGGAAGCATGATCCTGGAAGGTTACAAGGAGATGTCCTGCTGTTGGAGATTATATCAAGAGATCAGAGGCAGCCAAGTTTAAAAGACGATTGGAGTTATGGTAAGTCCATGCTGTCTTCTCATCAATCGTCTAGTCAATCTTCTGGGAGATGACAAGAAAACTCCCATCTCCCTTCACATCTCTAAGCATGGCCTTGCACAAACTTTGGAAAGAACAACATCTGAGCTTCCACCAGTCCTTGAACCAGGATGAGAGGCTTAGATCCCCAGCAGCACAGGGAATGGTCACAGATGACTTGCTCTTTACTTACTGGGTCATCAGTCAACCTTTGTAATGTGCAGAGAAATAATGAATTACTACCACAGGGATATGAACTGTCCACAGCAACTGCAGGGCTCTTCTCAATGAAAGCGAAGGCCTTGCATTTGTCCTCCACATATCAGAATGGGAATAACCTGATGACCTAAGAAGTGGAGTCATTTTTAATACCTGCTCCTTTCTCCCACTACCTGGAGGGGTAGTCTTGCATGCCTCATCTCACTGGTTATCATTATTATGTCATACAGATCAATCATTTCAATCTCATTGGGTTGTAAATGCAGCTTTGATCATTCGTTACACTTTGTTAGTATTTATCAGAGCCAGGACTCCACTAATTTGAAACAGCAGCACTCAAAAAGGAATGAAACCTGGGCTCCATGAGTGCTTGCTTGGAGGAGTGGTGTTTTGTTTGCTTTCTAAATTATCCACTTCTAAAATTTTGCAGACTGCTGCAGGACACAGCTGTGAAAGGCAGGAGGAAATCTTCCCTTCTTCAAGACGGACCCTGTGAGAGTGAAGGTCTGAGCACGTGATGGTTGCTGGAAGCCCAGCACTGCTTGAGTGGGTCAGAAATAGGCACAGGAGAGCAAAAGCCTGGCAAAGCCTCTCTTTGCTCAAAGTGTGTTTAAGGCTGATCTAACGTGTACTGAAGTCACTGAAATCAATAGGTCTACTCCTAAAGTGCTCAGGAGCAGGTCTTTTGCCTGTTTCAATTCCTTGTATGCATTGCCTACAGCTTACATTTCATTTAGGACAGAACAAAAGCATTGGATTTTAATCCCAAGCCCAGAAAGAGAAAGGAGGACTGCACTCCACATGCTCTGCTTAGCGACGACAAGCAAAAATTCTTTAGCACCATCTAGCTAACGTCGAAGGTAACCCACACTGACACTTCCTACAAATCTCTGCCACCGACAGCACTCCCCGGCTTTAGCATGCAGACTTCAAAAGCCGAGAGATAGTCGCTGCATGCTGATGAGCACCCAGGAGCAGGGCGTGCATTTCACATAGAGCCAGATGGGGCACGTATTATTGGCCATGTGAAGTACGAGCGCAAGTTCCTTACAATGGTTTGCATCATATCTTGTTCACCAGCCTGGGAAAACACAACAGCAGGGACCCAGGAAAGGATGAGAACACCTTTGTTTCCCAAAATGTCACCTAGAATGGCAAATGCCGTGGAAGCAAAACTTAATGCAGGAAGGTTTGGTAAAGCTGAATAAAGAGGTATGCAATTAACGGAGATTGCAGAAAAACTGTGGAGAGAATAGATGGAGCAAATAACTATCAAAATGCCTCACAGATTCCAGCAATATTTGCTGAAATCTTCTTGTAGGAATAAAAACAAAACAATACAGGGGACAGTTCAAAGTAGCCAAATATTTTCAAATGAAAGAGCTAGAATTTTCCCTTAAGATTTTATAATGATATGTTATTGTATAAAATGTAAAAACAAAACCCCAGAAAATCAAGTTAGCAATCTACAATTATTTTTTTTCTAACACAAACATTTCAAAGTCCCCTTTACAGACCCATTTTGAGGAAAAAAAAATTGAAACTGACGGATATCGTGTTTCAGAATAAAGCCAAGCATTAACAACCCAGAGTGCTTCATGGAAAGGACTCTTTCCCTCTAGAAGTTTTATGAAAAAAAGGTCTTCTTTTTTGTCTTTAAGTTCTGATAACGAATCAGTGACACTGCTGCTGGCTCTGCCTGATGGATAAAGCACAGTCCTCCAAAGTGTGAGATTTGGGAACTCCCTTTTCTGACAAATTACCCATGATCAGTAAAGTATGAGTTTACCAAACCTCTTGTTTCATGTAGGGCTGAATCTTCATCTGAGAAGAGGACATCTTCACCTCACATGGCTTTATCAAGGAAAAAGCCTTACAACACAGAAGAATTGGAAGCATTCCGATGAAGCACTGGCCCCATTACCTGTTTACATGTGGGCCTTCAGAAAAATCTTCAGCTGAATTTTAATTTCTCCCCCAACTAAAACACTGCATGCCATTTTGGTACTGATCTTTTGACCTAGGTTATTCAGAAACATTTGCCAGACATTCTTGTGCCCCCTCCACCTATTATTTTCTTTAATTTAATGACCCCAAACAATAACATGCCACTTTTACACAGGCAAGGACTCGGGCTTGTACAGAATTCTCTGTCAAAATGCATGTGTTGGAATTGCCTCTGAGACATTGTGTGTATGCTATTCTCACACCCTCTCACTCCCTGTGTCAGGCTTTCTATTCTATGATAATTCAGACTAAGGAATCGGTCCTTGCTTCCCTAAAATCACGGACAGCCCTACATTTAGCATTTTGCTGCTGCTTTTGCTTTACCTGCTAAGAACCCTTTCCCCTCCCCAAACCGCTTTCGTAAACTGGCTGAATTCAGACCTCGCGATTGCTTAATTAAGTCATACTCTGTATTTCCTGCTGAAATTAGCTCGTGAAATCACTGCGTCTCTGCATGGACCACTGCGGCAAATCCAGAACTGTATTCACATTTGCAAGATGTTTATGGAACATATTGCTCATCCTCTTATTCAATATTTCCAAATTTCAGATGAACGTTTCGACACCCTATGCCAACTTGTAGGGCTTCATGCCTGCAGAAGACAGGTGAATATTTCCAGTGCTCCCAAGTAAGCAAGACCCTTGAATCCCCACATGCAGAACTCACGCAGGCAATTAGAAGTCTCAGCCTCACTGAAAACTAATGAAAATAAACTAAAATTAAGATTTTTTACCTAAGAAGTCACATGGACCATTTGCAGTATTTTATAGTCTTTATCTGAAATAAAGGTGCCGCATTGGACACCTCAGCCTGAATTTATGACAGCTTTGAAAAGCCCATAAGAAAGGAGTCATTCAATAGCAGTGGCTCAGGAGAACCCACTTTTAGTAATTTGGAACAATCAGAAACGTAATGTTCATGCAGGAATATGATCCAAGCCCCTCTGCAGCCAGCACACTTCCCATTTAATGCGAGAGGCATTTGATCAGGCTTATATTGACTGATGGGAGGACGGAAACTGACTTGTTTGGCTTCAAAAAAGCAAATGTCTTTTTTTTCTGAATAATTATTATTATCGTTCAAACAAAATGTATATTTTCTCAGCTTTTTATTTACAATATAAAGTGCTTTCCCCAGTAAATCAACAAATATGAGTATTCATGTCACCAAGTGCTGATGATTAAAAATAATTACTTTAATGGTGGCTGGCCTGATGCCAAACATGATTAGCTTTCGCATTTCAAGCATGATAGTGGATAATTTACATCTCCTTTCACACCAATACCAAACTACTCCTAATGGATTCTATTTTAGTTTTTATGAATTAATAGAAATTTAGTGTCCAATTCGCTATATTATAGCCCCCATTTGCTTTCAAAACCAAAGAATTGTTTCAAAAAAGGGCACTGACTATCCGAATCACATGGGCTCTGCAGGATCCATACCAATAAACCCAGCTTCCATGCTGACAGTGTCTTCAGCTATGCTCTTAGAGCTGTCTGAGGCAGAAGAAAACTTTCTCAAATAGGGCAGGGAATCCTGTTCATAAGAGGAAAAACCCCAGAAAGATATGCAAGGACACGTGCAGGTTGGGGTCCCACTCTCCTGAAGTGAAAGGCAATTCTCCCACTTCAGAGGACAGGGTTTTATTCTGGAGATAGTGAAGGAAATTGGAAATTTGCCTTTTAAAAACATGAGAAGCTGTTCAAGGACCTGGTGGGTAAAAACAGAAAATATGTTTACATTCTTCCCAAGTAGCTTTAAAACCATTTCCCTTTTACCTACCCATTCGGTCTGAGCCCACAGCCCTGTGCTTATCCCAAGGGGACAAACGTCGATCTGCACACATGGGATCACACTTGCACTGCAGGGTGAAAAGCATCCAAATGCTCTTTGAGGGAGGAAAAGAAAGAGCCAACAATTTCCCTTCCACTTGGTTTTGAAGACTCTGCTCAGAGACCATGTGGAAATCAAAAACACAAGAAAGTAGTTTCATGAACAAATGGGAAGGTCAGAAGGACAACCTTAGCTTGAAAATATGGGTATGGATGCAGGCTGGACCCCTGCTTCTTAGCTGGACACTAATCCAGGGAATGACTCCTTGAGGACCTGAGGTAATAAGGAAAAGCCAGGTAATGCTGCACAGCCAGCAGGCAGGGAAAGGACAAGCAAGGCTGAAGCTTCTGCAAGTGCAAACCTCTGCAACTGAGTTTTCTCTTCACCCTGGATTTGTGTCTGACAGGTCCGGTGAGGATCCAACCTGTGCCTGACTGCCATCAGGCCCTGATCCAAAAGGTTGAACTGCTTTTGGTTGCCACAGGAAGCTGGCAATGTTTTCAAAGAAAAAGTCTGGGAAAAGTATCCAAAAAAAGCATCACTAAAAAGAAGCAAAAAGAACCACCTCCAGCTCATCCAGCTTTCCTCATGCTACATGATATAATTTCTGCTGTCTGTATGCCCTAGGACTGCGCTTAGGGGCTGTAATAATGAGCCCCAAACAAGCAAATATGTTTCACAGGACCTGTAAACATTTTGCTTCAGTGTTCATTTTCTTTTGCTGGTCTTTGATGAAAAGAAAATATATTTATCATGTGTAAGTCTTCACCTTTCAACCTACTGCTGACGTAGAATATAAACACTCTTATGAAACCCTTCCAATTTACATTTCAGTTGACCACAACTCTCATATATACTGACAGACTCAAATTTCCAGTGCTGGCAACCTCAGAAGAAGCACAGAGCACATGGATGTGGCGCTGGCTTCACCGTGCTGCTTCCCAAGCTTTATTCTTGACCTTCTACAGGTTCCTGTAGGGGCTGATGGGAACCCACATCATCCCATCAGGTCAGCATTTGGTTGTGCACATCCACCCAGCAGCAATTAGTGCTGCCATAACGCTGTTGCGATGCTGGGTTTTAATGGGTGGACAGCTGGTGCAATTTTCAACAAAGGTCGCTTGCATCACTTCCCAGAGGGTGTACAGCAAATATTTGGAGGAGGGAAGGTGGAAGAAAGAGCAGAGAGAAGTGGTGGTCCCCACCAGTTGGAGCAAGTCCGGAATTGCTTACTTAGAGATAAAACTCAGTATCACAACAGGAAATCCTGCGGCCCAGCCCAGTCCCCCAGATTAAATGCTGTTGGTCTGGCAGCACAGCCCTGTTGCTGAGCCATCTCCTCTTGCTAGAAGGCTCCCAGCACCCCCCCACCTCTCACTTTGGCAGAAATCCGAGCGTGTCCTCCACGCCCCGATTTAAAGCAAACCGCCATGTCATCGCTCTAGCACAAAAACACACAAATACCCTCCCACCTTCGTAAAGAAGCAAAACATTAAGCTTTATGGGTACAACAACTATTATAAAAAAAAAGCCTGGCTATTTAATGCAATGTTGTGGTTGAGAATTTAACCACACAAAAGGCTGAAAATTCAAACGTACAATTCCCACAGAAACCATAACTTGGCCACGTTTCACATACACGTCAAAGCAGAAACTTTAACAGTGCATTCCCTCATCTGAACTATTGCATCTGCAGAAGAGGTACCGCTCTCCTCCTCCCACCTTCGCTTTTTCTGCCTCATTTTTTATTCCTATCCGCATCCTCACTGGTGATATTTACAAATATTTATGCCAAAATCTGCATTCTATCTCATGGCCTGACGATACGGCACCTAGCAACAACTGACCCTGGATGGTACTGCCCAAGGGGCAGTCCTAAGGACCTCATCTCACTCCTTGCTCCTTCGGTGTGGGCTGGAAACCTACCAAGGTTCTACCTGAGCCTACCCAGCCCCAGGTGTGCCAGTTTCCTGAAGCAGCCGCACAAGGAAATAAGATGGTTCGCAGCTTGCCCACTTCATCCCATAGTGTGAATGAACATTTCACATTACAAGCCAGGATGAATGAGGTCAGCCTTTTGTATAAGTCTGGAGAGAAGATGAAAGTCACTGCAGGAGGTTACCTTCATCACTACAAACTGGATAAGGCCAATTCTACAGAAGATCACAAACTCCAAGTTATCTGCCCAGTTTCAGAGCAGCATGCTCATGGTGGCGTACACACAGACAGTCAAACTTTCCTCCCTTCCCCAGCCTCACTGCTTAGTCCTTTCCTGCCTGCTCCAGGGAAGGAGGTCTAGCAGGCAACCAGCTTCTTTATTCCTGAATTTCCAGCCCCAAGGTTGGAGCTAACTTTGCTGGAGTGTCTTTATTCATACAATAAAATGGGCATTTGTGCCTGGAGGGAAGCTGTGGATCCAGCTATTAATCTGGACCACATGCTCACTTGGCTCGGGGCAGTCACAGCAATCCGAATGGAATATGTTTTACTTAATGTGCCACACCACATCTGTGATGGCTCTGAGCAGCTTGTCCTGAGTGCCTTGAGCAGTCTGAAATCTGACTTTTTGGCACTAGTGAATTTCATCTTGTAGAGAGGAGAAAGATAAAGTAATTTCTCGGTTCTTTGTACAAAAATTAAGAACATAAAAATAGAAGAGCCATTCTGAGCCACCAAAGGCCCATCTAAGCCAGCATACCATTTCCCCAGTAGTCAATGGTGGGTGATTCAGAAGCAAATATAAGAAGCATAGCAATTACAGCGATCCCTCTTCTGGTATAACCTCTCAGATTCCAGCAATCAGCAGTTTTGGGACTTCCCGAGCCAGAGGTTGCATCTGGACCCTCATGTTTAATAGTTCCCAGTAGACTTCTCCTCCATGAATTTGTGTAATCCCTTCTTGAACCCATTTATACCGTTGGCTTCCTCAACATCCTGCGACAAGGAGTCTCACGCTATAATCCTGCACGGTGGGTGTTGGGGAAGCAGGTGGGAAGAAAATCTCCTTTTTGCTGATTTGAACTTGCTGCCTGATTATTTCAGGGACCACCCTCCAGTTCTAGCAGTATGAAGAGCAGAGAAAAGCTGTTCCCTAGGAACTCCAAACCATTCAGACCTTTATCAGGCTCATTTTTCACACCACTTTAGCTTCACTTTTACAGGCTAATCACTATCTCACTGCCTATTTGCTATCTCTCATAACAAAGTCATTCCATGTATTGGACACCTTTCTCTGTGCTTTTCTGTTTTACCCTTCTGATAAAGGCAGTCTTTCTTTGGCAAAGGACAGTTCTAACAACTAATCAGAGTATATTATTCGGAAAGCTTAGAAATAATACCATCTACCTTAAAAATCCAGACATACTTATAGAAAAAGAAAAGGAAAAGTTGATTTTGTACTTTGATGGCTTCATTGACTTCAGCTGTGCAACTGAGCTTTAAGTAAATTTAGTTGGATCTTCATCCAGCTCCTATATATATCTTCATATAATAATACAATGATATACTGTTATACTGTAATATGTTATTAATTACTCAATAATCACTATAATTGAATTTTGTAATAATATATAATTATATAATAAAATGCTATGGCAATATAATACGTAACAGACAAATGCATATAACATATGCTCGTTACACATGTGTACGCATGCATATTGAATTTAAACATAATAAACATATAATACAACTTCTACCTATGCATAACTTCCTTCAGCTAACTACCCCATTTCACCCCAAACAGTGATCACTCACTCATTAGGAAAGCTGATGGCACGCAGCACATGGCACAGTAAAGCGAATTGGGGATACTGGTCATCAGAGACAGCAAACAAAAGGCCCATAGCTTCAGCTTAGCATGGGTGCAGAGAACAAGTCTAGAAAGACCTAGCAGAGTTGTGAGATGTGTCAGACATAAATTTAGTCAAATTCAAGCACAGCAAAACATGTACGGATATGTATGCTTCCACAACAAAGCTTTCAGGGCATGTATACTTTTAGGATCTGCAAAGTACTACTACAGGTTCCCTTGAGCTCATGAGCCAGGAGGGAGTTTCATTGTCAACCCCACCTCCTCTGCTGTTTTAAGTTGAATACATCCCATCTGGGCAAGTCATACTGATCTATGTCCCTTCTGGGGACTGTGTGAAGGTTAGAAGGAAAAGAGAGTAATCTATGGGAAGAGAGAAGGATGACCAGAAATTAGGAGTAAGGGACCAACAGTGTGAGCTGAAGCGCTTGGGATGGGGCTCACCAGTTGCTACCTCCCCTTGAACAGCACCACAGCAAAGAGGCACGGCTGACCATTTGGATCCTGACCCAAATGAACAAGAAGGCAGGACCCCAACAACAACACCATCTTTGCCAGTTTTGGTGTCACCCCACACCACTGATCTCCTCCACAGCCTCACACCACTCCCTCCCCTCTGCTAACCACCTTCTGCTTCCCCCTGATTTCTGCTATCCTTATGCAGAAGTATTCCCAGTGCCAGGTGAGACTCCATCTTCTGTCAGGTGTCTGTGACCACAAAGAGTACAAGGAGTGACAAACAGCATCACCAGTGGCTTGGTGCAGCTGTTTGTCAGGTCTTGGGGCAGCGGGCAGGAAGGACTGCAGCCAGCAGCAATCATAGCAACAGCTTCAGTCTCTGGTGCTGACCATGCCCTGGGCTTAGCCTCCCTCTTCCCCGTCTGTTTGCTTTGCCTTCGCAGAGAAAGGCTTGAGCTGCAAGAGCAGAAACAGTAATTCCAGCCCAGCTCAGCTCAGCTCACTTCATTTCCTTCATCTCCCAATGAACATTCATCCTATTTATTTAAAGTCATTTAAAAGACTTGCAAGCTAAAAGGGAGTTAATAAAAATCCCCCGCAGTGATTGGGAAAGGAAATCATATTAAAATGAAAGCAGTGCTTTATATTTACCACTTCTAGTGCTTTAACTAATTTTCTTTCTTTTCTCCGTTCATATTTTTTTAGCAGAAGACTGCTGTGCTGGGCTGCAACATGCATCCAGCCCCTGAAGGTTGTCCAAAAGTTGAACACAAACATCCTGGCAGGGCCAATTGCACCCCTTTGGCTCAGGCATTATTGTTTCCATCTAAACAAGCACAGGTGTTCCATGTGCACAGGACCCCATTCCTCTGTGCTCTGCTGGCAGCAGTGTGGGGGTTTGCTGGAGGAAGGCGTATGAAGACTTGTGCAGAGCCTTCAACCCAGCTTTCACAAGGAGATAAATAAAAGGATGGTTTTTAGTCCACATTATGAGTCTTCATTCAGCAAAGAATACAAGGAGTAACAGTTCTGTATCGGCTAACAGAAATTTTGAGAACCAGTTTCTGCCTGCCAGCAATTAAAATGTTTGAAGATAAGAAGTTACACTTAATCAAATGTCCCACCAAATGCACCACATACACCCATGTTACTGCTGAATTACCTGTGTACAAGGGTGGAAATAAGCACCTGAGAGCAATTAAAGGTCTGATCTCTAGTATTAAATAAATGAGATTTCCTACGCTGCTTACAGTTCTGGCCCAAACTTATGGAGTGTGACGCCAAGCTTCTTGGCTTCTGTTTAACCTTCCATTTCCTCACTTTTTTTCCTTCTATCTTAGGTTAAGATATGTATATATGATCTTCTCCGAACCTATTTATGAGTGTATATACCAAATACAAACATGAATTTGCTCTGAAGGAATCTTATGAGGTCTGTAAATCACTCCTATTACACCAAACAGAGGTTTGCCTATCCTGCTCCTAAAGCTGAGCAAGCATGCACAGACACTGGGCTTCCTGGGCAATCAGGTGAGTGTTTCACTAACCTGCACCATTAAGGAAGTGCATCCTATTGTCCAGCCCCACATTTTTTCTTATTGAAGGGTGAAAAAATAAGAGCAAGCAGGCTACCAGTCTTCCTTAGCAGATATATTCTTCGTTGCTGTCTTCTTGGTTGACCTTGTGTACTAAAGTGTACCGAGAGCTAATAATAATAATAATAATTAGCACTTATGTAGCACTTAATCCTCAAAGCACTTTACAAACATTAGCTAATTAACTGAAAGGCAGGCTATAGATGTGTCTGTACATATAAATAAATAAACAAATAAATAAAACAGATCTGGGAAGTCTGCCATGTTCATTCTTGCAGAAGTAAGGCCTTGCAGACCATCTGCACAAAGCAAAACTTCCTGCTTTCAATAACACCTCATGCCAGCTGAGTTCAAGCCCCCAGTTTAGCATATGAGTGTGCTCTCTGCCATCTATGTAGACCTACGGAATAGGGAAATATCTTTAGGACAGCCCTGAGATAGTATTAATTAAGCAGTCTGAGTTAATTTAATATTCAATAGGCTTATTTTCCAACATGAGGAGTTGCTAATGACTGTAAATACTTGTGTTATCATTGCTAGCCACTTTAAATAATTGCTAGATACCAATTAAACTAGTAGAAAAAGAAACAAGGTCACAGAAACAGCAGCATTTTCCATCTTCCACCATCTTACACAAAACTCATATATTTTCTTTTCGTCCCAAATCCCATGCAATCCTATGGAAAAACTCATACTGCGGAGGGCTACTGCTCAGCTTGAGCTACACACTGGGGTTACTTTTGTCACCTCCTTGAAAACCACAACACACACGCAAAGATCTCGAGCTATGTGGGTGACACGGGCCCAGAGAGGCTGGGACCAGCCACAGAGGCACAAAGCCTGGCAACAGTGAGCAACGCTCTCCTTGCTGACCGTTTTGGCTGCTCTCATCCATCTCACAGATAGCATGAACATCCAGATGGGGTGTGCATGATCTCTTGTGCTTGCCCCTCCTTTCCCTTCACCTCTCCCTCTCTTCTTTCTTCTAATGATATAACCCAGTACAACATTCGGATTCATTCCAGACCTGTAGCCTACAGCAGTGGACTCAGGAGATGAGTCTCCATTAAGATTAAAAAAAAAATCAGTAAAGAAAGAAAACATATGAAATAGAAAAGCTGCCTTGCTGAGTAATTGTGGGCAAGGTGGTTGTGATACAGTGTGATGAAATCCATGTTTCATGTGCCTCCCTCAAAGGAAAAAAAGAAAAAAAAGAAATGATTCTCTACAAAAATCAAATTAAAAATACCATTCTCCTTGTACTTGGTGTATGTGAAATGTGACTTGGCTGCAAATGTTAGCTGTGAGATCCCTCCCTAGTCCCAGCTTTCCGCTCCCACTGGGACATGGACACGTGTGAACACAGAATGGACACAAGGTTCTGCACATATCAACACCCTCATCAAAGCAAGAATAAAATTTCAAGCTCTGTGAAAGCAGAAGTGAAGACCCCGCCTCATCTTGTGGCCTCTCTTGATCCTGTGGTTGAGCAGCATGGGCCAGGACTGGTTTTCCTACAGAAAGACCCAAGAGGCAGTGTAACTTGTCTTACAACACCCCAAAGCCCTTCCTCAGACAGATCTCTGCCTTGCCATCCAGTTCTTACTGTGCATTCTCTCCAACACTCTACCAAAAAATTAATGCATGTAAGAAAAATTGATGGGCAAAAGCTGAACATGTTCTTATCTGCACCAAGATAAGTATAACACACGGTTACACCACTGCAAATCCATACTGCCACCCCCAGATTCGTATCATGACACCTGACAGCAGTAATAGGACTCGTTAAATTGCAGGGGGAACAAGATCCTGCTTCCAACTGCTCAGGTGTAACATCCACAGAAGGCAATGGGAATTGTACCAGGCAGCTGAGAAGAGAACTTAAAGCTTTATATTTTAATTTATTCTCTTTTAAGAAAGGAATCAGACTTGAATATGAGCCTGAGGTGTGCTTGCCAAAGACCTTGAGTATTCCTACCACCAAAACAAAAGCAGCACTTGTGTCATTTTCTATTTTATTGTATTTATTTCTCTGAGTTGCAGTGGAGTCCCTCCCCTCTCTGGATACAGATGGACCATCTCTGCCAGAGGACATCCCTGGGGCTCAGAAAAACACTTCTGAAGAGCTTTTTTTTCCTCCTTTTGCATTCAGAATGCAGTAGATTATATCAAGTGTCAGATATTTTCAAAACACTTCCCAAGGGACAGTCCTTCTATAAATTCTTCACACATACACCACCTCACTTTACACACACTGAGTGCTGTGCTGCCCACAGCCCTGCTGGTGTTACTGCAGGAATCAGAAGGACGAAGACTTGCATTTGCTGCAAACTGGAGCAGTGGCTCCCAGTACCTTTCAGGGCTATGCACAAGAGAAAATAAGCTGTATTTAAATATATGAATCCATGGGATAGCAATTCTTTCAGTTTTGCGGATTTATAACCTAAGAGACTTTAATAGTTGCTGAAATCACTAATTTAGTTGCCATCAGGCCTTTCTAAATACAAAAAGCATTACTATTTTTATTTTGGTGTGGAATTAATGGAGGAGAATTTTCAAGTCTACACGTTTCCTGTGAATTGACACGCTCAATGGAGGCCTAAAAAGAAAAAAAATAGTTCACAAATATGCACACCTTATAAAAGGTTCACCAATATCAGATGACTAATCCACCTGTGTGTCCTCTTCTTCTGGTGTATGCACATATTTTAAAACACCTTAAAATGTATGCTCTGAACCATTACATAAAACCCTACAGAAGCTGGCTGGTATGTCCCAAGGTCTTGGGATGCATTGTTTGCTATTCAGAGAGACCCAGACAGGCTGAGCAGTGGGTCCAGGTGAACATCATGAGGTTCAACAAAACCAAGTGCAAGACCTTGCACCAAGGTTGTGGCAACCCCCACTGTCAGTACAGACTTGGTGATGTAAGGATGGAGCACAGCCCTGCCAAAAAGGACCTGGAGGTACTGGTGGATGGCAGCTGGACATGAGCCATCACTGTGCCCTCGCAGCTCAGAGAGCCAACCGCATCCTAGGCTGCATCCAAAGCAGCGCGGCCAGCAGAGAGAGGGACGGGATCTGCCCCTCTGCTTTGTACTGTGAGACATCACCTGGAGTACTGCGTCCAGACGGGGAGTCCTCAGTAGAAGAGAAAGGTGGACCTGTTAGAACATGTCCAGAGGAGGGCCACAAAAATGATCCCAGGGATGGAACACCTCCCTTCGAGGAGAGGATGAGAGCTGGGGTTGTTCAGCCCAGAGAGGAGAAGGCTCTGAGGAGATCTGATAGAGGCATTTCAGTATCTAAAGGGGGGCTGTAAGAAGGAAGGGGACAAACTCTTTAGCAGAATCTATGGTGATAGGACAAGGGGAAATGGTTTTATGCTGGAAGAGATTTAGATAAGGAAGAAGTTTTTTACAGTAAGGATGGTGAGGCACTGGCACAGGCTGCCCAGGGAGGTTGGTGGTGCCCCATCCCTGGAGACATTCAGGGTCAGGCTGGACAGGGCTCTGAGCACCTGATGGTGTTGTAGGTGTCTCTGTTCAATGGAGGAGAGTTGGACTAGATGGCCTTTAAAGGTCTCTTCCAACTGAAACAATTCTACGATTCTATCCCAAGAGCTTGTGAAATGAAATTTGCAGAGGAGTAGGAGGCTAGAGGAGGAGACAAAGTACTTGAAGATGCTTCACCAACATGCCAACACCACGTTTCTTCAGGTTACTTCCATCCCATCTTTTGGAGGGCTCACTCAGCCCCCTGCCCCAGGGCAACGCCAGGATGGGCAGGGATGTGGGCGCAGCCTCCTGCTCCGCGTGTTGCTACAAGCTGAGGACACTCCTCCTACCCCTGACAGGGAGGTGCTGTGTGGGGTGATAAATACTCACCCTGCCCACAGGCCTCCCAGCACTCACGGGCTTCTGGCTCAGCCCACACCTAATCCTTCCTTTCTGTATTTCCCCTGAAATCTGGCACTAGCTAACTTTCTTTCCACTTGCCTCAATTCCCCGATAAATCCCAGGCTGAAGTCACCCCACCCAGCCACCCCTTGCATGAAAAGGTTGCTAACAGATGGCCGCCTAACCAGAAGCAACACCAAGAAATCATTTGGAAACAGAACTTAGCAACAGACATGCTCAGAAGAACCTTTCCCAAAAGGTATGAGTCCTCTCTTTGCCACCTGATACCCTATGAAACCAATGTACTATTTATGTAGAAAAGCAATTAAAAACAACAAAAAAAGCTGTTTTGTGCTGCTCGGCAAGCAATAGCATACCTACATACCCAGCACTTTGGAGTAAGGGTCTCTGCACTCTGGTCTAACATTTCTTTGACTCCGACAAAATGAAATAAAATCTATTTCAAATATATTATTTGATGAAAGCAGATGTCAGCAGATACTGCCTATGTAATTGATATTTGATTTATTCAAGATTTATGCATGCTGTGCCTTAGATTTATTAATGATAATCCCCTGCTCTTGTGTTTAATATAGTGGAACCAAAACATAATTTGCTGGGATCAGTCAGAAATGCATCAAAGTGATTAACTCTACATGCAAACCATTATCCAGTGACATCCCTACTGTGCATAGTGCAAAAGGAGGCAATAATACAGTAATTGGCTTCACTTAAGCAAGTCAGATATTTGCTGTGATTGCTGGTAAAATTTGGTCCCTTTAATCTCAATGGTGTTACTTCCTTACATCCTTCATCTTCCGTTGATGCATCCCTTTTCTCAAAAGTCAGAAAATTAAAAATAAAATAAAATTTAAAAATTGACACAGTCAAACCCTCCAACAACCTAGCAATTTACTGTGAGGAACTCATCAGGATCACATTAAGCAAAGCAACAAAACACTGCTCTGTTCTTGAAGGCAGCTAAGAGGGTCTGTTCCCCCATTGACCATAGTATTCGCAGGTTGGTTGTGTCATCCATCTCATTGCAGGGATGCCAGTAGGCAGGTGGGCTCTACAGCCAGCAGGACACTCTGTGTGCCCAGGAGCGAGGAGGAGATCCCTGTCTTCCCTGTGGACCCCATGGCCTGTGCCAGGAGGGTACACACGCCCTGAGGAAAGGCAGGTGGGGAGCTGGGTGGAAAGCAGCACGGTAAGAAGAGCTGGAAGAGAATTCAAAAAGGGGATTAAGTTCAACGGGGGGGAGAGGGTGTGACTCTCAGAGCAGTCACATATCTTTACCCCACGGTTGGGCTGCAAATCCTTGATCCAAGCAAGGAGCCTCTGCTCCTTGAGAGCAAAAGAGCCAGTTTCCATGGGCAGGATGACCAACGTTGTTATGAAAAGAGGCATGATAGCCAAAGACTCAATTTGGTCTAATTAATTTCTTCTACTCTTTAACAATACAAATTCAATTACACCTCTTGTCAGTTGGTACATTCTTGGGCAGGTTCATTGTCATTGCAGAAGCAGCCATATGTTTCCATGCTGAGGGACTGAAGCTTTTAGCACACAGACCAGCACGGTAACCCTGATGACTTACTGATCTACAGGACAAGCCAGATTCCCTCCTACAAAACCACAAAACCACCTTCCCTCTGAGTCACTTAGGCAGTGTATCACCGAGCACCGCCCAAGAGCAGGTCACAGAAGTTAAGTCTGCTAATCCTGGGAGCAGGGTGAATAAACAGATGTTGAATCAAGTTCAAATTTTTATGAATGCTCTTTCACCTCACGAGTACAAAGCAACTCTACGTGAGTCTAGCTGGTTTGGAACTTGCCGCTTCTCCTCATCCACTCTTGGATTTGCAATAACCACAAAGTTCTTTGTGGGTTGCACCCAAATAAAGCTTTGGCCAAAAAGAATGATCAGGGCATGCAACTCAGCCCTTTAGATTCAGAGAGATGCAGCTTTTGCAAAGCGGCTCTGACATTATAAAAAAAGAGGAGAGGAGAGGAGAGGAGAGGAGAGGAGAGGAGAGGAGAGGAGAGGAGAGGAGAGGAAAGATCAAAACAAAACAAAACCTTCCAGAACTTCTTATTTCTATAAACACCATTTCTGTCTGTCCTGAGGACAGTGCTGCCACAGTAAACGGTGTCCTCTGGCATTCAGAAAGGAGTTTTCTCAGGAGAGAAGTATATCCAAGGAAGAGTTTTTAAATGGGATGTTTAAATGTTCTGTCATTATCGCTCATGGAAATTTGAGTTTAACGTGATGTTCTCTTTCCTTCCACATGAAATGACAAAACAGAACAGAAGTTCTCCACTTACTTCTTCCAAAAGCAAGGGTAATACACTGTGATACAGACTTTCCTCATCGAGAAAGGCTTTGTTTGAACCAATGTCCCATATCGAGGGTCCTGGAGGAAGAATGCAGTGCACTGCAAGCCACAACAAATTTGATAAAAGATAAAGAGCTGCAGCAATGAGAGCCAGGCACGGGGTCTGCCTTGCCCCCAAAAGCACCTGGACCTGTCAACTACAAAAGGAGAATTCCATCCTGGTTTATTAGAGTAGTTACTGCAAGGAGGCAGAAGTGGCAGCTGTACAAGAAAGAGGAACTGATCTTCTCTTATTTTCTCATCTCCTCACTTCACAAGAAGAGGGCAGAGCCAGGAGGCATCAAAGTCAGGCAAGCCCCAGCAAGGAAGAAGAGGGACAGACAGACAGGTGGATGGATGGGTGAAGGAAAGAAGGAAGGAGATGGGCTATTGCATGCACACACGAGAAATTCTTGGTCTGAAGTAATTACTTGTGTTTTTTTTTCTCCCTTGCTAAAACAAGCCAATCCCCTTCCAACAGTTTCCTCTCCTGTGATATAAGGTTAGAAGAAATCTCTGCTAGCCCAGTGCATGCCTTTCCTGCACCAGCATTTATGGCTTTACTTCTACTATAATCATTTCAATACAATACAAAACTGTCTTCTTCTCATCGGCTGAATAATTCTCCAAGAGTCAACGCACCAATGAACAACAGCAAGACTTTCTCTTATTTATCCAGTTATTCAAAGAAAAAATTATCCTGCATTCCAAAATGGTGTAGCTTTCAAGCTAAGCAAATGATGTCAATTCTGTCTGGTAGGAAGGGGCTGCAATTCCCTGGTGAATTTATCTTTTAACAAAATGAAGAAAAAAAAATGATAGCTTCAATTACAAAGGGAATTCATATCGCAAGCAGTTTTAAAAAATCTTCATTAATATACTTTTTCCAGATTGAGAATAATCACAGCCATCTGGAGATCAAACTATAAAATGGAGACTGGTGCAGTAAGAAGAAATCTTGTCACTCAAGCCTTGTACAACTTTGCCCTTTAAACAGATTGCTAACATTGATTTTATAATGCTCTGTTTCATCCTTGTTCTGGAGTGCTTTATCTTTAATTAAATGTTGTTCCAGAACACAGTCCTGGTGTGCCCGTGGAACAACGAAGACAACAACAGCTCTGGATCATGTCCCTTCAGCCCTGCCATATGCTGCCAGGATACTAATGGGAGCAGAGAGCATTACCAGGAGGGGCACAGAGTACAACAGAGGAAACAAGTGTACTGGGAGGGAAGTATGTCCCAAAACCCAGAGAAGCCATTGGCATACTCTTCCCCATGGAGTCAGAGAAGTGCAAGAGACAGCTGCTGCCCCCTAAGCCCAACAAGCTCCAGTTGGAGTCCCCCCAGGATGCCAAATCCAAAGAAGAAATGTCCCTGAGCAGCTGAAGATGCTGCCAAAACAGGCTGTGGGATGCACAGATGCACTCTCCAACTGTAACTAGCTTGCCTTGCTCTCCTCAAAGCTGTGCGCTTGGAGCTTCTCTTCACCTCCAGCAGGCCCCTTCTTAACCTCACCAGTGGAAACAACATATTTCCTGACACTGAAGTCACACCCTTAGGACCAGATACCTGGCACAGCCTTGTCCTGCTTCAAACTCATCAGCTGAGCTAGCATGAGCAGGGGAGGAACATGAGGAATGCCTCAGAAAAAATAGTTCATCCGAGGCAGCACTGAGGGCTTCAGACTCCCCAGAGGCAATCCAGTTGGGTTGTAGGAAGGCAATTCTGGACCTCATCAAAACTCTGTCTTCAGTAATGACTTCAGGGGAGTACGTGGATAGGAAAGCATGTGAGACCATACTCTTTAATACAGCCCTAACCTCCAGCCTAGGCCTAGGACATAAATAAGAAGTGATTTCCAGAGGTTCTGTTTCCTTGCAATGGCACAAGAAAAGGGTGATGACTTTACAGAACTGCTAGTGCTTTGCTCAGAGTCATGCTGACAAATAGAAAGTGGTAAATTGTAGAGATTGGATTTTACCCTTATGTCCAGGCAATGAGATGAAAAGCTTCAGGCTCTGCAAACGAAATGAAGTATGCAGGCTTTCAGGACAGACTGTCTCTTCTCTGAAGGAGTACTGTGAGCCAACTCCTACAAGGTGCCCTCAACTATCAAACAAGTAAAAAAAATGAGGTTCAACTTCGGGGTAAAAAGTGAATGCTGACTGAGTGACTGAGTCCAAAAGAAAGCACCACATCCAAACCGAAAGATGAAAAAAGCTCTTACCGAAAAAAAAAAAAGAAAAAAAAAGAAAAAAACCCACTCCTTCAACACCCACTAAAGAAAGCAAGATTGCCAATCTCTTGCATCTCAGAATCTTAGGAGAGTCGTCCAAAAATCATGCAGTAAGATGAGAAAGAGTGATATACTAAATCCCATCTATTTAAAACCCTTTTATATGCCTTCATGTATGTGACATACACTAATGGTCACATTCTCATGGTCTTTTCCACAGCCAAGAGCGGCAGCTCTTCAAGTGAAAGCTGGCGATTTTCTTTGAACACATTATTCCAGGAACTTAGAGATCAAGGGAAATACAAAAGGAAACTCAAAACATCAAGTATCACAAGATTCACAGCTGAAAAAAAATGGATGAACTGACAATGAGGACAGAAAGTCACCCTATTAGAGAACTTCTGATACAGAAGATGGATAGTTTTCTCAAGAAAGGCAGGAGAATAGCAGTTCAGATTAAATTATATATTAGACTTCTCAGTGTTTAAGAAGGGATGGCCTCATTTAAGAAGTGTTTAAAGTATATAAACAGTTAACCATGTATGACTCCTCACACACACAAGCAGCCTCAATTCCCCACCAACACTTCTGCTCTATGACCAATATTATTACCACTGAGTTAATGTTACACCAGCAAAAACAATTTCCTTCATTATGTACCAGGCAAAGTTTGGACACATAGAAGTACCACTCATCTCTGCAACCCTCTGGACCATGGACTTTTAAAACAGGCAGTGCAAACCCAAAGCAAGCAATGAGGTAGCAGAACTTGCATCCCACCAGCAAGCCAGCTTTGTGCTCTCCAGCTGTAATTCCCATGCCCATCGAGGCTTTCAGATGAGCTGATGCAGGATGCTCAGACAGTGGGAAAGGATTCAAATTGATAAGCGCTAAATTGTAAAATTCACAGCTGAGCTCATTCCTGAGTTACAGTTATAACCCCTAGAAACTTGTCCCACATTCAAAACACACCAAGGGAAAATATCAAATATCTTTTTCAACACTATCATAAAACAGCTTTGATAACCCCCTAATTAGGACTTGCCAGAGAAAACAACTTCTCTGAGTAATTTTGTTCTCTATTTGCTACCAACTTCTTAGCACACCTACGTACACAGCTGAGCCATGTCTCTGTTGATGCCATTTGTAGCATTCCATTTCTTTGTGGCTTCCAAGCTCATTACTCCACCCCCAGCTACCCACCTCTCCAAACCCAACAGCTGGTGAGCAGCGAACACTCTACACAAAACATTATGAATGTTATATGGGTTTGCAAGAAGCAACAGTGGATTTGGAACCCTCCTGACATCACCCTCTGTGAATAGTGCCCTTGTAAAAGCACTTCTTGTTCTGACCCCATGGCTTCTTACATGAGCAGGCCACTAGGGGTGAAAGCCTTGAGCGACATGGGGCAGAAGAAGGACACACAACATGGTAGGGTCAGTGCTGATGAGTGGGATTAGTCACTGCAGTACACCTATATCTGAAGACTGTACATCTGGATGAGAACATTTTAAGGATATGAGGTTGTTAGCAGGGTACAATGCTGATGATTGAAGATAGAGAGTGTTTTGCTTTGAGCTAGGTGTCCTGCATTGGCAGAGTGATGATGGTAATGCTAGAAATATTAAGCTAGCAAACTCTGTGGAGATACATAGGCATAAGTAAGAGCAGAATTCAATACTTTGCCTTCAGGATAAGTCATCAAATAGATCCTCCTAAGCAGCAGCCAACTATATATCCGTATCTACTGTTGTAGGTGTTAATGGAACAGCTCCCAAATATGAATGCTGAAATAACATCCTGATCTCCTGTAACCAGAGCTAAGAGGATTTGCCATTGATATACCAGCTCTGAGCTGGATTTGCTTCAAAATTCTGAAAAGCCCCTGCAATGGCATAAAGCACGTTTTTGTGTCAGAGGAATCCAGATGAACACTCCACATGGGGCACTGGGCGATATGTAATGAATTCCACATTCTGGTTTTGTCCCCGGAGAAAGCTCCCACAGACTCCACAATGGAACAAGAGGTTTATTGAATGGGACAATGCAAAAGGAAATCTATTTTACAACTTTAAGCAAGCTTCTGTCCACAGAGGATGAGCATAATTTGCTGTTGAAAAGAAAACTAATATAAGAAAAAAGGCCTAAATGTAAAAGGAACAACATTCCATCTTTTATAGTTCTTAAAAAAGAAAACAAACATCGAAACAACTTATTTGCTATACATGTGCACTCATCCATACGCACATATATATATCTGTAGCATGTATGCACAGATATTATACATAAGCACTTTCCAAACACAAAGGAGCTAAAAAAAATCTAATCCTGTCTTCTGGAAGTTCTTGGTATGGAAGCAGTAATTAGATCAGTCTACATTTGAATGTAGTACAGTTAATCAGAGCTTTCCCAAGGGCATTTTAGAACTAGGAGAAACACTACCAAGGAATACAAATGTTTTATTTCCTAAGCTGCCAATAAAAGGACACGATCAACTTAAAAAAAAAAAAAAAAAAAAAAAAAAAAAAAAAAAGAGTTGCCTAAAAAAAAAATCAGCCCAATTCACTCCAATGTCATGAACCTAAATAGGATGTCGTTGTGCCAGGGAATTAATTGGGTAGTAAATAAAAGTGAAACCGATCAGTAAGTTTTTATTGCTCATGATGAGTGAAATGCTAGGAGTGTACAAAGAGCATAAATGATGAAAGTTGAATTTGTTCTGAAAAATTCTCTCAGTTTGAATAATCTGCAGGGTATTAATGGCACTGGTAAGAATTTTTATTACAAACATATGAGGACAGTGTGAATGAGGAATAATTCTATTGAAATCAATGGGATCGCACTGAGGGAACATTTTTGAGGGCTGGAGAATGGAAACTAACAGATCAACATACCCTTTTGGCAAGAGCAGAGTCAGGCCCATGGTTTTCTTTTTGTTTTCCCCTTGCTCTACAGTGCTTTTATAGAAAACCTTCTTTTCTTGAGCGATGGCCCTTTAGATTTACATCTGGGTGCTCGTGTCTGACTGTGGTGACAACATCATTTTCAACTAAAACAAACACAGCTACCAATGGACCCAGCAAACCCGATGGAACACAGGACTCAGTGAACCAAAGTGTGACAAAGAAATGCAAAATAGCACAATCCCAAATTCTTCAAAGAGGTGCCCAGGATGAGACAGAGACTTTCTGAGATGTAAGAGACCGGGGGCATTACCTCTGGAGGAAAACACGTGAAGGCAAGAATCACAAAACAGGAGAAAATGAACGAGAAGCTGCTCCTTCACATCACACTTTAAGGAGAACCTCATGCTTTCTTTTCCAAAGAGAAGAGAGCAGATGCTCAGGAGGACCATGTCGATGGCTACCATGTCAGAAATCTTACCTGCTGAATGGAGGTGAAGGCCAAGCATCTGCCCAGACTTCAGCACATCCTTCCTCAGTAGCCCATGCTAAGCACCAGAAGGAGAAAGCCTTGACAGATTCAGATGCTAACGAACCGAGGGAAAAGCCCTGGGGGGTCATCCTCATAGCCCAGCCACTTCAGTTAGATGGTGTAAATACAGCCTCTCCTCTCTTCCTGCACCTACCAGTTATCTAGAGACTGCATGTAGTATTATGATCTACCTGAGATAGATCAGTTTCAGGTAGCTTGATTGCAGCTAGAGAACAACACAGCACAATAAAAGTGTAATTGCTATCTGAAACGTGGTGGGATAAAACACCACAGAAAGAGAATACCTCCTCATATTAATGGATGGCAGTACAAAGCTGTGATTCTATTTAGGATTGGGAAAAGCAACCAGCTTGTAACCAGCAGAGCATTCATGTCCTGGGTTGACCTCCTAAGAGGTGCCACAGCCAGCTCCCTTGAAGATGGAGTCCCATAATATATTAGAGGGTTTCCTGGATGATAGCAGGTGATTGTGCTTGCTGAACTCCTGAGAACTTTCTTGATGGTAACAGCACCACTTAACTCCCTTCCCCTGCTGTAGCCCAGCATACTGTGGGATAGCAGCACACAGTCCATTGCAGTGCCTGGCTGTGCAGCCAAAAAAAGGTTTTAGGAAACCTGTAATACTTTGTTTCTGGAACTAAAAGCTAATTTGTTTATCTCACCTCTTAAAGAGTGAAATAGCTCAAGGGAAGGAAAAGCAGAGGCAGAGCACATGCGCAAAGGGGATGGACTCCCCTAGAATAACATAGTATACTGATTCATCCTGATATTGCTATTTAGTACCTGCAAAGTCTACCATTATGCATTATTAAATTCATGTATTATTGAATCACAATCCTTGTTGCCTGGTAAGAAATGTGGATGATTTCTTAGCTTAAATTAAAGCACTGCTTCCCTTATTTGAATAAAACTGCATTACTGGCTGCCTAGCATGGTAATCAGAAAACTGCATTAGGCAGGTAGTACTGTATGAATTAAAAAATAATGAAACAAGACTTTTCAGTCAGACATTGTTCCCTTGCCTGCTTTTCATGACAGCAGATTTCCTACTTTGAGTTGATAAGACAACAGCAAATGAAGATAACAACATGAGAGCAAAATCATTCACTCTAATAGGCTCCACCTGTGCAGACTTCAGCTCATTTACATGACTGCAGAAAAATTAGAAATCATGCAGCAATTAGTCTCTTCTAGATTATGCACTGTGTCAACTGATACCACTCTGGAGAGCACTAGCGCTAAAATGGTTTCAAAAGATAAATCTACTAGCCTGTGCAAACATTTTTAATTACCCGGAAAACCGGATTGCCTGTTTAGAAATCTCTGCTGCAAACCAGGCTGCCCACACAGCACCGGAATCAAATGTCTCCACATTCAGATGTTTGTATAACTGACTGTTATCATGTTTGATGGCTTGGCGAAACAGAGCTCACGTATCTGCCTTTGCAGCTTTGTAGCTGAAGAAGCTTTAGAGAGAGGTAATGCAACCTGCGGTAGAAGGAATTCTTCCTCTTTTTGTGTTAGCAGATATCGATCCCTTCAGCCTCAGATCGCATCATCCTCTCTGGTCATCCATCGTAAAACGATGATCATTCACAGCACTGAGCAAACCCAGCAGCAGCAATTTACAGGATGAAAATTAAGGGCTGCATTGTGAACCCGGTACTCCTGCTGCTAAGGAGTTCTTCACCTACGATGCCCAGGGAAGCCATTTTAACTGCTCATCCCTGCAAGTAAGCAGTTCACAAGCTGGGCTTCAGTTCTTTGCCAGGATTAGCATATGTTCCCATAGAAAGGCAAGTCTGTACTCCCAGCTGGTGCAGCTCTGCAGCGTTCGCAAGCTTGCAGAAGTTCTGCACATTCGCACAGAGTGGTGATCTGCATCCCCCAAATTCAGCCTGTTCTCACCACACTTTTGCCATCATTAAAGAGTTTTAAAAGTGTCTACTACCATTTGAAAATGGCCCTTTTTGGGTGTAGTTAAATTTCCCTCAAAGAAAAAAGCCTTCAAGTAATTGATGAGGAAGAACGTAATGAAAGCACAACAGACTTCAAGAGCTGCAGAGCTGAATTCAGAGCCAGGTTCTTTCAATCTCTTTGACTATTTCTCTCAAATTAAAAGTTCAAGTGCAGAGCAAGGAAAACCCTAACCATGACACCTGCCCTCAGATTCAAATTCTCTATGTGATTTTTCCATGGGACATAATCATACAGCTTTGTAATTTGAAGGGGATGAACTCACAAAGAGCCACCTTAATTGCATGGTCATGGTTTTGGTTACGTAGTCTCTTCCCTGCAAGCTGAGTTTAGATGCAGGACGTAACCCTTTAAGGTTCTTCCATTCCCTCCTTGAAATTTTGCATGTGTCTTCTCATGTCGTTCAGAATAAATTTTGCAGAGTACAGAAGAAGATTTGAAGAGTTTCACCCTCATACCCACAAGGTATTTACACAGCTCAGTTCGGAAGTGACACCAGGCTTGCATTAACCTCAGTGTTTAAATCAGCAAGACCCCTGAATTATCTCACTTCAGGTATCAAAGCCTCTCGTTAAAGATTTTGTAGCTTTGAAATTCTTAGCTGAATGTCTTCAGCATTTCCAGTTACAAATTACAGAGCTTTGAACTCAAAGCAAAGTTCTTTGCATTTAGATGGTGGCTCTTAGTCACACCTCTGTCTGGGGGTACCATGCAGATGAACAGCCCCCAAAGCCCCAGAGACCTTCTGGAGCTGGCAAGTGCTACTGAAAATTGGATGATTTGAATGCTAAAAATGTTGTGAGGACAAAGACTGGACTGGAAAAGATTCAGGGCTAGGTGGGCTATCTATTTTCAGGTATAGGTCTTCAAAGATATCCCACTCTCTCCTTGAGCATCTCACACGCTGGGCTGATGCCCACGAGGGGGACAGCACTCCAGTTACTCAGACAGACTCTACAGAGTACGGCCACTCTCAGGTTCTGCTTTTGGGAGTCTGCTTGAGTGTCAGAATGCTGTTAGACCATCATCAGTCGCCATCAGGGACAATTTTGCTATCACTTTTTCATGCACAATGCAGTTTAACCATTTTGAAGATGAAGTATATTTGCATAAGATATAAGCATAACCAGCCACACAGGAGCACTACACAGGAGAGCAAGGGGAGGACTGGGCCCTTTGGACATGCGGGGAAAGCTGGAGAGACAGAAGGCAAAAGCCTCCTTGCAAAGCAGCCAGAAAGCAAGAGAGGCTCCAGAGGTGCCTCATGGAGACGTGTACACAGGCACCTACACTGCTGCAAGCCAATGCAGCTGAGCTTTAATAGGAAGCGCTGGCAAGAAGAGCCTCCTAACAGCCTTAATTTATTCCTTGATGATGCCACAGTTGGTGGTAGTGACTAGGATTCAAATATAAAAAGGAATTTATGGAGAAATTTATGAGTTTAATGGAGAAATCTGTTAAGAGCCCTGAAAGCCCTCATATAGCTAACGAGGTGTTTTAAGT
This sequence comes from Pavo muticus, assembly GCA_016647715.1. Lineage (NCBI taxonomy): Eukaryota > Metazoa > Chordata > Aves > Galliformes > Phasianidae > Pavo > Pavo muticus. The sequence continues at coordinate 1,653,691 of JACDJE010000029.1, read as the reverse complement.
CCCCTAGCAAATTCTACACTTGCCTGATGAGGTTCAAGTTTCAAAGTATAGCCAGACAGCAAGGGGAAAGAATGACAGTATATGTGGCAGAGCCGTAACGGTGACCATGGGCTGCTCATTTGGAAACCTCTTGGAAGATAGGTTATGAGGCTTGCTCATCTGTCATTATTATTGACTGAAATCAAAGGATTAACTGGGTGAGCCTGATCTAAGACTCGTGGACTTGGCATTGTGCGTGGAAACTGCAAAATAATACCTGAGATTTACCACTAAACAGAACCTTAAAACCATCAAGGAGAAACAGTGAGATAAAGGAGGGTTCACACTTGCCACGCTTACTGGGATTACCTTAAGGACATATGGGCAAACCCAACACTGTAGAATGCAAGAGTTACCACAAGATGGGACATTCAGCTCACAAATATGAAAGTTGCTGGCAGAATACAAAACTTTACATCTAATGAGCAAAGCTGGCTTGATAAGCAGCCACTTAAAAAGAGTTAATCCTTTGTTCCCTTTGTGAATCACCTGCTGACAGGCTGCTGGTAAAAGCCTCCTGTTCAATTCAGGGGTGACGTTGGGATAGCACAGAGCTATGGTTCCCTTCCAGCTCCCTGTTCATAACTGACTGGCGAAAATTGAGAATTGGGCATTTCATCCTGCAGAAGGTTTCCAAATTGTCTGTTATCTGTCTTCCTTTGACTGTGTTAATGGAGACATGTCTCTGGCTGTAAAGTCAACTGGCCAAGTACTGCCTCTGGTGGGGGAACTACTGCAGCTTACTCCTTAAATGAATCTTCTTTTCTTCCACAAATTAATAGGTATTTTCAAACACTGCTATGGCTAAGCGATGATTCAGGCCACACAGAGTGAGCAAGCAAGCAAGAGACAGAACAAAATGATTCCCTGCTGCAAACAGCACAGGACTCAGCCAGGGCAGGAGAGCAAAAGTGAGCAATACCCTGAGTAAGAAAAGTTGCTTTTAGACGCCAACATAACATTCAAACCACTGTTTTCAGCTCCATTCTTTGGCCAGTATTTTAGTGGCAGCTGGAGTCCTAAGGGTAACGCAAGCTTCTTCTGGATAAAATGTGATGGATGGAAACATAGCTTCTGCGGTGCGTCTCACCACGAATGGAAGGAAATGAGTTGAATAACTCACCTAATGCACCACATGGAGATAGAAGTGAGGAAAGTGCGGCTGCTAGAAGTTAATGCAAAAAACACTAACCACAAATCCAGCACAGGGCCAGGCTCCAAAATGTAAGTGGAAGTGGCCTAGAAAACCCACACAAAGACAGTACTTTACAAGCAAACGTTCTATGCTTCTGGAAAATAAAAAACTGCCTGTGTTAGTAATCTAGGATCTGGAGCAGAGTAACTAAATCTATTGGGCTTAGACTGCCTGAAGGCATAACATTAAACTGGGGAGAGACATTCAGTTTAATCTCCGGCATGACAGATGTCCTTAAGGGGATTCTATGTAAATATGCAGTGTATTGTTTCTGCCTCCTTAGAAAAGCAGGGGGAGTTGAACCACCTTCTCCCATCAGATGGCACGGATGTTTTGCTCTGCCTTGAAGGAGTCTTGGTGGAGTTGAAGAGCCTCCTCATGATTACAGTTCAACCCTTCCCCCGGGCCCATGTAAATCAGCTGCAGGGATGTTGTAAGCAACCCTCGGTGAATGCGCCTGCTTTATGATGCCTATGGATATGCCTGCACCCGGGCAACACATGATGCGGTATTAACAGAAGCATCTCTGACTTCTTAGCTTCATGTAGGCAAGAAAACAATGAGGGAGATGAGAGGCAAAGAGACAAGAAAGAGACGAGAAAACATTTCCTGGAGACCACAAAACACAAGGGCCCAAATTGCATTCCCAGTGACAGCTAACGCACTGAGTTTTTGGGTCATCTGCAGAAGAAATGTTCTCTTTTGGCAGTTTAAACTGCAGCTTAGACAACAAAAACCAAGGTCTGACAGTACCAGCAGCTCCAGTTCATATTATTGCCTGGAACTATTGGATGGGACTAAATGAGATAAACTCAAGGGCAGGGGATGGAGCCAAGTCAGTCTGGTAAGGATATACATATATTTTTTAATTACTGCTTCGAAAATAAATAATGAAGAAAAACACTTAGGAAAAAGTCTGAAAATATTCCAAAACTGCCATAGAAGCAGATGATCACACAAATTCACCTGAAAGACAAGAAGGAAGTGCATCTGTGCAGACTGCAAACTCCCGAACTTGTGATACATGCAATTTCTAGAGAAACTGAAATGTTTAAAGTTTTCTAATCCAAAACTAAGCTGATTTTACACTACAACCACAATTATTTTCTTTTTAAAATCAAGCATGCCACTGCCAGATCCTTAGCAGGTGCACATCAGCACAGGCTTCAAGGGAGCACTATGATCTACAGCAGCTGAGTGTCTGGTGTAAAATGAGATCATCTGAAAAACAGAGAGAAAGGCATTCCAATTTGTCATCTCCTCTCTCTTCTAATTGCTTAGTAATGTCTTTATAGCTGCTCTAGAAATAGAAGTGATGGATATGCTTACTATTCTGGCTGTTCACACCCCCACAACACCACCACACATCGCTCACACCAAGCTGTATGTATTGATGTCTCCTAACCAGGGATACTCACCCAGGAAATACTTCTTCCCAAAGGATTTTGGCTTGCTTTTCTTTCAGAGAGAAGCCATCAGTCCATAGCCCCATCTCATGCTCAAAAACCGTTGCATAATCTGAGCCACTGAACCCTGGACTGAAACCATGAAAAATACTCCTGTTATGGAGCTGATATGATAGAATCCCTTCCACACAAGGGCACATTTCCCACAACAGAAACCACCCTTCAAATACTAAATTGCCACTGTGGTGTCTGCTTCTGCTCTGCTGATCACTTGGTGCTGTCTCCCTTCACTATAATAAAAGCTCACAGTTAACACAAGAAGGAAACAGCACCAAGGCAACAACACTAACAACACCATTTAAGACACCATAGAGGTTTAAACTGCTGTACCTGGGTGGATGCCCAGTGTCAAGGAGCTTTATGGGTTAGTTAATGCTGGCATCTTCCTTTTGTAGCAAGAGAACTGGCAGGAACCATCTGTGTCACGGTGTATGGAAGGCCGCCATGAGTCGTGAGGCCCAGAGTGTCTATTCTGAGCTCCTCTGTAAACCCCAAGAAACACAATACCAAGAGCACAGAACAAAATAAATAGCACTAGTTTTTCCACATCTATTTCATCAAAGTGTGCCAAAGGATGAGAACAGAAGAGAACAAGGGAGACACTAAACACCAGTTAAGGAAAAATGTCCAGATGAACCATGAAGGTCCCTGCCCCATGGCACAAGAGAATGCAACAAATAAACAAAAAAAAAAAAGTGCAGCATAAACCTGAGATTAGTTTAATCTCGAGCTCATGAATAAGACAGAAGGAGTACCATTCTCACTTCTGTATATATGTTACAACTCATTTCCAGCTACAGCGAATTCCTGTTCCTTTAGAGGAGGGAGAAACCCATCAGGACGTATTTACAGGACAGAGAAAAGAAAGTATTTCCTGGCTGCTCCATTGCTGGCACTGCAAAATCCCAATCCCAGAAACAGTGATTACCACTTTTAATCCCCACTCATCGAAATGTCCTTTCACAACTTCAGTTTTAGCTCCTACCATGTTTACAAAACCCTACATGACATTCAGAAGGTAATCGGTTTTCACTATCAGGAAAAAAATCTCATCTCCAAATGGCCTAAAACCCTTCATGGTCCCACTTCTGCAGAAGTCCCTGGGACTGAACTGGATCCATTACTTTTCATCAGAGGCTTGAGCTGTTCACAGCTACACTCAAAACCTGAGTTAGTAACAACCTTGTTAAATCTCATGCAACTTTTGGAGATTCTTAGGAGTGAATGCAATGTTTGGGAGAAGTGTCCAGTTGGCAAAGACACCCACTGTTCATTTGCATAATTATAGGCTGTGCATTAACACTACTTATATTTGAGGATGCCTGACACTTTCCATTAAGAAACTCGGCTTTGATCTACTAAAAACATTGCCAAATTCTCTCTGTTTGGTTTTAGATTTTCCTAGCCAATGCCTGTCTGTCTTGGGCTGAATTATTTGGGAAAGTTTCAGTTAAAACAGTTCGGCTGTTTCCCAGGATGAAGTGAGGGGGAAAAAGAATTTGCAAAGAAAAAAAAAAAGTGTAACCTTGTTATGGAGAAGTTCTCACAATCACATGCTCTGGAGTAGGAGATTAAAGCACAGGTAGATGTCTGCTTCTGATGTGCACCCCCAAAAACACTCATTCAGCCAATTTCTGCTTTTGGTCAACTTCTAACCCTACAGTGGCATGCATGCTGGACACTTACTACAGCTTGGCAGTTAATTTTCTCAAAATCATAGAATCATAGAATCACCAAGGTTGGAAAAGACCCACAGGATCACCCAGTCCAACCATCCACTCATCACCAATAGTTATTACTAGACCATGTCCCTCAACACAGTGTCCAAATATTCCTTGAACACCTCCAGGGTCAATGACTCCACCACCTCCCTGGGCAGCCCATTCCAGTGCCTGACCACTCTTTCAGAGAAGTAGTATTTCCTAACGTCCAGCCTGAATCTCCCCTGGCACAGCTTGAAGCCTTTCCCTCTAGTCCTATCACTAGTTACATGAGAGAAGAGGCCAACTCCCAGCTCACTACAACCTCCCTTCAGGTAGTTATAGAGAGCAATGAGGTCTCCCCTGAGCCTCCTCTTCTCCAGACTGAACTATCCCAGCTCCTTCAGCCGCTCCTCATGAGACCTGTGCTCCAGACCCCTCACCAGCTTTGTTGCCCTTCTTTGAATACGCTCCAGGGCCTCAATGTCTTTCTTGCAGTAAGGGGCCCAAAACTGGACACAGTACTCGAGGCACGGCCTCACCGGTGCGGAGTTCAGAGGTACAATTACTTCCCTGTTCCTGCTGGCAATACTGTTTCTGTTGCAAGCCAGGATGCCATTGGCCTTCTTGGCTACCTGGGCACACTGCTGGCTCATGTTCAGCTGAGCATCAATCAACACCCCCAAGTCCATTTCCTCTACACAGTCTTCCAGCCACTCTGCCCCAAGCCTGTAGTGTTGCCTGGGGTTGTTGTGGCCAAAATGCGGGACCCAGCACTTCTGAATGCACCCTTCTGAATGCCTGATCTGAATGCACTCCAGACTCACACAGCTCCTGTATGCAGAGAAGAATCCCTGCTACTCTAGTTTGTCCAATTTGTTTCCTTTCTTCACTTCCCCAGATTGTGTTAAAACCCAGGAGGTCGGAAGGGAGGCAAAGACATGAGTAGTCCTTTTCTGTTCTTCCACATAGTCCTCCCCAACCTTTTCTTGCCACTTCAGAGGCAAAGCTTGCCTGTTGAGGTGGATTCCTTGATTCAGGGTGTCAATATACTATTCTGTTCCTACAGACAGCAGAAACTGCTCTGCTCTTCTACAAAAGGAGACCCTAATATAGATGGTGTGGTTCTACTTTGTGGTTCAGAAACCTGGTGGTCGCTTATTTATCCATTAAGTTGGTGAAAGGAGCAATGCTAGTGAGCATCCAAAGAGAATTAACCAGGAAATGGATGAACTGAGATAACGAAACACTCCTTCTCCAATAGCAACCAAAGAATCCCCAAAACAAGAACTCCAAATTCCATGTATTCTGATCAACACTAAGAAAACATCAAAAAAACCATCATGCATGCTTTCCATATGAATAAGCACTATATAAAGTGTACTGAGAAGAAGAAATGCTGCCTAGGAGCTAAAACCACAGAGTCAAGAGATTCAACTTGTATTCCTGGCAAATACACAATACCAGCATTCACAAACCCAGCCACCTGTAGAGAGGCACCAACATCCGCATTCAGGCACTTAAATATAGGGGTTGTATCCAGCAGCCTTGCAAGGCCAGCGTCTGTTACGTGTGCTTTAGTATTTCCTCCTTAACTGTTTGGTATCTTGGGTGTCTCCATTAGAGTTAATAGTGTCCTAGGTGTTCAACCAGGGGAAATATTTGGGGTGGAAAAAAATCTGACAAAACACAGTGTTCCCTCCTGCGACTTCCCCTACTGGTCACAGGTTTTGCAAGCTACCATGTGGAACAGCCTGTTCCCTGTTTAGTGTCTTTTCTGGAGAAGAAATCTGCCAGTGTATAGCAAATACCTGGGGTTAGGAATCCTCCAACACTTACATTCACCTTCATGGCACAGCCAGCAGTGGAGAGAGGTGGATATAGATGCTTTAGGTGCTCAGGTAGTGATAGCTCCACTCAGGTGGAAAAGTGCCTCATTCTGTGGGGAATCCCATTGATATTAGTGGCATTATAAGCAAGAGAAACTAAGTGCCATGAGCTGGGAACTGCTGGTTGGTCTCTTTAATTTAATCAGAACGAAATGTATTGTAGTTTCAGATTCCCAAAGGAAGGATGTCTATAATAATAACCTGCAATTATATCCTAAATACTCAGAAAGTTCTTTTTCTTTCTTGCAGCACTAGTAATTTTGCTTGAGAGAAAAAAAAATTAAAAAAATCGCAAACGAGGATTTCTCTAAGCACTACATGCACAGAACTTTTCAATGGTATCAGACAGTATTTATTTTTCTAGTGCTATTCAGTAAAGTCATCGTAGCTCTCAACAGAGGACTCAGTTGTGCTCTTAGCTTCCTTCACAATGAATGGACACTGAAGATAGCTACAACAGGAGCAGCATAACACAATGAGATAGGGTCTGTTGGACAACAACACATTGCAATTCTTCCAGCGGATGCTGATTCTTGAAGAGCAACTCAGCCTCTCACTGCATACCCTCCAGGCACAGTGAAAAGCAAGGGGTGAGCAAGATAGGGATCTACTCTGCAGCACAAGATTTGGAAAAGCTATTACTTACCAAGATAGGCTGCGTCCTGATACTAAATGCCTTCACCCTGACTCCTCACACGGCAGTCCCAGCCACTCCTGCAGCCAGTCACCAAGGCTACTTCTTGCCTGAAGCCACCCAGTGGCCCCACAGCCCCAGCAGGAACCCAGCCCAATACACTGGACAATACTGTGTTTTCCCTCAAGTCATGGATAACAACCACAAAGGAACAAAGATATCTCACCATGGGTCATATTTTAGGGTGGCCCTCAGAGGCAAGCCCTGCTCCTGGTGAGCTATGCCTGTGTATAAGTACTGATTTCAATTTTGTATTCTTTCATAAATGCTTTGTCATATTTGTTAAATGGGCAATCGATGCAGCCACGTTCCTTCGTATCTTATTAGAAAGCATTCCTTTCTCCTCAAAAATAAATAAAATGAATGCATAGTAAATGCCTAACAGATGAAGCTATAACAAGCTGTTGCAAAGCATGTAACACGGAGATATTGTTAAAACAATGTGTGTGCCTGTTAAATGCAGAAACATTTAATGTTATTATTAACTATGCTATAAAACCCGACATAATTTATTAAATAATATTGAAGTATTTATAGATGGACCCTTCTATGCTACGTCACCGGTTACTACCGTAACAAACACACAATGCCAAATCTATCATTTAGGCTTTTTAACTTTCCCAAAGCGTTTTTTTCCCTGCCTATGAAAAAGCAGATGTTCTAAAGCAACAGTGACTGTAAACTCTCAGTACATGCTTAAAGACTGCGATCTAATATTTAAAATGAGCTGTTCCAGTACAAAATGTCTCTATGGTGACCTCTGGTAGCTGAGTGGGAACTAGCTTTGGCAGTGAGTCCAAGCAGACTGCAGCTCCTGTTGGTGGCATGCACTGACCAAGGATGCATCTGAGCTCCAGACTGGAGCAAGGCGTCAGGTATTGCTCCACACACTCACCCAAAGGAACTAAAGAGGGCTTTCAGCAAACTGCTCCCACCAAGTGAATAGATAATATGTCTGCTTTGTTGTGAATTAGTAATTTATGTAATGAGGTCAGGCTTTATAATGGTTTTTAACCCAAACAGTAAATCTTATTGAGAGCTGCTACCAGCAATTAACAAAAGCTACTTTTTCTAATGAGGTACCCACAGAATAAAGAATATGAAATTCTGTGTTCCTTAATGGCTTAAATATCTGTACTCCTAAGCACTGATAAAATGAAATAAAAGGTTCATTTTGTTCTTTAATTAGGACGTTCAGATAACTCAAGCCTCCAACATGTGCGCAGCAGTTCAATAACTAAACCCATCCTCAACCAAATAACTAAGTGTCACCAGCTATGCTAAAATCAGATTCTTTTTGCTTGGTGCAAAAGAGCCTGGAGTTCCTCAAAACACTTCTGCATTTTTAGTTTTAACCGTGGAGGAAAAAAAGGAAGACAAAGAGAAGAAAAATCAGTTCTCCTGAATCCAGAATAACTCTTTTAAAGGAAGCTGAGTTTATGCCAGCATAGCTGACAGCAGTCTTTGTCCCCTAATGGGAAACACCAGAAAATTGTTGCTGAAAATTTAGTATGCTACAGAATTTGATTAAGAGTCATAAGTAATATTTTCTCTACTATTTTTCAGAATGGAACCTCCCTTCGATGCTATATTTATCATACAAGCAGGAGAACATTAGCCAGGGACTAGTGATGGTTACCTGCCCATTGTAGATGCCCACACCTTATAAGAGATGGTGCAGTGCATATGCCTGGTCCTTATATTGTGTATAGGCTAGTGAAATCTGGAGCTGAAATTAAACACAGCCAAGGAGCTATTCTCTCAAGCTGAAGGAGCTTATTAAAACCCACCCAGGAGGTGAAAGAAGTTTTATTAACCACATTCTCCACCTTCTGAAGGTCTATAAGCCCAGGCAATTGAAAGGAAGTCAATACATTTTTAAAAGCAAGTCTTTTCTCCTGGATCCTATATAGACCTTCACAAACCTCCCAAGGGTGAGAAGAACAGAACAGTGCTGTATTTGATCAAGCAAGGTGGGCAAAATCTTCCCTATCTGCAACAGTACTTTGAGTTCAGTTACAAGGGAATGGATCTGTAACAACACCAGGCACACACTGTGACAGATTCATCCCATGGATCAGAACCTGATCATCCAGGAAATAAAAATGCAGTTGGTTTTACATCTATTAGGAACTTCATCCTCTGCAATTTTGATAACTTGACCAGTTAATCTACAGCTCTCCTTACTCTTCTCCCTCAGCACACACACTCAGAAAATCCTATTTCAAACAAGGCATGACAAAGCGATCTCGTCTAAATATGAGGTTTTGTTTTAGCAGAAATGCTTAATTTTGCACTTGTGAAAAAACACGTGGTATTTTGGAACAGTTGAGCACTTTGGACACAGGGGGCAAGGAATGAGTAATGCTAAATGTCCTTCTGCAAGAGTTCCCCCTCCACAGCCTGTGGACCCCCAAAAAAGCTGGGAAGCTTGGCATGGTCACTGGTCAGGACATGCACATCACGCAAATACAGTTTGGACAGCAAGAAATTTGGCTTGAGCAGATAAACAGATTGGTCCAAAACAACAATCTGCCAACTAAAACATCTCAGGCTCTAATTCCCCTCCCCTAGCTCCCATCTCTATCATCACCTTAAAAAAAAAATGGTTTTGGCCCACCACTCAGAAGATCCACAAACTATTTCAGGACTAGAGAGTAAGAGAATGCTGGAGCTGAAACTCTTGCTTGGAAAGCCCCGAAGGACAAACGAGGCAGCATTGTTCAAAGCAAGAGGCAAGTCCCATTCCATTTATGGCTAAGGTTATGACTGGGAAGAAAAAAAAGAAAAGAAAAAAAAGAAAAGAAACCTTTCCCTGAAGTCAGAGATCAGCCAGCACAGGAGCTTCGGCTGCAAGCACTTGAGAGAGAAACCAGGGCTAATAACAAGCAAGCTGCCACATTCTGGACCAGATCCAGTTCCCAAGTGGTTTGTAATACATAGTCCTGTACTTATTTATTTTTACAAAGATAAAGCGTGTGTATGTTTTTATTTCTTGGTCAAAGACAGCTGACCACAAAGAAGCAAACAAAGAATGCCTTCCTATTCTCTGCCTCACCCCACAAGATCTCATCTGAAACTGCAGATGCAGGGTGCCAGGAGTCTGCCTGATGCCCAAAAAGGAGAATGCTCAAGCCTCTTTGGGTAAAAGCCTCAGCTATCCCAAAGTTGTCCTAGGTAGTCCCAGTCTGCTTTTGCTGCTTTCTGCATGAGTACAATAACTACAACCCAAAGAAGCATGCACTGTGAAGGAAGTGCTATACCCGGCAGCACCAGTCTCAGCACCACAGTCTGCTCTGCTTTGTTAGAGGTGTCTCAAGGAGGGCTTTCCTCAGGCAATGCAAAACTCCCACCTGTACCTTCAGGTCACATCTGAATGTCTGCTTTGTCATGGCAACACTTCCACTTCACTACATGGAAAAAGATTCTGGGCAGCATCACAGCACAACGCTGGAGGGCCTCTGGAGCTTGCTCTCCTACCCCGTTCACCTCTTGGTTGACTTTGCTTCCGCATTGGGGCCATGCTCACAGCCCATGGCAGAGCCCACAAGGACAGGCACAACTCAGGACACCATATTTCTAGCGTAAACAAAGATCCTTGTTTTTGCTTTACAGAAAAAAATCATCAGAGAATGTATTTAATGCCAAAAAGCATCACACACTCCTCTCTTCAGGCCATTCCATCACATTCAAATATGTTAAACTAGATCCTCAGTAGCGAGCATGGAAACAAACACTCACATTATTTAACCCAGCTCAGAAAGGGGAAAAAGAAGGTAGATGGTGAAGGCTCAGAGGCACAACTCTGCTGGAGCAGTTTCACAGCTTAGTCAAGATCGTTTCTCTGTGCATATACAACTGTAATGAAACGTTGTTTATTTCAAACACCAGTGAAAAAGGAGACCACTAGCAAGGTTTGTTGCAGACAACCCGGCAAAATCATAGACCCGTGGAATCATTAAGTTTGGAAAAGACCTCTAAGATCATCAAGTTCAACCACCCACCTACCACCAATATTGCCCAGTAATCATGTCTCTAAGTACCATATCTCCACGTTTCTTAACATCTCCAGTGTGGTGACTCCACCACTCTTCCAGTGCCTGATGACTCTTTTGGAGAATTTTTTCCTAATATCCAACCTGAACCTCTCCTGGTGCAACTGGAGGCCATTCCCTCTTGTACTATTGCTAATTACCTGGGAGAATGGGCTGAGAATAGGCTGTCCATCACATACAGATAATGGAGTTTGGGCTTATCAGCTGCATTGCCTTTGAAATAAGGCAAGGAGGGAGCAAGAAGTTGGTGCAGGTTCAGATGTGGCTGGTGTCTTATCAAAGCATTTGCACGTCTGTGCACACTGATTTCCTAGTGAACTTCAACTCCTGAGTGCCTCTCTGAGATGGAGAGGCAGGCTCCCATGTAAGCTGGAGGCTTCTGGAAATGCTACCTAACACTTCTCATCCCTACCACCACTCACAAACTGAGCAGCCAAACTGATGGCAGACAGGACTTGAAAAGCAAGACTGATGGTCTGTGGGTTTTACTAAAATTCATAGATCTCGAGCATTTTATGTGAAGCAATTAAAGACAGATAAATGAAAGCCATTCCAGCAGAGGCAGCAGCAGCTGGCCTGTGTTGGATGCCCTGCCTGAGAACAACACGGACTTGCATGCAGCGTGCAAGCACACATAATGCACTGCTATTACAGCTACAAGTGCACCATCCCTGCAAGTGATGAATAATGCTTCCAGGAATGCCGAAACTGTGAAGTTTCTTTCAATCTCTTTAGTATCCTATTTTTTTTTCTTCTTTATTTTTTTTTTAAAGGAAACAGATCCGTAAAATAAGGGAGAATCAACATTTAAAGCAGCTAAGGACATATAAAACTCAGAGATCCTCGCATCTTTCAGGATGAAGTTCCTATGGTTTGCAGTTGCTTAATACAACAAAAGTAACCTTTGGTGTGCACAAAGTAATTAGAATACATTCTTCACTTCTGAATAACAATATCTGGAATTGGTGATGAAGATGTTCAACATATTGAACAGCTTTTAATTTTGTTGCCTTCTTTTTACTTTCTCCTGGTATGTATTGAAATAAGAGAGGAAAGATGTACAATACTGAAATGCCATCATTGGTTTTGACATGTAAGCCAAAATTCAAGCTGCAGTGTAGAATTTAGGATGCGAAAAAATAGATGCATCTCACATATAAAAGAAAGTGATGTTTCAGGAGAAAAAGCTTGAAATAAATGAACTTGCTATTCCTGTGTATATGTTAATTATGACGTAATTAACACAATATTAAGAACTAAAAATAAAGTTTGGCTTGTAACAGATAGGAATTGTGATTGCCAAATGCCGTAAATTCTGACAAAGTCACTCCATTTGAAATGTGTTAGCTGGAGCAGGCAGAAGGTCTGGAGTGGGGCAGTAATAATATCACCTTATATAGTATTCAAAAGTTATTTTGCTCCTTCTAGTGAACAGATATGGTTTACATAGAAGTTCCTCTATCATCTTTTTCCATATTTCCATTTTTTGTTTCTTATTTCAGGCACCAGGAAAAAAAAAAATGATACAAAGTTAAAGCAAAACCCAACGAAAACAAATCTCACAATTTCCCCACTTTGACTCACTTCTGTTGCCTGAATACTGGGCTCAGTGGGGAGGAAAGCTGTTGAAATCAATGCAATTTCTAAGGGGGATTAAGGTAGTCATCAAGATAATCAAGGGCTCAATTTTTGGAGCTGCTATTCTGATTCAGTTAAAGTTATTGTAGTAAAATTAAAGGGCATGATTGGGCAGCATAAAAGGAGCGATTTTTGCTGCCTTATTCACATTCAGGGAACCGCCGAGGCTTTCATGTTAAACTGGATCCACATAAGGGCAGGCTTTGGCCCAAAAATGCATTTCAAAACAATCCAAACAGATGGTAGCACTTAATATATCCATGAGAAGTGTTTCTCACTACCATGCAAGCTTTCCGAGTGCTCAGCTGGGCAAAAAAGGGAAAACTTGCTTTCAAGTCATGTTTGTTTTATGTACGAGCATATGAAGTTCTATTACGGAGGGAAAATTGGTGACAAACTATCCAATGCCAGCCTTTAATCGGTCATACTGAACAAAGGGAGCCCTCGAAGAGCCAGACTGTGTGTCCATGTGCAGTACTTCCCTGGGAGGTAATTTCAACTGCGCAGTTCCCAGTAAATCCTTGTATTTTGCACCAGCTATTTATTACAGCATGAAACAAGGGTGCTTTGTTCGGGGAATTTAATGCCTAATGATTAATATGAAATAGTTTCATCGAGAGACTCTTTTCTCAGATAACAGTTCGTCAGTGAATTGTTAAAATCCCTGCTTAGGCCTTTTGCTCACTCAGGCTACACGCGTGATGAACTTCAAAGTGAGTATTACCTTAATAAACAATTCTGCAGGATGGTTTTCAATGGATTGTTTGTTTCTTTCAGCTTGCTAGAGAGCTGCTGTCTTTCTTACGGCACAAGGTCCTGGATTGATGCAGATTATGAGATTAACTGCAGTTATTATTTAAATTGTAGCTCATATGACTAGATATGAGCAAAATAGGAAAATATGATTTAAAGGGGAAATATAGAAAGAAGAACTGAAACAACCTCTCCACTTCTAAGTTCACTAGTATTATGATTTCTAAGGTCTGATTTAAATGTCATGATTCTTTGGAGCCTTTTACCTATAAAATTATACCATTGAGCTAATTTCTGGAACTTCAGAGAGGAGTCCCTTCCTGAGTAAAATACATTCTCAGTTTGAAAATCCCTTTCCCTAGGAAATGTTTCCCTCTGCAGCAAACCAGCTGGAGAGACAGCTATGGGGACTCTCCAAAAGCATCCAGGAGATCCTTGCAGTTTTACAACAACCAAAATGAAGTTTAAAGCAAACCACAAGTTAGTGCTTTCTTAAGCAGCACAAAGAGTTTGTGCGTGTGTAATTTGAAGAAGCGCATTAATGTACTTTTCAATTGCTATCTTTATGGGCCCTCTGCCTTCCTTTGTTGCACTGAAATCCCACAAAATGCTGCGCCTGTTTTCAGAAGATGGGCAGTTCTTCATTTTTTCAGATCATTTATCTGAAAGGTCACTGTGCCTCCTGCTGTCACACATTCCAAGCTTGCTGCCTATTTTTCACAGAGAAAGCTTCAAAAGTTATTTTAATTATTAGTTTTCTTAACTAAAACATCGTTTCTCAGGATGAAATCACAACACCCTGCAGTCGGCAAGAGTTTTATCCCTAAGATAAAACAGAATTTTATTCATATGGGCAAGATTTTACCAAGAGCAACTCTTTCCCAGACAAGTGAAGAGACTCCATGCAAATTAAAATGGTTGGCAGCTTCCCCCTTAATTTTTACACCAGTAGTAGAAAATAGAATTATTCAAATTAATGCAAAGCTACTTGAATTTCTGTACTTGTAATATATACCAATTATATATAATCTTGGCTGTGTATATACCCATTTGTGCTCAACACTGCCAAGAGAGGATCTTTCTTTCAGTCACAGGGTTAAAGCGTACCTTGCTCTGAACCAAGGTTATGAGTCTTTACTGTAAGAACAGGAAAGAAAAAGAGACAGAAAACCTTAAGAAGCCTCGTTCAAAGTTAATCTCTTGTCCTCGAGACAGCTCCTCTCTGGTTTTTTGAGGGGAGAGTGAACCTGCAGTGCCTCTGGGCTGAGAGGATCACACACCATTTTCCCACTGCCTGATGGGTTTTGGTCAGCTATTTTAATGCTTCCAATCCTTCATCTACATATGCCACTAGACATCATGCCCCAAGCAGCCTGGGAACGTGGCCATTTGTTAAATCTTGCTGGCGTCAGCTACAAATTGTGCCAGCTTGAGTCTTCATTTTTATTCAAGTGTAACTATTAGCTCTACTGCTAATAAAAAGCCTTTGAAGAGCCTCTCCCTGTACTTGTATTCAGTGCTGACTTGGACTTCAACAGCAGCACGCACACCAAGAGTCCTCACACCTGCTGGAGAAACCCAACAGATATAGCACTTCTCTTCAAGGGTATGAACCGTTTTTTAGCATCTTTGTGTTGTAGAGAAAACTTACTGAAGCAAACAAACATGCAAACTAAGCAGCTCAATTCACCTGCCTGGATTACATGAATTTTATTAACTTTTCATCGCCTAAATCAGAACCCAATCTGAATAGAGTGCTTAAATCCCAAGGCCAAGTTCTAACCAGGTGCGTTGCACCATGCCACTCACACACACACCACACAGAAGGAAACATCCATTCAGCTAAAAGCAGGCCTGAGAAAAACAAAATTGCTATTTTCGCCTGTCCCCTTAGCACCTCCTTTTGGCTTCTTTGAGTTTCTGGATCCACTTCAGTGCTCAGAGAGCCGCAATGACGAGGTTACTTGGCTGATTGCAAGAGGCGGGCTCGCTCTCTCCAGTAAGTTCAGAGCATGGCAGCCAGGGCTCCAGGCACAGACACAGACCTGCATGCAGACAGATTTTCTAAACACAGAGTTAACGCAACCATGTCATCTCATAACCACTCAAGTGGTTATTTACCCCTTCGAGTGTTTCTTGCTCAGCTGCTAAGAACGAGTTCAAAAGGCAGGAAAAGTCCAAGCTGAATATGAAAATTTGGCCTACCTATTTGGGGGCATAATTTGAAGCACATTGATTTGATGGAAGGGCTCCAGCTGGCTCTGAATCAAATCCAGTATGGAGGTCCTTTAGTGTTACTGAGTTTTTGTGCCATTAACTGCAGAACAACTATTATAGGATTGTTTCAGCTCCTCATAAGAAGTCCCTTGGTATCCTTTTTGTCTTGTGCTAGGGGTTGGTGAAGATTATTGTAGCAAGGATATTGGCCACTGATTATAATCTTCACCATTTGTGATAGCTCTTAGGGTTTCTTTATTTGGGTTGAAAGAGCAATATTATGAATAAATAAAAACACAGAATAGAAGGGAGAAAGGACAGACTTCCCCTCCTTGCCCAGATGCATAGGAGGCCTAATGAGCTCTCTGCCCTGCCAAAACATACGTGGGAATAATAGCAAAACTTGTATGTTCAGGGTAGTTATCATGCGTGTATTTTGGACAAGCTGCTTATGTTTCTTGAGTGCTCTATCAGACAACAGAGGAAACCAATGCCAACATAGTAAAGCGCACACAGAAGCCTGGGGTAAGCCAGCCCCACTGTGCACTTCTTATGCTAAATTAGGGATAAAATGTTGGAAATCAGCCCTAATATAGCAAAAAACAAAGAAACCATCCAATGACGGAGCTGAGAGAAAAGAGAAAACATCAATAGTATTGACTCTTAAGCAAAAAATAGGAAGTTTCTGTGCTCTCGGAAGCCCTGTGTAAACAAAGATGTACCTTTACACAGATGCAGAAAAAAACTCATTATTTTAGAGAAAAAGCTTGGAAAAATCAACCTGACATGCCTATATATTTTCAATACAGTGTAGTTAATAGAGAACAACGTGGGGATCGATGTGCCTTTGGCACGTGGTACACAGGAACCGTAATTGCAGAATCCTGTATGTTTGGGAATATAACAAATTCATTTGGAATACCTATCAGCTGGAGAAAGCATTGTGAAGGGCTGTAGTGCAGCACTAATTCTCTTAGATTTAACACCGCTCTGAAAGCTTTTTCATTGCTCATCTGAAGACAAAGCATTTCACATATTTTCTCTTTTTTTTTCTCCCAAATCTCCCCCTCTATTCTGTGAGGGATGGAGATTTGTGTGGTGTTCCAGACTCCCAATTTCTTTAGCCATGCCCTCACAGCCCTTGCTAGAAGGACAAGTTAACAGTGACCTACTGCCATTCTCCAAAATGAGTACTCACATCTATCCTTCCTTAGATTTGTCTGCCGGGGTTCCTCACCATCCTTATCCCAGCAGAATTCCCCTTGTTCTGCACAGCTGGGTGCAAACACTCTCAGAAATAGAGAGTGTTTTGATTTGGAAAATGTGCTTGGATCCATCTCAGCATATCCTACACATTAATTCTGTGATTCTACCCAAAATACTACAGCTAAAACTAAATAATATATGAGAGCAGTAGGATAACATTAAGAGCTGAGGGGAAAGAAGAAAATATGTTTTCAAATGAGACTTCTAATGGGAAAAAGGAGTGAAGGACACAGAGGAATACAGGAAAACTGTTTCAGAGGGCAGGAATAACAGAGGGAAATCTTCTGTGGTTAGACAGCAATCAGTCTAAGGACACAGAGGTGAGGCCAGCATTAGAAATCAGGCAGGATTTTATCTCTGTTGTTTGGATGCGAAGCAGCTCTAAAGTCACCAGTCAACAGAGCTAAGATCTGGTCTGGTGTGTTAGAGATTGCAAACATTTTTTCATAGGTAAATGAATTTTTCAGACACAACTGGACATCGCTGGTTAGAACTCAGTATCACAATTGAAAATATCCACATCCCCGTATAGGTAGCTAAATATCTATAAGTGGGCAAATAACACATGTTGTCCTCTTTCTAATTCATATTTGATGCTCAGCAGAAATGCTGATAATGAGAAGAGCTCAGAGACAGTAATCCCAGGGATGTAAACCCTGTCTTTTCAAAATAAAACTACTTTTGCTCATTCTATCACGTTGAGTCAGAGGCAAATAGCAGGAAAAGTAAACACCTAAGCACCCTCATTCTTGGAGGCTGCAGAAAAGAACAACAATTACTTGAAATACCAGGTTTTGAGGAAGGAAATAGTGAATTACCGATAGGCTTAGCCAGTGGGATGTCAGCTGCCATACAGATGCTCAGACTGCCACTCCCTTCCCCTCTCCCACCCTCAGACTGTCACTCGTACACCTGGGCAAACACTGCACTGCTGACACACTAATCTTGACAGTCGTGACATGTGTGAAAATGAAATGTTGTGCCTTGGCTGTAAAATAGGTCCCTGGGCTAGCTTGGACTAGCAGACAGAGGGCAGAGAGGGAGGGGAGCACACTCACACCCCGCAAATGTGAGTTTCTGGTGAGCTGGCAGCTGGGGGAGGGTGAGAGGAAACCTGCTGCCTCGAAACAGAAATCTCTGATATCGCTGTAAAAATCACATTTAATCTACCTGAAACTTTACTGAGTATGAAACTAGATAGGCAGGCTGTTCCATTTGTTTTGAGCCTAACTGATCTCTCCATTCATCATAAACCTTGTTTTAATAACAGCCCTGGATCTCAGAGATTTTTCTCACATTAAAATTCAAGCTTAGACTGATGGAGAGCTCTATGCAAATTGCCCCCAAATAAGCTGTATCAGCTCTGGGATGAGCTACTATCACCCAGTTCTTCACGCTTGGAGGGGAAGGTGAGAAATCACAGAATCACAGAATGTCCTGGGTTAAAAGGACTACAATGATCATCTAGTTTCAAACCCCCTGCAATGTGCAGGGTCGCCAACCACCAGACCAGGCTGCCCAGAGCCACATCCAGCCTGGCCTTGAATGCCTCCAGGGATGGGGCATCCACAGCCTCCTTGGGCAACCTGTTCCAGTGCACCACCACACTCTGTGTGAATAACTTCCTCCTGATATCTAACCTAAACCTCCCTTGTCTTAGTTTAAAACTGAGGCCATCCACCCATGGCAGGAGGACACTGGGTAGCTGCAGACTGGTCCTTTTATGTTGGGTAAACCTTGCAAATTCTTGGACGTCTCCCAAGTTCTGGATCCTAATTATTCCCTTATCTTATTCCAGAAAGACAGGACCAAAACCACTTGTGGTGTCACCAGGTACAAAGCAACTGAATTCAGCCATCAGCTTCAGACTGTTCTGACCAAGTAATCTGAACTTCTTCCTGAACTCCAAATATCTGCCACAGAATTCATTCATTCAGAGTTAATTCAAGTGTTTTCATTTGCTGTCCACTATAGAGCACAGGAACCTAACCGCCTTTTATAACTTTATCAATTTCTCTCAGAAGTTTCTATTAAAAAAACCACTTTTTCTGATTAAATAACTGGTTCAGAATGGTTGCCTCCTCAAACCAAAGTTTTGAGTCCACAGCTATACGAAAAACTGACTAATCCCTGCTAAATTCACCAGCATTTTCCATATAAGGACATGAAACAACTTACACCACTTTCAGCTTGCCGTCTCCCCACTCCATCCAGAAACAGAGCTGACATGCTCCTGCTGCCTACCTCCTCCCACAAATTCCATCTAAATCTGCTGCCCAGCTTCAGCCACACTCCCTACAGGGCTTCAAACTTCAAAGATTAAGAAGTTCCTATAGATTTCCTGAAAATCAGGCAGAATGATGAGAAAGGCCTGAACTAGCACCTGACTTCCTGCAGAAGAGGAGGCTCAGCTGTTGCAAATTGTGCTCAGGAGCAACCAGCCAGCTGACCAGCACTCCTGCCTTCCCTGCAGCTTGTGCGTGTGGAGCTCAGGCAGCTGCTCAGGCCGGGTGATGGGGACAGCCAAAACATCCGCTGTCATTGGTTCTGCTTCTCACAGCACAAAGCATCCTCATGTAGGCTGAGCCCAGGTTGTGCAGGTAATCCAAAATAACCAATCTTTGCATTTGCTTTTGCAGAATTTACTGATGAACAGCTGATAAGAGAGAGAATTTCCATTTTTCAGATAGTGAGTGGTTATCTCTTTTAGCAAACATGAGCCAGAGGCACCACCTCCCAGGAAACGAGGTTGAAATCTCTGCTTCTTTTAAGCCAGGAACACCACTCCTGCTGATTTCAAAGGGACAAAGTTTTCACTCCAAACATTCAGAGCTATTCAGCTTCCGCTGAATGCTGTTTTCTTGTGCTGCTCGTTCAAGAGAATTATAGCTCTACAATTCAGAATAAAAGGATGTTCAAAATGTCTTATCCTTCACTTAGAAATAACCAGGATCGGCTGGCCACGTGATTCCATTATTTATGTAATGCCTCAAAATATCATTTGTCTTCTAATATAGGATGACAGGTTTCACATGTACAAGTTTTCTATAAGAGTAGCATGCTCATCTTGATTCACTCAGTACACACATTGCTAATTCGAGATAAAAGATTTATCAAGTAGATCCTGTAGTTAATTGGCTGCAGTAGCCCTTTTTTTCTTTACTACATAGATTTATCTGGAATTTCTTTATAGACGTGCCAATTTTCATAACTGATATGTTTGGATCACAGGTTTCTTTTGGGAAGGCTTTTATTTTCACTTTGTACATGCTCAGCACCTAACAGTACGTGCTCCTGGTGCCTACTTGAGGCTCCCATGTGTTCCTGCATGCTCACACGAATAGAACAAATTTTATTTTCTTTAAGGACCAATAAGAGAATTGGCTGTTTTGTCTGTCAAGCCATACTTCCCTTACAGAAAACTGTGCTTGTGAGGTTAGTGGATTACACTCCTGCATTCAAACATTTAACTGCTGTTAGAAAATAATAAGAGTGCTATTTTTCCCTCAGTGACACTCCTACCAGCTCCAAGAAGAAGCCTCCATCATTATTTGCCATTAGCATCCAAATATTTGACAGCAGCAGGTAGTGTACAAGAACTAGAACTGTGACCTGGAAAAAGTCACACAGTCACAAAATGGTTGAGGTTGGAAAGTGTCTGTGGAGATCACCTAGCCCAATGCCCCTGCTCAAAAGGTCAGCTACAGTGGCATTTTAACATCTCCAAGGATTGAGTCTTTACAGCCTCCCTGGGCAACCCAATCCAGTGTTTAAGCACCCCCACGGTTATCTGTGAGAATCTGGAAGCCACATCAGTTCTTGAGGATCCAAAGCACTATGAGATAAAGGGGCCTGGTGCAGTCTGGTTTGGCTATCCTTGTATTTAAAATCACAGCTGAATCCCAAAACAGCTATTTAAGACTATTTATGCAAGCTGCATTTTCCCTTCCGTGCTGTCTCCTCTTTCAAGAACCAAGCCCCTGCTGAGCTCCACAGCCAGATGGTTTCTCTTCTCTCCAGCACACACGTGCATTTGGAAGTCCTCTCTCTTTGGTCTGCCCAGGGAAGCTGTGGGGTTTTTTTTATTATTACAGATTCCTCCTCTGGTCATGTTTTCTAGAAGCCCATCTCTCTTCTCAGACAGTACAAATCTGTCCTGTCTGTGAAGGTGCTAAGTATATCTAGGATGTCACCTCAATGTAGTTTGCAAGAAGAGACAGAAAAGAGAAAATAAATCTGTAATTCGTGAAACGAAACATGATCCGTTGACTGAAGCCAATATAGACCTTTTTATCCACTCTTTCACCTCAGAAGACAAAGAGGTCAGGCACAGAGGTGCCACATAACTACTGCGTCAGAGGTGTGAGGCAAAACCACATCGCTGTTTTGAATGAGGAGTCCTCCTCTCTTTCCCCATTGGAGGCCAAAGAGAGGAGCTGACACTTCATCCACCAGGCTCCTTCAATTATGCACTTTTTTAAGAAGACTCTGGCTTTAGCAAGAACATTTCATGTGAGCTTTGGGGGGGTTTATCAGGGATATTTTTGCTGAAGGTAATCCAGCACAGCCTATTCTTGATGGGACAACACTGTGACCTCTGCTACGGAGTGGTTAAATCTCCGATAGTGCTTCTGAACAGAAGAAAAATCAGAAATCCAAGGCTGACATGAACAGAATGTCAGAGGTAATCCTGTACAAGGTCACTTTTTTAAAACCTGACACAAGTTTTCAAAATTTGGCAACCGAAGTTAAAGTGGCCTTGTCTTGGAGAGGCAGAGACAAGTAGGAGAATTAATCACAGCCTTGGAAAAGACACAGACACCTGACATTATGGTAAATAGAAGCCACCCTTCCTGGAAAAGGAACAGTAAGGGACCTGAGGCCAGTATTTGACCCGTGCTAAAAAACATTTGGATATTTTTATGAGCAGCAAGTTCATCAAGAATATTTCTCAGAGGTTAAATCTCACAGAAAAGACAAAATAAGGTGACTAAGGACTGTTCTTGTGAGCAGAGATGTACAGGAAGAGGCCCAAGCCAGTGCGTTGATCTTGCATTATGGAAATCGATTGAGCATTAATTATAAATGTTGCCGAAGGTTAAGTGAAGTGTGCCGTGCTCCAGAGCCAGCAGCCTGGTGGAGCCGCAGGGCTTCCGGGCACAGAAGGAAACTGGGAGCTCCATGCCTCTCACGCTAGGGCAGACCCGAATGGTGAGCAAACCAAGAGCAATCAAGTCTTGGGCACTGTTTGAGCCCTTCATGTTGAAGGACTTAAATCCCTCCAAACCTCACTCCTCACTTTTGATGCAGTTTTCAAACTCTTCCCACAGTGACTATTGCATTAACAAGCCACAGGGCAGGATCGAGCTTCGCCACGCTCCCTGCCATGGCACTCTTCCCAGGTTGAAGGCTGGCAAGAAAAGGCCCGATTTTCACTTCTGTTTGCTGAGGATGTGGTACGCAATGTTGATCACGCAGTTTCTGCCTTCCCTGCCACGTAGTTTCTCAAATAGAGTTTCTCCTGCCACTATATCTCTGTGGACTAAGGTGATTTGTCTCCCATACTGTGATTATGTACAGCTTAATTATCTACTAATTGCACTTGCCTTCTTGAATGTCTCCAGGTAACAGGAGTACTGCTTTCTTTTTGCTCATTGGGCCGTGAAGGCAACCAGTTTGTCTCATCCCTTATGGTATTTTTTTAAAAAGGGCCTTTCAAAAGAAAAACAGCCTGAAGAGAAAATCAAAGTAATCCCTCTTTCCACACCCCAAACAAGACAAATAAATGTGTGCACAAGTGTCCATGCTAGAGGCAGCTCTTGGTGCAGTAACTTGAATGTACCACCCTCTAAGATTTACCTGTGCCCGGAGGGAGGAGCATCTTGCTCCTACAGTTTCATTTGAAGCTATTTATTAGAAGGAATCTGCAGAAATGCAAGGCTAATCCTGAAGACGATACCTGCTAACAGCACAAATAAGGGTGTTCTCCCTCACTGCAAGCGAGTCAGGTACCGCCATGCCAGCTCACACCCAAGGAAGCGCTTGCCCATTCCCTGTCTCGTGTAAAGCTCAGCAAAGCTGATGACAAATTAGATACAGATGTTTGCTTTGCAGAAAAAGGAGGAGCACATGGCCTGTTGTTGCTTCTTAGAGAAGGAGCAGCAGCCTGGGACAGGGTCAGTAGCTCACTTGCTGTGTGCTCATCCCTGTGGTGAGGGTCAGAACACAGCACTTCAGACGTTCTCTTCTCTACACAGCAGTCTCAGATACATGCCTTGTTTTGAGAATGCTGGTGTGCCTGTGCACTTCCCTGCATTTATACTTCCTGAGGTGTTGGAACCTCAACTCCAACAGGCCATATGCCCTAGGGACATCCCAGCTGGCTCTCAGGCTCAGTTCTTCCAACCAAAATGATCTAATCATGCTCCTAAAAATTCAAAAATCTCCTCCAGCTGAAGGACATTCCCCAGTCTTCTCCAAATAGACCTTAGTAAAATCTCTTTTGGAAAATTGATTCTGGAAGACAAAATTAGGAGTCAAGCTGCTCTAAAAAGCATCTGAGCACAGTCCAGATCTGGAGACCCAGGGATGATTGATACGAGATGCTTATTGACAAAAATGTCAGCAGGACTTCAGTTTTATGGCAGCTATCAGCCTGACGCTCACTGGAAATCAATATTTGCAATTTAAATTTTGTATTTTGTGTGTTGTCGGTTGAAGTTTAATGTCTGTTTCTCTTTCCTGGACTTTTTCTGGGGGGATTATTTTTCCCCAATCAACATGGTGAGAAGCAGAACTGATTACACCTGATGTCAGCCCATGCCGGCAGCTGTGCTGGTGGGAAGAAGCAGATTCAAGAGCCCATGTTGTTCCACGCCCAAGACAGCAATAAACTGGTATTTTGTTTTATTACACCGGTTTAGCACCACTGCATGTGTGAGATTTCCCCTCCTGGGTGTCAAGGGACCAAATCCTATTCAAGACCCAAAAGAAAATAAACACATCCAATATGTGTGCGACGACGATTGAAAAACAAGGCAGTAAAATGGAATATCCTTTCCCAGCCCTTCTTGGACTTTCTTGGGGAAGTTATGGTGCTGGTGGACGTGCTTCCCATCTGCCAAATTCCAGTGATAGTATTTCCCATTCCCGCAATGATATTTAGTGAGCTAATGCATTTAATACCCTTGATTTCTTTCTCCATTCACCACCATCCATCTCCATCTGCTACAAGTCGAACTCAACTCATTACTGATTAATGAAAAATATCAAGTCATCTTTCCTCACGTTCATGGTTTTGTTAGCCCAAGAAGTGCATGCAAGCCTCCTTTCAGACTTCATTTCCCACATCAACACTCCTTCTTTGTGGTCTTTATTTGTATTTCGATGGAATAGAGAACTCAGACCTATTTAACACAAGTGAAGGCCCTGACTCAGTGGTCTGAGCAGGACCTCAAAACAGGGCTTCTGCCCCTCCAGCTTTCAGGGGCCTGTGGAGTCCCGCAGCCTTGGGGCACTGAACTATCTCCTTTTTGTCATGATCTCATGGCAACTACTCCCCGCTAGAGATCAAGGGCCACAGTGTTTTTCCTCATTTGTCTGCTCCCTATTAGAAGATGAGAACATTCTCCTCTCACAGGCAGTCACATTCTCTCAAACTTTTTCACTTTCTCTGACTCATGTCTTTGGGTCCTATTCTTCAGCACAGGACGTCTGGGATTAAAATTGAGACCATATGCTAAACGAGAGTAAGGTCTTATCTTTCGCTCTGCATTGCAAGCAACCATACAGAGACACAGAGCTTTATGCCACCTTCAAACCTTGACACACACTCAACACGCTCCAAGCAGGGGCATTGTCACCCAGCCAAACCAAAACCACCAAGAAAAGTTATCAGGTCAGCAGGCAGAGTATGAGCAGAGACTCCCCAGATAAGAATTAGCGTAGGAGTAAAGAAGAGAGGAAAAACCTGATCTATCTTTCCCTTTTATTCAAGTGCTGAACATGCGTGGAAGCTCTTAAGTACAGATTTACAGAAACAGATCCTTTCAGGGGAATGGGCTACGACATGCATAGACCTAAGCGTTGGCCCAGACTATTTGAGGGAGTTTATGAAAAATCCCCTCCCTAGCAGCAAATTTCCCAGCAATGAGAAGAATTAATTTTTTCATTGCATTCCCATCTTTGGCACATCGCAGCCCAGATTAGCAGCACCAATAGAAGTGGGAGCTTGCTGAATCCCTTGCACCTTAGCACATGGAGTCAGATTTGGGGTCTATAATGTGAATGCTGACATATGTTAAGGACTCACGTCCAGTTATTCATTTATTTGCAGTGAAATCCAGGTACTATTGTCTTATGCATCACTGGTTCTCACTGCCACAAGCATGGTGCCCTAGAAAGAGCCACTTTGATAACAGTTACAGAGTTCATCTGCAAGAACTTGGAAGGGGAGAGCTTATTAGAAAGTATCTACCAGGTAGTTTACTCCTGTGACAGACCAAAACTAAAACATAGCATGCCTCTGAGATTCATACTGCCCAAACCAAAACCACCTAATTGAGCTACAAATGCCTTATTTGCTCCCATGCCTGAAGGTGATCAGAGCTACCTTCATAAAGAGCTACTGCTATGTAAAATAGAGATTACCAGGGAAAAAATTATCATACACAAGGGAGGGCAGTGCCAACAAGTTGAGAGTAAATAAAGTCAATTAAAAAGCATGGTTTTGAATGACAAAACTTCCTTTTTAAACCCTACTTTTGCAGTGGTCTTATCAAGACATTTTGTATTTCTGCATTCAGTGAAGTTTGACAATGTGTTCAGCTGTGTTCCGCAATAGGGTGCTGATATCTATTTCAGAAATAAAAAGGCCTTATAATTCATTTGTAAGGCTGTATGTGGTTAATTCTTGTTGCCTTGTAAATGCTAATTATGAAAGAAAATGTTAAAGGGTTCCTTAGGAAATCAATACTTTATTATACAATAATTGCATCTGCAGGTTTAATGTTCTTCATAAGACTCCGAAAGAACGGAAGAGGCTGGGAGGTCAGATGATGCAAATGGTGGTTGCATGACCTCGAAAGTCACAGAGAATCTGAGGCCTAATAAAATGCCCAGACGTCATTAAAATATGTTCACAAGTCCACACTTAGCATAGAAACCAAGCTGCTAGTACATCTGTCTGATGGTACCTTGGCCCATTGCTGGATATAAATCTGGGAACACTTATAATGGAAATGGTTGCTCCATTATTCATCCAAGAGCTTTGGTTATTCCTTTGCCTGAATGATTTGATTTTCTCAGGAACAGCATCTCGGTTCTTTCCCGCCTCATCTTCCCCTGGCTCACTCTCCAGTTGTTCCAGCTTTCAGCATGGGAGCCAGCGAGGAGTTACTGTTAGGGTTATAAGCCCTGGAGACAGGATGTAGCTGAAAAATCATTCTTCCAAGAATTTCTGGGTCACTGTCTAATTGTTACTAGCATTAGCATGCTTCTTATTCATGTTCCAGCTCCACAGGCAGTACTTACTCTGCACCCAGCCATGTGGGACTGCTCCGGGCAGTGAGTGGGAACCCAAAACAACACTACTGTATCAGTCTAAGAACGCATCAGCCCCAAGATTCTTTGCAATAGTAAAACAGAGAAAAAGAGTCTTTCTTTCCACTGTGGTCATCAGTGCAGCAGTGTATTTCCCTGCTTTTTATTGCATACTTTTTTAAGGAAATATTCCGTGTTACTTAGCTTATTAATTTGCAAAGAAACCACAAGTTATTTCCTTACATCACGATGGTTTCTTTTAATTTTTTTTTCTTTTTTAACTCTTACAGCCTATAAAAATCCAGGGGTTTCAAAGGAAATGAGCTTAATACTCAGTATGCTATAAAAGGAGTCCAGAGCACATTCACAAATTAGACACCCCTTGCTAATAGCGAACTATTTCACAGGTTGCACTGCAGCTCTCATACTTTGTTGAGACAGCAGATGAGAAGCGAGCAGTGATTCATAAAACAAGCTGTACATTTAAGGCACGATAAAATAAGACAGTATTGCACAGCTTTCTTGGAGAACCGAAAGGCGGTGCCTTGCGACCAGCAAGCTACTCAAATAAAAACACTGTAGGAGGGGTGCAGTGCTGAACTGTTGCAACCACTCCTAACGATTCAGCTGTTCTTCAGAAACTCACCCAGTCAGCACAACCAATGTGCGGTATGAAAATTACACGCGTGCCCTTCCCAAAGCTGATGGAAAAAAGGACAATACATGTGTATGTGCACATCTGTGTGGTGTGCAGGCAGCATTTCTATGTGAGACATTGTTTGCTTCCGTGCTCCTGTAAGAGTTTCTGGTTTGCTGCCTGCAGTCAGATCAGAGGGAATCTGCCTCAATACATCAGCCATATGCCAAAGGGGGTGGTTGGAGCAAAATCTGCTGCTCAATGTAGCAAACTCCCCGCTACATTTGGTAATGAACCCCCAAAATTGAGAATCCCAGCTCACTGAAGTTTTCCCTCTTCTCCTTTTGCCCAATAAAGCATTTTTCTGGCACTTGTCCACAATCAGCAAGGTGTAATATGCATTCCTTGACAAAGCAATGACACATTACTGCTTGACACCTGCAAGCAAGACATGCAGAACTAACCACATGTATGCTGGAGAACTGATAATGCCAAAAAGCCTTTGTCCAGCTGAGCAGACTGAATATCAAATGCAATCTCACTCTAAACCTTTAACAGTTAAGAGCTCTACTTCTCTGCTCCGTAATGCCTCCTCTGCTGCAGAGCCTGCCTGTATACAATATGCTTTGCTCATACTTTGAAAACTGCAGCTGTGGTCAGCACAGGGAGCAGAAGTGAACCCACTGACTCTACTCCCAAGCTTTCTAAAGGATCTCACTGACACCCGGGATAGACTTTTCAAAGACACCTTGACACCCAGATAGGCAGCTAGCGAAATGCCCTGGGTAGCTGTGCCCTGCTGAAAACCCAGCCAGGAGTGCTGCTGTAGAGTGCTTTGGAAGTCCTGCTTTTGTCTTGAGTGCTATTGAAAACCTAACTCCGAAAGTGAGCTTGAAGGGAACAGCTTCTCCAGATTTGAACGTAGGATAAACATAATCTCAGGAGTCAAGCAGTGAAAATAGATGCTTAACTAAAAAATAACGCCAAAATTTGATAGGAATGAAGAAAAGTGCTTACCCTCAAATTTTCCTTTCTTTGGGGACAGTATAGACCACTCATATCGTGTGGTTCACAGCTGAGTAGAAGCCTGAGGACACAATCCAGGCATGACAGCCACTATCACAGGAACAACTCTTCTGCTGAAAATGTCCATTATCTTAGATGTCTCGAATGTTTTGATCAAAATTGTGTCCTTCTGGCAATGAGCATCCTTGTTTCAGCACTGAACACTGGGTATATGCTTGTGGAGAGCAAGAGAACTCTGCCATTCAGTCAACTACTGAACAGCAAGCGCTTATCTTTGAGCTAGTTCATCTAGTTCATTACATATAACCAGCATCACTACCTGAAGAAAGGAAATGGCAAGGTAAATAAATACCTGAATGTTTCTTCTGTTCTTCTGCTCAGTGTAAGTCACAAGGAGGCTTTATCATCCAGACAAGGTGTGAAAGGAAATGAGATTAGCTTTATAAACACTAGGCCAATTTCAGATTCTAAAACAGTTAGAGACATTTCAAGGATGTAAGCAAAATCGATTTGGCACTCTGGGCTGTAGTCTTCACAGTAAGACTGGGGAGGGAAGAGAACAGAGTCAGGTGCTGATGGAGGGGCTGCCCAAGCCTTACCAGAAATGTCCCTGCCATCACAAGCTTCACACTGAATACTGGAGGCTCTGTAGATGCAGTTTAAGAAATGCAACCCAACAAACCCAGTGATCGTCTCACAAATTACTTCTCAGAAGAGTGCTGCTTCCCAAATAGTCTTTGAGATTTCAGGATACAGAGGGCATGGCCTTTATCTGTGTTTCTCAGTTATGTAACTTTTCATTTCTTCAAACACCAAAGTGCCCGGTCCATCCCAGGCACATGATGAACATCACCAGCTACAGGCATAATTTCCATGATTTTGATGCCTTTATGATCACACCCCAAAGCTACTGTGATGACATCTAATTTAACTGTACACCTTTGATTGAACACAGCAGCTTGGGCAAGGGGGTTGCTACAATCAATAAGCAGAAGAAAGAAGGATGAAGAAGAACTGGACCCATTCTGATAGTATGAAAGATTTTAACCTGACATCCCCTGTCTGGGGCACCTTAAATCACCTCCCTAAGATAATGCTATAAGAAAACCCCTTGACAGACTACAGTATTTGTCCTTGAGCTTTTAGCAGGAGTACTGCTCAAGAGAATAAACTTAATACTGCTGTCCCCATAGAGCTGCTTATCTACCACTGCCTTACCAAAACCCATTTACAGAAGTCTAAGAATCTGGAGGAAAATTTCAACAGGTTTTCAGTATTTTCCCCCAGCACCTGATACTGTCACATTGAGATGATCTTCCAGGAACCGACTAGGCTAGCCTCAAGGGCTGCTTTAAAGTGGAAAAGAAACATAAGAACTGCCCACACTAGAGCAAGCTGCCAATTGGCACTCCTGTTTCCAAAGGAAACAGGCTCCATATCAGACCTATTTGCAAAGGAAATGCACTGGGAACGACCATTCCCTACTACTGACACGTGGAGATATACATCTCAGTAAGAAAATACATACCCATCATCCTCATCTGGGTAAGACGGCTTTAACCCAAACACAGAGGAAAGCTGAGAGGGAGTAAGTGATTGCTTTTCAGTGGCCTGACACATGTGGATGGAGATTCCCAAACAGAGAGCCCTGAGTGTTAAAAACAATCCTTTGGATTCCTTGAACATTGTGAGAATATCTTATTAAACATGTCATTTAAATGAGGAATCAAAGAAATGCTTTTTTTCCTACTGTCTTGTGGGATTTGAGTCTTTGGGGTTCATAGTTTCTTTCCAAAGCCTTAAAGACCTCATGATTTAACTAAAGATAAGATTGTCAAAGTAACATCTTGGCTTCAGAAGCTTGAGGTTTAGCAAAACACAACTATTGCCAGATAGGATTGTAATAGTTGGCCCTTCTCAAATCTGGTACAAATACCACCTGTTGAGTGATTAGCAGATAACCTCAGGTTTAAGTTTGGGCATCACTCCTTTCCTGTGAAGTTATTCCTGTGCCATTTTGAGTAAGAGAAGACCATCAACTTTAACTTATAATCATCTGGTTTCTGTCATTTTTTTGTCGCAACTTTACTGCCGGTGCTGTCACCCCGAATTTGGCTGAAATTATAGATGTTTATCGAGTAAGCTTTCACAGTGTGTTAGAAGAGCCAACGCATTCCTCTTACTTTAAAGCAAAAATTCCAGAGGAAACAGTTGTTTTGGAACAAATAGAGACTTCTGCAGTCGTTTCAGCTGAAGCACTGGAGAACTTGGAGGTTGAACTGATTATAGACAAAAGCAAAAACCCACTTCAACACCATGTTGAAAAGTAAATGCCATGGGAGTGGCGGGGGAAGAAAAGAGCAAAGGAAAAAGTTAACTGTTCTAATTTTTCCCTGTTGTCTCATTTTAAAGATTTTATAAATAACACATTTGTAAAGATTCCCTTTTCTCCACTTCTAAGTTTTAAGTCTCCAGAAAGTTTTCTGCCGTACCACAGAATTGTTCTTTGTGCAAAAGCAGTAGTTCTACTGTATCTAGCTCTGATGTAAGTTTTTCTTATTTTAAGTACACTTAAAAATATCATTATCCTCATTCCATAGGTGAGGAAATAGCTTATGGAAATTGCTGAAGGTCACTAACCAGTCAACAGTGCAGGCTAAAGGCTCTCTCCCCCCTCCACCACACTTTACGGGAACAGAAATTAAGGAAAATTTCCAAATTAAAAATGCAGTTATACCTTTTAAGTCCTGCCCTTAATAAGTGACCCAGAGGCTACCAAATTCTGTGTTTTGAAATGCCTGAGAAAGGGGAGAGATCTAAGCTGAAGCAGCGAGTGGAAGCTCCTATCAGTAAATATGTGAAAGAGATCATTGCAAATATACTGTCCTCCTGGTGCTATTACCCTGCTCCATATTTTGTCTGATGTGGGTTAGCCCACAGACAGCCAGGCTGCCTCTGTGCATTTTAGCTGAGCAGCAGTTTTGTGTCTCTCACTTTCCCCCACTCCCATTTTTAGCAGGGCCACCAAAAAAATGACAGCCGGAATGCTCTGCTCCCTGCTCGACCAGGGTAAGAGGGAATCTCACCCGAGGATGCTCCTGCTGCAGCATGTCCGTTTGTCTTCAGGATTAACAGAATGGGCAACATTAAGTTCATGGAGATCTGACACCTCATCTGCTTTGAGATTCTTCCACTCTCCTTAGCTTTCTAGTTCAAACAACAAAAGAAAGCAGTGAGAGGTAAGAAGGGGAAGATTGCTGCCGCCAAAGACGCCAGCCCCCACTGGACACTGTTCTCCCAACAACTTGGCCTCCCTATCAATTACTTATTCTTTGTTCTTAGAAAGAATTAGCCTTTTGTTCTTTCTTCCCCATTGTTTTGAAGCAGAACATCCTTTCTAGCAGCGTTTGGAGGAGCTCACAGCTTTTATGTGGCAGAGCTCCCTGACTTGTGTCTACCTCACATGACACTCCCTGATTGCAGAGCAAGCTAAGGAATACAAACAGGTTCAACAGGCTCTCAAAGACAAACGATTTCCAGCAAAAAGACTGCTTTTCCTCTAAAGATCAAACATTTTAATCTGCCACCCAGGTCTCAAGCAGAATCTTTGCAAACACAGGTTACATGCCAGCAGGTGTTGACTGCTCATCAGAATAAAAATAAGTAAATCGCAGCTGACAAGAATTATCTTAGCATTCATAGAACATCACTTTTGGTGGCCCTACCATCATAAAATACCTTACATGCTTAAGACAGCCCAAAGAGGAATGCTGGAAACTCAAATCAGGGTATTTCATAAATAAAAAGATGGAGCCAGGCTCTTCTCAGTGATGCCCAGAGGCAGTGGGCACAGAAAGAAAATTCCATTACAACACAAGAAAATACATATTTACAGTGATGGTGGTTAAACAGTGAAGCAAGCTGCCTACAGATTTGTGCCATCTCTGCTCTTGGAGATATTCAGTAGAGACTACAGGATCCTGAAGAACCTAGCCTTACTTTGAGCAGGCCAAGACCTTCTCCAGAGTTCTCTTCCCATCGTGTCTATTCTGCAAGGCTGTGAGTTTTAGCTTCTGTAAATTGAAACAAGTTGTTAATTACTAGCAATCCTGACTGATAATGCACAAAACGCCCCAGGAGCTGGGGATGGGGACTTAGTCCAGCCTTTCCTGCTCTCCACCTTGCCTAGGACAAGCTATCTCCTGTCACAGAAAGCCGTCCGTGGCTTCTGGATCTTACATCAGGGCCTGAAGGTAAGAACTGTGACTCCAGCACAGGGCAGGAAATAAGGACATTAGGAGCTTAGTGAGTAACATGAAGGGTAGGGCACAATGACCTGAAAATCAGTGACATCTTGTGCTCTGAATGCCATCTAGCTCACTCTCAAGTCTGGACTACCCACATGCACAATGCTTTGTCATCCCAACAGCTAAATTCAGCCTGGCTCAAGAATACCAGTCTATCAAAGTGACAAAGTGGGGGAACGTGTTGAGATAAAATTCCTTCTGTGACTTTTTTTTAGATCCTTCCCTTAAAATTAACCCTAAAAAAATTGTCATTTAAGAAGCAAAACTGTCCTGTTTTTACATTTATCCCCCTCCTTTGCACCCCAAACAACTGTGTTTGAAGGGCAGGCAAAACCAGGTTACAGTATAATCCAATCAAGCAAACAGGAATGTAAGGTGCACAAGCCATGCCCTGAAGAAGGTAACTATTAGGTCAGCCCAAGAAAAATTGATGAACCTAAGATAACACTCCCATACAGATCAACAGTCTTCATATATATTTTGGTCCTGGCTCCTGTGAAACCATTAACATTCCCTAGTGTTGTAATTTACAGCCTGATGATGCACTGAATCATACTTTAATTTACCAGGAAGGTACGAACAAACATTCTTGGGTGGAAATTAATACCTGATCTTTGGCTACCTCTTGTGGTGTAAAAATCCAAAGAGTGGAATTACATTTTAGAAACATAAGAGAAAATCATTGCCCAATGGATGATCTTGTCAAGTGTTTCCAAGTAGAAAACCAGNTTTTTTTTTTTTTTTTTTGTATGTAAGAATCCTTGAAGGACTTGCTCTGCAAATGCATCTTAGAGTACAAGCTGGATGAGTATTTCCATAAGCATGTGCCGTTGATGGTATCTGTTTTCAGGAATGGTTCAAAAAGAGTGCAAAGATGTAGCGTATTTTTATGCTGGGATTCTTTTCTGTCTGTAGAGTCTTCCAAAAGAAGACAACACGGTTACACCCCCTAAGACTTTTGTCAAATCTGTGTGGACCCCACATTAAAATCTTGCCTAAGCCACTGAAGAAAAACTATACAGAAATTATATATGTGTCTCTCTGTTTTTAAAGGCAATGTAGGGAAACAAAAGACACAAAGCTAAAATGTCGCAGGAGGCTTTTTTGCCTTGTCTTTTGGGACAACCAAAGAAACAAGAAATAGTCTGTCTTCACACACAAGAAAGTGGAAGGCAAATAAAAAGAGTTATAAACAAGCCTCACATTTCATTTTCCTAATGATCTGTTCTCCAAAATATATCATGCTATTGTACAATTTTACGTTCAGAGAGAAATCTGGGAAGCATTGTGACTCACATAGCCTGAGCAGCAAACACCCAGGGAGCTGATGAGCCTCCGCTATGCAACAAGAGTTCTCCCACATAAAATCAGTCTAAACAACTACCAGCACCTTCAAGTGTAGTAAAGGTACAAGATATACAGTTATGAAGAGGAGAATCATAAATGCAGCTGTCATGCTGAGAGAACATCTGTACACTTATGTTGCTACTGTTCATCAGCTGTTTATTTCAGCAAGTACCATATGAGAAGCAGAAATGGGGAGGCTCAGACATAGAGTCAGACGGTAGATCCATGGTTTGAGTTAAACAGGAAAAGCAAAGACTCTCAAAACAAGACTGAAGGTCTATCTAGCCTCCAACTAGGGTAAATCAGTGTGGTCCCAGTATGGATCATGGCTCTGGTCTACAACATGTAAAGCCAAATCTTTCCTCTATAATTAAAGCAGTAATTCAAAAAGCAGCAGCACTCCCTCGCTAAGGTAGTAATCTGTCCAAAGAGAAATGGAATTTGTGCAACTGGAGCTTCTTTATGGATTTTTAAGAAGGTCTGATGATTAAGTTCTAGTGTAGGAACTCAGGTCTTGCTCAATCTTCACCACTGAACCAGAGAACCAGCAAGATCACCACGTCACATTAACTGGGTGAGAAAAAAAAAACAGAGTTCCTTTTCTTCACAGGCAATTCAATACTGGGGAGATAATTGTTTTTGCTGAGAAATCAGCATTCTGCAGCATTCAAGTAAATGTTCTTACCCATACTGCCAAAGCCATCTTATCAAAACAAGTGATGCCAGTAGAAGTTCAATGTTGCCTGTAAAGCTATGCCTGTAGAAGTATGTCTGTCAGTCCAAAATCATCCCTTTCTGTAACCCTGAGCATCACAGACTTTTGTCCACAGGGTAAACTATGCGGTTAAGTAAACAGTGGGAGACCGAGCCACAGAAATGCTTGATATATCCAAGGAATTAGGAAAGAACCTAGGAAAGGTTAGAAGTGAAAACACGAAGAAATACTTCAGACTA
Source organism: Pavo muticus (assembly GCA_016647715.1). Lineage (NCBI taxonomy): Eukaryota > Metazoa > Chordata > Aves > Galliformes > Phasianidae > Pavo > Pavo muticus. Next base: position 1,618,968 of record JACDJE010000029.1, on the reverse strand, counting down.
AAACACCAGAGAGAAAACAGCAACATTTAGCAGTCCTAAAATCAGGGGCAGGAGAGGGCGTCATAATAGGTAATGCTACTTAGCAAGTTCATTTTGTGGCCAATGCCAATATGTATATATATATATATATATTTTTTTTTAACAAAGATGGTAAAAGATTTATTTACACCCTATGTCCTATGCATTGTGCCATGGAAGTCAACCCACACCTGTCAGTATTCCTACTCTACTTCTCAGCATGCTGTGGGTGGTAGGAAACAATCTCTTTAGAAAAGACTGGAAAGTATCCAGCTGCACATGTGTAGAAGCAAATGACAGCATTAACTGCAGCACACCGGAGTCCCAGAGCAGCTGGGGAAGTCACCGTTAGGGTTCCTGTGAAAGGAGAAGGTAACAGGAGGCAGGTAATGCAAACACTACAGCAAAGGAAACTGAATACTCTGATGGACGCGGAGGAACCGGAGGGACATGACTCCTGGCCAGCCAACAGCAGGCAGCAAAGGAGATCTCTGCATGAGATCTTTCAAGAGAGGGGAAGAGCGGAAAGCCTTGGGGTCCTTGTAACAAGGAGCAGCGCAGAAAAGCGGAAACATGTAGCTATGTTAAAGCTGTTCTTTTTATACCCGTGTCCTTCAGAAAAAGCCACAATTTCTCCTGCCACGCTAATCTCTTGATGGTCAGCACTCATGGTCGTATACGTGCAGATACAGAAATAAGATTTCATCACCAACTCAAAAAGCCATTATAAAATTTGCTGAGGAAATTGCAAACCCAAAATGGAAGCCAGCTGAGACCACAGCCTGCAGGGTCACGTATCATTAGCACCAAGTGAACCAAGTCCAAATGTCCAGCTTACTGTTCAGGAGGAAACAAAAGCACTACTATACATGTGGGCAAAGTATCATCTTTTTCTAATCAAACCTGTCTTAGGCCCAGGTTCAGAAAAGCATTCAAGCATGTGCTTGAGGCTCTCTTTATTCAGAAAACTGCTCAAAGCACACATTTACCTGTAAGCACTTGCTAACGGCTGTGAATAACAGTGAAACCATAACTAAAATCTTCTGAGAGAGGGTGTTAAAAAGAAATCTAAGCATGATGAGATGTGATTGTCCAACACTTTGCCTTATCTTCCTGTCAGGAATGCTGTGAAATTAGCAATGAAGAATACAAGGCTGCTCCCAGAGAAGAAGGCCTGAACCATCAGACAGCAAAAATGTATAATCAGCTCACCAGCATTTCTTGGCTTTATTTGCAGTATTGCCACAGACCCAGTGGAAAAATCACAAGAGCAGCGCCAGGTTTGAGCCCACTCTTAGCCAGCACTCAGAGGTGCCATACAACTTTCAAAAAGGGCCTTTCCCAAGAGTCTGAAGGAAAAGCTATGACCTCGTTTAGTGCCACCCGCTCACGGCAGTGAGCGTGGCACAGTTTTCACACAGCAGTTCCATGCTGACGCCTGCATGCTGTTCATTAATAATCATGTCAGAGCTGCCAAGGGGATGCAACACTTGCTGCTCTGATGATGTTCTGTCCCCACCTCCATGACAATAATTTGTCTTTCATAGCCAGCAGAACTGTTTTCGGGCGTTTCTGCTTGACTTGGTGACTTTCAATCTCTGGCCTAACATTCCATTTCTCCTTTTAAAAAAAAATAATCCACAAATCTGAATATCAACTAGAAAGTTGCAGCTTAACAAATCTATAAGGCTGTAAAAGCAAATTATCACTAATTTTATTGTGTGATTAATATTAGTTGACTTACATCCTGAGGAGGCAATGTTACCTCCCTGGGAAATACCCTTCTGCACCAGTTATTCTTAGGTGTTATTTCTGATTAATTATGCTCTCGCTCCATTAGAAAACTGATGGCCAACTTTGCATCTGTCTCTTTGCTTTGCATCTTACAAAGACAGTGGCTATAAAAAATTCATAGGGAATGAATGAATAGATGGTCAGCGTGTCCAAGCTGGAGTTGCAGCTCTGGTTTGCTATGCTGGGAGTGCGTGCTGTGTAAAAAACAAAGGTCACAGAAGCATCAATTGATAAAGCATGAGATCTTCCCAGGTACAGGTGTGTTTTTTCACTCACAAAACTGCATCGGCAGTTTAACACAGTAGGATTATTAATAATCCCATGAAAAAATGCCAGATGCATCCTCAGTTTTTTGAATGCAAATAGCCCTATTGGAGCCAAAGGGAATACTCACATGTGTTTAAGTTAGACACATGCATAAGCAAAGGCAGGATCAGAGCCCCAGCTATAAATATTTATGTCTGCAGTACAACACGGCCTCAAAAATGCATTAACAAAACAGACTATAATGCAAGATCCTGACAATACAGGTTACTCCATAGAATTTCAATGGGAGGCTCTTCTTTGGTCCCTTCGAAAGTCCCAGTCTCTATTAAAGCCACCACCATCATTTCAGCAACCTTGGCCAACAGCATCAAAAATAATAACAATAATAATAATAGTAACAACAACAACCCAAAAGAAAATAAATTAGAAAATCATTTGTCACCACCAGTGTAAAAATCTTTTCGAATAATTCATTGTTATTTATCAGAAACATATACAATTATCACATTTTTACTATCTCATCACACTATTTGTAAAAAAAAAACATTATGAAAAATGGTACTGAAAGGATCTGACTTTGGAGCCCCAATGTACATCTTCAGCTCAGATGAACACAAATCAGGCAAACTCCCACCTCTCTCTTCCTTAGAGATTTAAAATTAGATTTGGGTGACTAATGAAGACAAAAATATTCATTCGCCTCAGCCGTACAATCTGGTTTCCTGGCACAAATGTTTGCAGAAAACAAATGTCAAAGCAAATGCTATTACTTACTTTGGAAGAATATTTCTATTCATCCAATCACAGAAGAGAAACAACAGCAAGCGACTTATGTGGCCAGTCATAAGTAATATCACTCAGGCTTGAAACAGACAATTCACAGAAGAAGAGCATTTGGGGGAAAATTTATCAGATCCTTTTCAACTCCAACTACATAAAACAGAAACCAGAAAAGTGCTGAAGGAGAACAAATGATGGAGTTGGTCAAAATAAATATTTCACTCTCAGCCCAAGGCGACAGAAGGCTTTTCCCCTTCAGCTGGGAGGATTTGGGACCAGACCCCTCCAGTTCAGTTCAGGTTTGAAGGCTTACACGAATCTGGGGAACCATCCTGAAGGCAATTCTCAGGCACTTGGACTGTTGCAGAATTGCAAGATCGAGTCCTGCAGAGCATCAAATTTGCGTTGTAATTAAAATAATTTACATGCTGCTAACAAGTGAGCTAAAGCAAGCACACCAGGTTCCCAGCATGGATTTCAATTTGCTTCAAAATTACCCAAGGATAGGAGCTCATACTTTTCAGCATCATCCTAGTTAGCCTAGGAAAAATGCTAGACCCAACTGACAGCTGTATGACTAAGAAGAAGGTGGGGATGGCATTACCTGTAGGTGTGTACTTGACTTGCTGCCTGGATCCATCATGAAAGCAAGCAGTCATATTGTTGGGAGGGTTGCTCTACACCCCTGAAAATCAATTACCTCAGACTACATATTCCTCTCACTTTTGGGGACAAAGTTGCGACAGAGCAATTTTTGGCCAGCTGAAATACTGATTAACCAGAATGGATACAGTGTAAGCACCTGTTCTTCTGCAGGACTATCTTTACCATCACATGGGACAGTGTAGATGGAGGACGTTGTGTGAAAATGAAGCAGCATATGAGACGTCTCATTTCTCTTTCACGTGAGAAAAGCATCTCAGAGAAAATCATCTGATGATTAAAAAGACCCCACAGAAAGCCACCAATATGAGGGTCCAGAGGAGGGCACGAAGATGCTCAGAGGGCTGGAGCACCTCTCCTGTGAAGACAGGTTGAGGGAGTTGGTCTTGTTCAGCCTGGAGAAGAGAAGGCTCTGGGGAGAGCTCGTTGCAGCCTTCCGGTACTTAAAGGGAGCTATAAGCAGAAGGGAGACCGCCGTCTTTTTTCACAGGTAGTGATAGGAAAGGGGTAAAGGTTTTCATCTAAGAAAGGGGAGATTTAGTTTAGCTGTCAGGGAAATCTTGCTCTGAGAGAGTGGTGAGGCGCTGGCACAGGTTGCCTACAGGAGCTGTGGGTGCCCCATCCCGGGAGGCCTTCAAGGCCAGGGTGGGTGGAACTTTGGGCAGCCTGCTCTAGTGGAAAGTGCCTTTGTCCATGGCAAGGAGGTTGGAACTTGATGATTATTGAGGTCCCTTCAACCCAAGCCATTCTATGATTCTATGACTTCAGCATTTTCTAACAACAATGCTGCAAAATTAAAATCTATTTCCTATTAGTATATTTGATTCAAGTGTTTAGCAACCATCTTCAGCCACCTCAGCTGATGTATAAGTTCCTGTTTCAGGAGAGATGGAGACAATTTGTTTTTCTTTTCTACCTGAGAGCAGTGGTGTTGCTGAAATCTCTGCTGGCACTTTTGTTTTCCCCATTGTGGAAATCAATATTTTAAGGCCACAGTCAAAGTGGCCCACAGGTGAGTCTGACCAAACGTCAGGAGTTACCCTGCCCAGCAGCCGAGCCCCGCACTAACTGTGCCCATGGCAGGGTGAGCAGATGGGAGCAGCTCTGCAATGCCCGTGCAAAGCCTGGGAGCAATAGGAGCAACATTTCAGTACTGAAACCAAATGCTGACAGGCAGAGACCAAAATGGGAAGAGCAGGGCTATAGGTTTACTTTTGAAGCCTTTTGCTGGAGCCTTTGCTCTTGGATGTTTCTAAAAAGCCATACAATCTTGATGGATCTCACAGCTTATCAGCTATGACAATGCCTTTGTTTTTCACATCAGTAACACCAAATTGTATCTAAAATTTTTCAACAGAGTGGTTTGCATATTGAGTTTCATTTGTGCTGTGTTAAAAACCTCGCTGACAAGTCACTTAACTACTGCGTTTCTGAGAAGGTAAAAGTTTAAATGCTATCAAGACCATGATAAGAAATATTGTTTAGCAAATGCTAGTCACGGGATGCCACCTAAAAGCAGCAGATCAAGTGTGAAAGTTATTAGCCTGGATTAAAGGCAGACTTTAGCTGGAACAACATGGGCTCTCGATCTCCTCGGATTGCACGGTCAGGAGGGAGATATCTGGCTAGATGGGATTCTGCACATCTGTCAGCTAAATCAGAGATCCAAATGCAAACCCCAGCATGTAAGTACATTATGTGGATTTGTGACCCTCTCCTGAGGATTTGGGGTCCATAAACCAATGAATGGATTACAAAGAAACATAGTTATAGTATTTTCATCTGTGATAGATACTGCTGCAATTCCAGTATGGCTCACGGTATTTAAAGGAAAACTCAACCCATTCTCCACACACAGCCCCTATGAAACTACAAAAGGCAAGCACCGTTCAGCACAAAGAAACTGGAAAATGCACGTTTAAAATTGGTTTAGCACCTAATTTGAAAAATGCAGGTTCCTAAAACCAGAACTAGCGCAGTATGGGAGTTTCCTCCTCTTTTGTACTCATTCTGTATATGAATCTGTTCAGAAGAGGCATTGGCCATACACCCTGAACCACACACGACTGAGTTAGACACCTGCAAAGGAGCACACCAGATGTGCTAGAGCTTCTTTTAGCCCAGGTTCAGTGACATTTAGTACATAAAGTACCTGCCCCTGCTGGTGGACATTTCTTATCAGTGCATCCCACACCTCCCAGCCTCTGATTCAAATACCTCAGCAGGAGTACTGCTGCATTTCACATCTACTTAGAGGCTTTCAAGGAAACCCAGGAGACAACAAGAGCTGAACTAACTGAACTTCTAGATGTATTTCAGAGCAGCATTTCAAAACACCCACCACTAAATTCAGCAAATTACCTAAGGGAAAGCTGGGAAATTAAAATTCTAAGGGAATTTAAAATACCAAACAGCACTAAAATCACAAGCGAACAAGAGCAAAACATTCAATTTCCGGTTGACATCAGATAACAATGGTGGAAAGAAAGGACTGGGAAAATAGCACCCTCCAATTCGGTCACACATGCACTGGAAGGCCAGACCCAGGTCACTCCAGCCATTTGTAAACCATGCACAGCTTTCAGAGCTCTCTGCCCTTTGGAGAATGAGCTGCTAAGCACTGTGTCTTCTGTTGGTTTCTCCTACAAAGTAGCTGTTAATACAATTCTCCTTAAGCATAGCAGAAAATTGTGTTCTCCCCATTGATCACCTTTTTTTCCTTTGCAACACCAATGCTTCTTGAAGTCACAAAGTTCACATTCCCATCAGGTTGTACACATCAAAGCACTTTTCTCACGCGGATTCTTCCTATCAAGCCCATTGGCACGCGTAGGCTCCCATTGAAGTACAAGGCAGAGCAGACAAACAGCAGTTTGCTGGACGTCTGCCAGGGATTTACTCACTAGAGTGCCAAACAGGTCGCTGTACACTTCCTTTACACTTGAAAAGCTAAGAAAGCAACACATGAGCTTACTTAGCCACACAGTGTAAAAATCTTGGCCTGCTGGACTGACGTTCTCAGTCAGAGGGTTCTTTGTACCTGTGGTCTCTAGGCTAGCACTGCTAAGAGTCCCACCTTTTTCTTTCAGATCCTGCTGGGAAAGCAGGCATTTTAATCTGAAACTGGGGTGGACATTATCTGTATCGTGACAAGACATTATCTGTTTTCTGAGCTCACCTGTTTATATTTAATAAAAATGCTCTTTCCTAACTCATGGGCTAGAGAATTCCCAAATCGCTCTAAATACTTTAAAGTTCTTTTGGGACATAGCCAGATACTTAATATTGTATTACATTTTATAGTTGTCACTTAATCAAGCTATTTAATATTATAGTACATTTTAAAACTGTCACTTAATCACATTTTCTTGACCCTTTTATGTGAATTAAAGATCACTGTAGATAAAAAATGGCATGCTTTAGTTTAAATAGATTCAGTATGTCCAGTTTGACAGTTACTTCTGAGACATTAAAAGAATTTTCTGTGATTAATGTGACCCCCACACGTTACATAGTATAATGTTCCATTTCTTCAACCATTAGAGGAAACGGTATTAGACAGAAGGAGCCAAAGCTTACCCAACTGCATGTAAAGCTGTGAAAGTCGAAATATAACATACACATATGTGTGGTGTATTATGAGACCGAACTAAAACGAGTGGGTATTTTCTGTCCCCTTACAACTCAAGGCAGAAGGAAAATGTTCAGTAAGAACACAGTACGCCTACATCTCACAACAAAAGAAAGCATCTTAGCGCAGCTTGCTCAGAAAGAAATAGATGCACTTAATGTCATGACAGGTGAGCAGGACTATCTGTGCTTAGTATAAATGATTGATAGCCATGCATTCTAATTTTGGAAGAAACCTTACCCAGGCATTTACTCACAAGAGCAAAATAGTGTATAAGATACGTCCGTCTTCAGAAACATTTATAATGGCAATCATCATCATTTTATGCGGTTGATCCAGAACTGCGTCATTGAAAGATTTTATGCTTTTAAGTCATACATAGTAAATCACCTCCTCTTATAGTCACGTTTAAAACAACTGCCTTTTTCTGTAACCTTGGGTCTCAGATCCTACTTAATCCACCTAACTCTAATCATTCTCCCTTTGTATATCTTAATCTCAAATCAGATATACCACGTTTATTAACAGTTGCAACAGTCTGCCCATTCTTGAAGCATTTTGTGTTCTTTTCTTGATAGTTTAATGAGAATAATACTCTACTTAATCTAAGAAGCAGGACGTGGCACAATAACATTGATCTTTCATTAGACAGCAAAGTTGTTAGATAACAGGATTTAGTGTAACCAAATCAGCAAGAGTAAATCGCTTTGGACCACCAGTTAAGTAGTTAATAGTGTGTATACAATACCTCTGCAAACAATTAACAGTGGACTAAAACAAGCAAGACATGAAAAGAGCCTACTCAAAATCAGGATGTTGATTTCTTTATAGCATTAAGATGTCAGGTTCTATTGTTATTTCCAATAGGTAAATATATATTCTCCATTTCCCATCATCCATTCTCTTCCTTCCTTTTCATCATCAGCATTCTTGGATCTTTTCTCCAATCAGATTGTAAACTCCCTGGGACATAAACCAGGTCATTATTGTGTCTTCATGAAGGGATCATTGCAAGGGGCCAAAACTGTGTCAATGCTGCTTGGAGCCTTTGGGCACAATATTACTAAATTGCCCTTCAACTGCAACCCAAAATTGTAGGCATGCTGCGTGCAGTATTTTGTAAGCCATTGTTTTGCAACGTGGAAATATGCAAGTGAACATGATACTTGAACAACATAATTCATTTTCCATTCATGAGCCACAATGGATATCTCATGGCACTGCTTGCTCTTCAGTTTCAAATGTGAACTTGCATACAAAGTCAAGCAAACGAGTTTTCCTTCACGTTGTTTTATTAAGCTCTTGGACTACATTCTAAGTCCCAGAAAAAAATAATAAAAATTACAATTGCTGTTTTCTCACAAAAGCAGTGAAATTTCCAAAGGACTGAAGAATTGAGCCCAAAATTGTGGTTGCAAGCTCCCTGCACGACCCCTTCATGTTCTCTGCTTATCGCTTCCCTTGCCAGAACCACATTCATGATCAAAAGTGAAAATTATGTCTTACTGCCGCATCCACTAAAACCCTCATCTTAACTTTTGGGGAATATCCTTAATGACCTTATTGGTTTGAATAGTTTTAACATCATTTTGTTTCAATTTCTCTTTACGACATTATTACAGTTCTTTTACCAGCTTTATACTCCCTAACTCCTCTCCTATATTTTTTTTTTGTCCTCAAGCTACTCTTTCCTTTTGTATTAATTGTATTAGTGAAGTCCTTTGTAGTTTCTCTTCAAATCTTCATCTGCAACATCTTTTCCTCCTAGACCTGACAGGTGTTGTGTTGCTTTTTCTTCCATTATTTTAAATCATAAAAATTATTAACATCTCCAGAATGCTTCCGGCATTCCACCATCAGCTTTAATAGGCTCTATTATTATTTCTGATTTTAAGCTGCTTTCTCCTGACCCAGGAATATTGGCAAATTACTGACCTATAGCCAAGCTTTTATAGGGAAGGTCTTGCATCAAGTGGTAGCCTTTCAAGTGCTTAACCACCTAGTAATAATCTTTATGACAAACGGTCACCTGCTTTGCAGTTATGCCTAGTTTGCTATGCATAGTGCTAAGATAGTGTCCCTTAGAGTGGTCAATCACCACTCTACCTTGAGTACCATGTCGGCTCTTACCCATCTTGCTACCAGCACAGCACTGGAAACTGCAGATCAGAGTAACCCTTCCCGACCATCTGCCAGGTTATAAAATGCAGGGTGCTTTGTTCGATCTGAAGCCATCAACTTGTCACTCTGCATCATCATTCATTTGTGTTAAGCAATATGCATCATCTTCTCTTGATCAATGCAGAGCCAATGCTCCTGAACATTACTGCAGCTGATCATTATGATGAATTTAACTGTTAAGAGTACTGACACTCCTTTCACCCACTTTATGCAAAGAATTAAAGATCCTCTTCCTGCAATTTCGCATCTTGCTGTGAATCAGTAATTTCTTTCTCTTCCTGCACCATTATAGCATTGTCTTCGGTGCAATGCAGTAGTTTAAAACATCATTTTAAGCAATGTTAACAGTTAACTAGTAACAACTTTACAGAATATTTTAGGTCATCTCCTTCAATCAAGAGCATGACTAAAATTACTGCAAACTACTACGACCCGTGAAGCAACATGAAGGAAAATGTTCCGTAACAGGTTCTTTCCTGCTCACCCCACTCAGATTATTCTGGCTGAGTGGAAATTGTACAGGCAAACAACTTTTCACCTTCCCACCACAATTCATTGCTTCTAAAAATTGCTTCATCATGACCAGAGATTTTGTCATGGCTTTCATTAGAAAAACAAATCCAGAAACAAACACAGAAGACGAGAACTGTGACAGATGTCTTTGTTTGATGCAACGATCCTCCCTGTGAGGATAAGGAACCACAGCTGAGAGTGGTGAGTATTTTTTGACAAATCTCATTTTGCTGAAATGGCAATATTGAGGGAGGAGGTGGCTGATGAAACTTGTTCTCTAATTAGAAAATCTTTAGCTGTTCCACAGACAATGATATCCTTTTGATTTTCTCTAAACTGACATACAATTGTCAATAAGAATAATCTTTACTAAAAAAAAAAAAAATAGAATAATCAATCTTATAAAATGACTTTTTAACATCCAGCCACATTTTTGTCCTTTTAGGCTATTTGGATTATTTGCTGTGCTTAATCTAAAAGCTGAGACAAACACCACACTTGAATGACAAACATATGGCAAATGTCCTGTTAGAATAATCCTGTTCTCTCATATGCCCACAAGCACAACACCCTTTGCATATCCTCAGCATTCCCCAACACAACATAATTCAAGCCAAAAACCAAGTCTTTCTCCTCTCAGGTTAACTCCTACCCCCATTTCACAAAAGACAAAATCAAAAGGAAGTCTGCAGTGTTTCTAGGCTTATGCTCTCTTATCTTCTTGAAGCTGTTGGGACCTGCACAGTGGAAATACATTTGAAAACACAGACGCACGTGTAATTTTGCTGCTCCAAAGAGGAGCTTTGAACATTAAGTGCATACGCCAATGGACCCAAACCAAAGCCAACATTTGCTTGTGGCAGAAAGCTGTTCACTGCCGAACTGGGGGTTTAGCTCTAACCTCGTGCACAGGCAATGTTGATAAGGGAGGGGAGCAAGCTGCATATTAAAAACGCTGCCTCAAGAATAATATCATGTACAGATTTAATCATAATAAAAAATGATCTGCAAGTAATTGTAGTCATTACTACATCTGCTCAGAGCTGTGGGTAATCATTATGTATGAGTGAATTAAATCAAATTCAGTATCATGGCCCTGATCCTGGAATTTCTTAAGTAAACTCACCTCATATTAATAATCTCCCTGAGTGCCGTGAGTCTATTTGCTTCTATGGTTATGTTTCCCACGTTAGGGTCTTTTGACCCTTCCTCACTCTACTTTTAAATGTGAATTAAAACATTATCCTAAAAAAGTTAAGAAGGTAGAGGGAAACACAGATTTCAAAAGGGGGGAAATTAATTTGTTTCAGGCTGCTCTTCTGTCTGCAAAAGTGCTGAAGGGGACAGAGAGAAAGACATCTTGTTGTAGAGCCCGAGTAATGAAAAAGGTAAAGCCTTCCAAGATAAAAGTTGGGCTCAAATTCTTTCCTTTTCTCACCAAATCCCAGGCATTAGCAACAGGCTCAAGACACAGGTGTAATTTATAGCACAGGGTAGGAAAGTCAAATCCTGACTCATGTAGATAAGAAAAACCTGTTTACAGAAGCTGCTGAAGGGCAGAGTTGGAGCCAAATTCAAAATAGATCAATAGCCAGATGAATTATTAGTAAAAGAAATAAATTAGTGGTGAAATTTCTTCTCTGACATCTGCTAGACTCTACATTTTTACATATCATCATGGCAATCTATCCAAGAGCCAAAGAAAGTTTTTACTCTAATAGTCCTATGCTGACTTCTATGTATGTTCAAAATGAGGAGGAAGAGATGAGGTGCCTGATGCACCCTTTGTGTAAGGGGCAGGAGTCCAAGGAAGGCATCATGCTCTTCCAAACATGCAGTACAGAAATGGAACTAAGTCTGAATTATTCCTTGCACGCTTTTGGTGAGGTCACAAGAAAACTTGATTTACAACCTGATTTCTTCTTTTAATGTGGATATTCCACCAAAAAGGGTCTTGAGGGCAGCTGGAGTAAGGAGAAATCTTACTTATCTGTCTCAGCAGCTGAGCTGCCAGAGAGCAAAGAGCCCCGGGCTTGTGGCAGAGCCCCAGAGGAAAGGTGCAGCCGTGGGGACACACATGGGCAGTGAGACAGCTGCTGATCCCCCTCCAGGCAGAGAAAGCCACTCAGATTTATTTCTGCTGCCTCACTGCAGCACAATACAGGTGGCACTTGGCTTTTCTAAGTAGCTGCGAGGTTTTGTTTCCTGCCAAGAGACAGTAGTATGTCTGGATGGGATGTTCACTGAAGTTTAAGTGGAAATTGAGGAATTTGTTTTATTTAAAGGGCAAAAGTAATTATGGGTGCATGCACCACACATCTGAAGATAATACATACAGGCGTACATAAATCTCCCTTCCACCCACATCTGCGCACGTATAATCTCAACGCTAACACAGATAATTGAGTGCAGTAACACAAATGATCGTTTTTTTCTGAAACAGAGATGAGCTGGCAAGCATAATCAAAAGACGAGTATCATTTTTCCAAAGATGAGTGAGAGCAACAAGAATAAAAAAATCCAGTGAGAGTTATGACAACAATGTAAGAAAGCAATCACTAGAGAAATCCTGATGAATGAGGAGCTTACATCTTTAAATGCCTTAAAAACAGTACAAATAAATCTAAATTTGAACAGAATTCAATGCACAATTGAATTAGAAAGGAAAAATTCAAGCAAATTGCTAAACTTCTGCTACAGAACTTGTAAGTGGTTTATCTACCCAGAGCTATAATGTGAATAAAACAGCAGCAAAAAGGGCTGAACTTCTGCTGTCAGTAAGAAGCCGAAATCATGGATAAGAGTATTACGAATGCCGCGTAAAGAGCTCTGCAAAATATCCTCCAGTGAACAGGAACTAATGATAGATGAATGTGCACATGTAATTGAACATGATGAAAAGAAAACCAACATCCCAAGAAGGGAAACAGAAAAGCCATCAGGAGTACTGGCTCATGCTAACATCCCCAAGACTGAGGAGCATACAAGACAAGAAGGCAAATTACAGAAAACGTGGGCTGCTACATAAAATAAAATACATGTTTGGGGCTACATGTATTCTTCATTAGATTATCAAGGGAGCATGTGTCACACATGCAGTCTTAAGGAATGCTGGCAGGAACAGTCAACCACAGAAAGCTCACCTGGATTTGAGTTTCATCACCAACATAGGGCACCTTGTCGTTTGCATCTTAATTGATGGCAAGCACCCCTTTGACTTCACAGAAAACAGGATCAGGCCCTTGCAATTCAGCTTGCTCAGGGAGGGGTTATAAAAACGGTACAGAAACCCTTGAAGTGCTCCTCAGCCCCAAGTCAAGCCACTCCGAAGTACTGATCCCTTCTGCATCCCACACCATAGGAAATTGGATTTTCCTAGCTGTGTTTTGTGTTAAGTTGTAGGGCTCAGCTAAATCACAACTCGAGCAAAGCAAACCCACACGAACTAAAATCAAATGAAATTTCACACTCCCCCTGCAAACTGAAACGGCTCCATGCAAAGGTACTTTTAGCAGACTAAGCCGGTACACCTCTTAAGAGCAAGCAGAAAGTAGAGCGTATTTGTAACAGATGAATTAGAAGCGCATCAAGGTATTGGATGAAAACATTTTTGAATGTAAGCCAAGTACACAGTAGGAATAGGTTAAAAGGCTAAATCATTTCTAACCACAACTTAAAGACGACTTCATTGGTAAAATATCCTTTTTTTAAACTTTTTTTTTTCCGAGCACACATCACAACTTTTGTTTCCGTTTGTTTTATTCCCCGTTTCAAAAGCAGCATTTGCTGTAACAGCTCATTTTTTTCATGCAAAATACTGAATCTAATTGCGGAAATATGTCATTCCCTCCTCTCTACCACATGGCATGAGTTAATGATGATGAATGAAAGTAATAAAACCCAAATCTTTTTCAAACTAAAGCTCCTGTTAAATTACTGGAAATTATATGCATGCGTCTACAATGAGGACACTGCAGAAGGTCAAAGATCTTGCTTCCTGCTTTTGGCCAAACTATTCAACAGGCAGTGTGGCTGAACCTGCCCAGACACGGTTTTGCTGAGATCTGGGGGAGCCACCTACGAAAAGCAGCTCAGTTTAAGGCTGGTGATTTCATTACCATCATTCTCTCCTTCCCCACGGAACAGTAAATATTGCTCACCAGATCCTAGGACCTGCTTCATGTGCCCTTGCAAGCTGTTTTTGGATGTTCGAGACTGGGGGTTGTAATGTATCATCTAACATGATGTCCATTCTTAGTGACGGTCTCAATTTCCCTAATACAAAACTTTATTCTGTGGCACTGATGTGAAGCAGAAGGAATCAGCAAATGTAGAGGCAGACGTGGCGTCTCTCCTTCGCTCCAAATCACAGCTGGTTTCTCCAGACGATCCACTGAGAAGGCAGGCAAACCATTCAGAGACTAAGGTCCTTTTACGCACAAACCCAAGCGGCAAACTCATCCCTTTCCTTTCTGAAAATTCTGTTTCCAATTCTGCATATTGCAGACTGCACCAGCTTCTTGCTGATCTCCCTATTCATTCATTTCCTCATTTCTGCTCAACTGGCTGGTGGTGCAGCTGCCCCACCACTGCCTTTGGGCAGTCGGACACTGTGTTCTTTCCCCCAGCTCTTCCACAGCTCTCCTCAGTCTTTTTGTCTCCTTTCCTTTCATCAGCAGCACATGCAGTTTCGCTGTTCTTGCCTTCCCGCTATGCTGATCTTCCACTCCCTCATATGATCAGTTTCACAGATGGACCACAGAAGACAGAGAAGGAAAACATAAGGAGAGGAATTCCTGCTAAATTCCCTTAATTTCTTTCTTTCCCACAGATAAGTTTGAAAGCTTTGAATATTGTACTGGTGTCAATCAAGGTGTTACTTTGTACAATTTGTACGCAGATTATTTTGGCCAAAAAAAACATTTGTAGTACAAGTCTTACTGGCACAAAGAAAAACTTACCATCCTTGCAAGTTTTTATTTCTGTCTCTTTCCATGAAAAACAGTTTGCAGAATTGAAGAGCGTTGAATTGAAAACATCAGTTTTCAGAAACAAAAGAGCTAAATTCTGCCACTCAAGCTCACAGTGAGGGGTAACTTGCTCTCTAAGTAGTACTCATCTCCTTGCAGCCATTAAATCGTGGGCAATTCAGCTCTCAATTCGTTGCTTCACCACACAGCGCAGATTGGAGAAGTACAACACAGCTCCATGCACGAAGTACAGCAGGAAGGATCCCACTGTGAGATGTCTGTAAGAGGATGGCTGCAGATAATCACTACGAACGCCCTTCCAGAGCAAAAGAAAGTGAACGAAGGTCCAATGAAGGAGCTGAACTTTCAATACGTGTTTCAACACCAGTGAGGGATACAAGGAGTCAAAAACAACATTTTTACAAGAAAAACCTTATTACAGGAAGTGAAAATTAAATCACATTTTCTTTTTACTTTCCTTTTTGCATTGCCAAAGTGCCTCACACAGTGTCACAGTACAGGATGCACACACACACAGGCAAGATTCGCTCTACAGGTATGAGCACAGAGATGTTATTAGTGGCTAAAAAATATATGGGCACAAGTCCTACATTTTCCATGGGACTCAAGAAACAACGTGAACAAGAACCTAGAAGCCTTCCATCTGTTTCAGACCTTTCCACTTCACACTTGGCTTTCAGATGCTGCCTTTGGGATGATTCTCCTGAGCTCCTATGTCAACACCGCACCATTGAAAATAGCTAACTTATTTCACGCAGTAAGGAAACCACTTAGTTTTGTTCCTGAGCACATAGAAAAGGAAGAGTAAACCTCTCAGAGCCACCCAGCACAGTATTTTGCTGCTTATTTTTGAATGCAAGGGATGCTCAGAGGTTTTGACAATCTCCATCATCCCTGAGACAGAAATTTTCTAGTGCATGAAAGAAAACTAACCACAAAACACCTCAGCAAACACAACCTTGATTTTATTCGTTTAAGAATAGGTTTTTTGGTTCAGCAGTTTTGCACAGAGCTTACAAACAGCATACAGAATACATTGTGGTTTCCTGGCATCCCATGTCCACAAACAGAGCCATGTGTGGGAGTGGGATTAAAGCCATTTGCAGGGCTGAACGTCTGTTTTACTATCCAAGCTCTAGTGCTTTGCAGGTTGAGAGGAATAGCCTCTTCCCACAACTAGGGACACCCATTCTGAACATGGGCCTTGTAGGAAACAAGAAAGACCAAGTTAAAGGCGTAGGTTTTATAACCAAGACTGTGCTGTGTGAGCTTTAACATGTTAGCTGAATATTTGTGAGAACGTGTCCTCATCTACTACGCTTCTGAGAACATTTCCACAATTAAAAACCAAAACAAAACAAATTGAAAATAATCGTTGACATACTGACAACAATTGGCAGCTTTCGAAACAACTCACAATGCCATCTCCAGGCCTTCAAAATCTCCCCCATGGTGACACTACATTACCATCCTCCCCAGATGCTCGTGCCAGCCTTTGGAAACCCCCTCTGTTCCCACGCCCCCATCTATCTTCAAAAAGTCCTAAGCAAGAGTCAATACGTGAACCCCAAACCACATTTAGGACTCACAGAGAAGCAGTAAGGGATAGACTTCACTAAATAACCTTCTTCAGCACCATGGAAGCTTGTTCATTAGAGCGGTAGTACCCAGAGGTGATGCAAAACTTCATGTTAAGATAATACAGAAATATGGAGAAAGGATATTTGTGGCCAACGCTTACAAAAAGGAACTGTAGTGAAGATACATTACAGGCAGCCCTGATGTAGCTGCTCTTTCAGCAGCTATGACATCTTCTATGTAATATCTGGCACAGAATACTTCTATTCTGCATTTGGGCAAAGTTCATTGACTGGAGAAGGGCTGTTTTGTGGTTAGGTGCCTCTTCTTTACCCTGAACTCCTTATTTAAGCATGTTTCTCTGTAGGATCAGAGTTATAACATGCGCAGCCTCAAGCACCTCCTGTACCAAGCATGAAGAGGACTCAGAACACCAGAGCAGGGAATCTGAGATTTAATCTGTGGTGACAGGAAGGCTGAGATTTTGTTCAAGATGACAGCAAAGCAGGAAGCCAAAGCAACCTATTTTGCCATCCCCAAAGACAAGGATAGCTCAGCAAGCACTACAGCTCTTGTACCATAGGCTTCTCAACAGATGAAAGTTAAAACCAGAACACCTATACCTGAAGATGCCCTGCATAGACAGAAAGAGGCTATTTATAAAATGCTCAAAGAAATAAATTTCACCTGAATATTCCTACTTCGTGCAAAAATTCTGCATAGCTGCAGTCTCATAATGTCCAACGTTTCTTGGGGAAAGAGAAGGGAGAAATGTGTGGGGCAGAAGGCTCACTTCTGGCTCACTTCTGGCACAGTCAACGTCATGAAACTCCGGAGGCATGAATCACAGCTTTGCTCCAGGGGTGCTGAGTTGTGGAGTCTCCATGACCGGCACCCGCAGAGACACAATTTGAGATGAATAGACAGCTCTGAGAAGGACTGCAGTGAGCGATGTAACACTTACACAGATGGCACAGTCGTAATCATTAAACAGTTATGACCAGCTTGAGCAAGAGAGTGAAGAATGTGTGCCCAGGGTGATAAAATTCACCCATGAAGTCGAGAAAAGTACACATATTCTGATTTTAGATGCATGGGTTATCTAAGATAAGGGAACCCTTGCCACCACATGATCTGTTATCAGAAACCTAAGGCAGCTGTTTGGTTTCTGAACTTTGACTCACAGATTCCCATATGGTCACAGTTTGCTGGAGAGAGAGAGAGAGAGGGAGAAAGAGGGGGGAAAAAAGCCATGAGCTCCTTTAGCATAGCAAGTATAGTCCAGTCAAATGGTTTCTTCTCCTCTCTATCCCCGACCCCATTTAAAAGCCATCTTAAATAGTCTTAGGGCCCCACCGGTCCATAAGGAAAAAAAGCTAAAGAAAACAATCTTTCAGGAGCTGACGTTACCTAGTTCCCAGCACAGCTACACATTAGTTGCAGTGAAATGCAACAGAATTCGAAAGCTGTCTTTTAACTGCCATTATTATCTCTAAAATCTCTCTAACAGCAATCCCAGAATATAGGTTTAAAGAAAAATCATTTTAATGCAGGTCCCAGTACTATGTTTTCATATTGCGCCAAGTCAAGGTATTGATTAGCTTTACATTAATTCTAAAAGCACCAAGAGTTTGTCAAGCTTCTTCTCCCTTTGATATCAGCGTCCATCAGCAATTGCATCAGTTTTTTGCTGAGCTGCCGAGCAAAGTTAAATGATGATACACTTCCTCTCCCTGACTTTTGATTCCAGCTTGGTTCAGCAATCCCAACCAGCCACTTCCTGCCTCCCCTATCGCACTGTCTGGCACTTACTTCAGACGAGTCAATAAGTTTAAATTATATCTGTACCAGGCATAATTAATCATAAAGCTTTCTGCTTTGTAATGTCATTTGAACTTGGGCTTGGTGTCTGCGAGTCAAAAGCAAAATAAAAGAAGTTCAACTGCAAAAACCACGCTGCTCCCCACTGCCTCCTCGTTGCGTTATGGCTCCTTAGGTTTCAGAATCAGAGACGATTACTCAGGAAGTCACTGCTCTCTGGTGGTTCAAAACTCAGTCACTGAACTCTGGTAGGACAATGATGGGACGAGGGGAGAAAAGTCCAAAGAAAACGCACAGCTTTACAACCACCTACATACAGAGGCACTTTGCACAGAGCCAGCCCAGGGTAGCTTTCGTGACTTCAGGCAGAGCCTGTTGCCCTGTAGGTGAGGGAAAGGCCCTGGAGGCTGTGCCAGAAACCCACCTCAGAGGTGCAGCTCCACCTCTACAATTGCTACTCTCCAGGCCCGCAGTAATTTATGGCCCTTACAGGCCAGCAGTAAATCACGACCCCCAGCCTGACTCTGAGTCAAGCTCCCCAAGCAACCCCAGGAGACTCGGTGGGAGGGAAATGCAGAGAGCAAGGAATGATTTGCATTCCCCTTGCCTTTTCCAACCCTGTCCACTTCTGGAAAGGAAACAAGAAACCAACAACATTTTCTTCTTCCCAAGCACTCAGCTCAAAGGTCTAGGGGACAAAAGAGAGCTCAGGGTTTCAGGATACAGCATCTTGACACCTGAAACACCCTCGGACCTGCTCCTTTTGCCTCATACACAGCCCACAAGATCCACCCTGATCCACTGAGATGGCCCTTCAGTGCAGGGGCCATGGACGGTTGAGCGGCACTGCTCCCACCCAGCTCAGTCTTTTCATGGGGAATCTATCCAAGAGCCACTGCTCATCCTGTGGGGAGGGAAAGTTCAGCCAGCTGGCCTGGTTCCTTTCGATGTTTTAGGAACAAGGAGATGTAACTCAACAGAAAGGAGTCTTTCGTGTCATCCATGGCACAGGAGTCCTTAAAACATTTCAAATAAAAATAGAACAAAAACAACAAAACCTCTTTTTCTTAAAGCATCCCAAGCAATTTTACAGAGATTAATTATCCTTACTCTTTTTTGCCTTTCCATGCATTTTAGCTCTCCCACGGAAACTAATCCACTGGATTTCAAATTATGGCACAATTAGCATGAAATTAATTAGCATCTGACCTACCCCCTAGTTTTCCTCCAGCCGAGACTGCCAACTTTAATACAAGCCTAAAGCAAGAACTGTAAGACTAACACAGTAAATGGGACAAAGGACTTTTAAATTAAAGAGAGGGAGTTTAAAAAAAAATGCAATTTACAACCATAAGCATTTCCCTGACAACAACCCCAAAACTCCACTCCTTGAACAAAGTGGAGAGACATACTTCGCCTCCCCCCAGCTCACAGAGATCATTTGTAAAGCCTGCAATCATCCCTCCCACCTTTTAAAATACTCATGGCCTTTCAAGAGCAGAGTCTATAGTTATCAATTAGCAATGCCTTTTAGTCCCATCTTGCTAAGTTCCTTTTGCACATAACCTCTCCAGATGCCTGTAAGGATTTTTAAGTCCATCGCATATATATAATCAGTCCCCCAACTGTACCTTAGCCTTCACAATTTCCTGCATCATTTATGGACCTCTACAGTCTCTCTCTTTGCTACTGTACATATTTTTCCACATTCCTTCAGGCTTCTATTCACTAGTGCTCGAATCTGTTTTTCTCCTTCTTCCTCAGAAGATTTCAGTCATCATTAACCAAACACTCCTGTTGTTTTTTTCCACAGTTGCTTCCATTATCATCATCTTTGTCTCTCACATAGAGCTGCACTAGGTAAGGGACCCAAAGCAAAAAGGCTGACCAAAAAGCTCTTTTTAGGGCTTTTTTGAAGCCAGCAAAAGCACTGTGCCTGTGCCAGGGGGCTAGCAGCTTGTGGGTGGGCTGCTGAGCCAACAGGGGTGGAGCTGGCACTGCCCATTCTTAATCTCTTGAGCTTGACCTGACCCTTCGCTGTGAGGCTAAAAGCACCCCTGGGTAGCTTCCACCCACATAACACACCAGGTGAGAAAAGGGTGTTACTGTCCACTGACAACAGGAAGGGAGGAAAGTCAGAGTATGAGCACAGCCCACACTGCCCATACAATACTGCAGCAGCAGGTGTGGGAGGTGGGTCTTGTGGCAGGACACGTGAGTGCTTTTGTCTTTGCTCAGGAGACCAGCTCTCCTGCTGACAGACCCTGAGACCACAGGTTCAAACATGGTCTCTGCCAGACAGCGGGCTTGCCCCAAGAAGACTGTGGCGACCCAGACAGAGGGCCTGCCCAGAAATGTGTCTGTTCAGGTCTCCGGCTGCAGGGAATGCCTGAGAATGCCTGAGCCTGCTGCCGCTGGGGGAGGATAGGAAGGACGCCACCTGTGTGAGGTGCAAACAGGTGGATGAGCTGCTCAGCCTGGTGGTGGAGCTTAGGGAGGAGGTAGAGAGATTAAGGACCATCAGAGAGTGCAAGTGGGACATCAACTGGTGGAGTGACTCTCTGCGAGAAAGACACAGAGATTGCACCCCCCAAACCGTAGTGGACCCTCTCCCTTGCCATAGTTGAGCAGAGAGAGCCAACTTGAGTGGCAGCAGGTCCCAGCTCAGCGACGCAGGCAACCCCCATCCCAACCTACCTCGGGTTCCCCAGGTGCCTCTATGTAATAGGTTTGAAGCCCTGAAACCGGAGGTAGAGATGAGTGAGGATGAGGTGGGAGGACTGCCTCCAAGCTTGTCTAATGTGAGGTGATCAGCCCCACGCTTAAAGACTGCCTCCTCCAGAAAAGAAAGGAGGGTGATAGTCATAGGTGACTCCCTTCTGAGGGGAACAGAGGGCCCAATATGTTGGTCTGACCCTACCCGTAGGGAGGTGTGCTGCCTCCCTGGGGCCCGGGTCAGGGATATCTCTAGAAAACTTCCCAGTCTGATCCGCCCCTCTGATTATTATCCCTTATTGATAGTTCAGGCCGGCAGTGATGAGGTCACTGACAGAAGCCTGAGGAATATAAAAAGTGATTTTAGGGAACTGGGGATTTTAGTTGATGGAGCAGGCATACGAGTAGTACTTTACTACTGCCTGTATTCCTACAGTGGCAGGGAAGGACACTGAGACGACCAGGAAAAACCATCTTATAAGCACTTGGCTGAGAGGCTGGTGCAAACGCAAGAATTGTGGGTTCTTTGATCATCGGGTAGTCTACTCGCTGCTACCTGGCCTGAGGTCTGCCGATGAGTATCACCTGTCTCAAAGGGGGAAACAGATCCTTGCCCAGGAGCTGGCGGGACTTGTAGAGAGGGCTTTAAACTAGATATGAAGGGGGAAGGGGATAAAACCAGGCCCGCTAGAGATGAACCTTGGTGAACAGTAATGGGATTAGAGGTGAGGCGAGGGGCTCAGCTGAAGTGCATCTACACCAATGTACGCAGCATGGGTAACAAGCAACAAGAGTTGGAAGCCATTGTGCAGCAGGCAAGCTATGACCTAGTTGCCATTACGGAAACATGGTGGGATTGCTCCCATGACTGGAGTGCTGCAATGGATGGCTACAAACTCTTCAGGAAGGATAGGCAAGAAAGGAGGGGTGGCGGCATGGCTCTCTATGTTAGAGAGTGCTTTGATGTTACTGAGCTTGTGGCTGGGGATGATAAGGTTGAATCCCTATGGGTAAAGATCAGGGAAAGGGTTGAAGGCAGACATCCTGGTGGGCGTCTGTTATAGACCGCTGAACCAGGATGAAGAGACAGATGAGGTGTTCTATGAGCAGCTGGCAGAAGCTGTGTGATCACCAGCCCCTGTCCTCATGGGGGACTTCAACTTCCCCGACATATGCTGAGAATACAACATAATGCAGAAGAAGCAGTCTAGGAGGTTTCTGGAGTATATGGAGGATAACTTCCCGATGCAGCTGATGAGAGAGCCTACGAGAGGAGCTGCCCCACTAGACCTGCTGTTCACAAACAGAGAAGGTCTGGTGGGAGATGTGGAGGTGGGGGGCTGTCTTGGACAGTGACCATGAAACGGTAGAGTTCTCGATTCTTGGTGGAGCCAGGAGGGGGAACAGCAAAACTGCTACCTTGGACTCCCGGAGGGCGGACTTTGAATTGTTCAGAAGACTAGTAGGGGGAGTCCGCTGGGGTTCAGTCTTAGAGAGTAAAGGGGTCCAAGATGGCTGGTCGCTCTTCAAGAAGGAAGTCTCAAAGGTGCAGGAGCAGGCTGTCCCCTGAGCCGCAAAATGACCCGGTGGGGAAGAAGACTGGTGTGGATGAATAGGGAGCTATTCTTGAGGCTCCAGGAGAAAAAGAGAATCTACCTCCTGTGGAAGAAGGGATGAGCAACTGAGAAAGAATACAAAGAAGTTGTGCATCTGTATATGCCCATGTAGATTCAATGCATACAGCACAGGGAGTATGCTTCATCAGCAGATTCTCAACATTCAAAATCTAGATCTCAGTCAACTGAGCTGCAGTACTGTTAGCCTTTGAGAACACTAAGACTCAGACACCATGGAGAGGAAAAACAGAAAGAGAGGAAAAAAAACATTATATACGAACACAATATATTTTCAAGATTAGATTTTCATTTCACAAGTCTTCGGTTCACCTAGACATTTACTGTTGTTATGGTCTGACAACTCTGGTTTTATAGATTGCATTGACTGTTCTTTCATTCTGAGGTTGCCAATATTGTTTTGTTTTGTTTTCTAATATTTTTTGCTTTCTTTTCTCCAAACACAAACAGAGAGGGCATTGCTTTTATATGAGGTGGCAGTGACCAGAGCACCAGTTCACAGCACTTCAAACCATTCTGACCTTCAGTTAACAGCCCTCAGCCCTCCTCCCTTGTTATTCACCTTCTTTTTGGTAAAATAGAATCAAAAGAATTCACTTGGTTCCCTAACAAACTCAGGCAGAAGAGAGGTCCTTGGAAAGTGAGAGAATGAAAACAGCATAAACAGCGGCAGCCTATTCTAACAGTGGGATAACCTGCCCCTTACCCACATGTGTTTTGGTTGGAAGAGGTAAAGGTAGAAGTATCGTCCAGCAGCTGGGCTCTGAACCTGCTGGGGTTGCTTCTGTGTACCAAAATCACCTATTACTCAGACTAGGTAACAGAAAAGGAGAAACAGTAGGACCTGTTAAAAAACAAAACTGTCCCAAGCAGGTATTGCAAATACAAATGATGTCACAAGTACACAGTTCAGACTTCTTTTAGCAGAGTGCCAAACTGATGAACCAAAACAAGCTGCCCTTTAACTTAATTCTCTTCTGCTACCCCTAAACAATTACCACAGAACGGAGCAGCTTAAAATAACCTTGCTCACACCAGCACTTCATCTGCAGAACTCACAACATTAATTCTCATAGTAAAAACATATTTTAAATATTTTTTTGATCTCTAAGAAAACCAATTTCATTATTCAATGTTCCATTGATCTACATTAAATAAATAGGCATTAGGGAGAAGCATTGTTTATTTATTTGCTTGCCGCTTGGAATTTAATCCTTGGATTCTAAAGGGATGATTTTAAATTTCTCTAACAGTCCCTAGGGTATGTTTTGAATGTAGCCATCCAAGATAGGACTTGTACACTCCGGGATGCTGGTGCATTACAGCTGTAGAAAGATTGCAGCCAAATAGCTCTCATTTATTATAAAGAGGGATGAGCAGTAATTCTGGGGCATACACTAGATGAGACTGCACTACTACCCAGTCCCTGTGTAGTGCAGAGTGTATCTGGGATACATCTGGGAATGAATCCAAAGCTTCTTACAGAATGTAGAGCCTCACTAAGAGCGTCAGGTGAAACCCTGATGGTAAAGCAAAGGGTTTGGAATTTCCTCAGTGGAAGAACAGCTTCCATGTGCTGAGATGGGTTTGTACAGCCACAGGTTTATGGCCTAGGGAAGAACTGTGGGCCACCTGAGCCCTTGCACTGGAAATCTAAGGTTAGCAGTATCTTCATTCAAACATTTATTTCTCTTGAAAACTGAAGGATGGGGGTTTCTTCTGGAAGACAGGCTTAGGCATGCAGTGCTGGAGGAATCAGAAGAACATTCCAGCTAGTTGTGTGTAATTGCAAGCATCAAGCCTGCTTGAACGTCACCTCCTACCATGACAGGCCATGAAACCTTCCCCTGGCTCCAGGAATAAAAAAAAAAGAAGCTTCATCTCCCATTTTGGCAATAATTTGCAGCAGAGGAAAAAAGCTATCCTTTAATCAGGAAGCCGTTCTTCACTCAAGGTATATCTAGAATATCATTAGGCCATTGTTGGATAGTTGGATAAGCTAACCCTACTGAGCTCCTGTGGTTAGGTTTTTCATCTCTCTGACCATTCTCCTAAAGTCCTCTCCTAAGCCCTTCCTGATCTGTCAGTACTTCTTCAGCAAAACTACACATCAAGGGATTGTAACAAATGAGTGAGCTCTTACAGCAACCTATTTCTGCATTTCCAAGGAGTAAGAGGACATAACTCAGTGTAGAGAAGTGAAAGAAATGGCTGCACCATGATACAATCTTGCCTAAATGCGTCGGAGACTGCAGGTCCCCAGTGCAAGTCAGCACGTGGCCCAAAGGAACAGCAGGGCAGGAACTCTAAGGTTGCACGCAAGCTAATGAAACGTTGCAGTCTCAACCTAGAGGGGACGGAATCTGCTTTGTGTCACTGCAGAAAATTAGGCTAATATCTAACAGATGACATTTGCTAGCAAAAAATGGTTGTTCACATAGTGTTTGCCTCCTAGGAGATGTCACTAGTTTGAGGAGCATGTGTGCCTGTGCCATACGTGCAGGTACTGAGTGCAGCCTTGCTGCAGATTGCCTCCAACCTGCTCCACAAGTCCTTCTGGAATACAGTGTCTCAGGATAACAGTCTTTTTCGTGTAATTTATTAATCTCTTTTGTGCTCATGTTAATTAAAGACTAATCACATTTATTTCAGCCAAGTGCCAAACGCATTTCTCATTTATCTTCGCTTCCCAAGACCACAAAAGTTCTGCTTTCATTAAAGTGGGCTTCTCTCAAGTAGAGATAATGGAGCCATGTGGCTACAGCATTTTGCAGAGATGTTAAAGATGAATGATTAATAGCATTTTCACTAGTGACTTCTGGACTTGGGTAGCTGGGGCTGAAAGGCTGGAGCACTCACTAACCCTTGCACCATCTATCCCAAGGCAGAGAAAATCTTTAAAAGAACAGGTGAGTCAAAACCAGGCAAAGCCATGTTCACTTCTGCAGCAAAGCAAAGCAGTGGGGGCTCTGGCCAACAGGAGAGGAAGGCAGGAATAGAGATCGCCTTTGGTCCTGCATCATGGGCTCCTATTGCTTGTTTTGATGTAGAAGCTCTACATTACAGACTACAGCTTCATTCCATAAGATGTCCTGTGAATGTGGCAAGGTCTCAGTCCCGAAATACCAATATTACCCTTAGGAAGGTAAAATGCAGTCAAGTTGTCTGCACTACAGTAAGATTTCACTCCTTTAATACAGAGGCTCTGCACTCCAGCCCTGGTAACCTAATGCTCACCACGTAAACAGGTTGATATTATCGCTTCAGGTTTAATTTGGGGGAAATGAAGAACAGAAAGGTCAGTGACTTGTTCCAAATCACACTGGAAATTGATAGCATAACTGGGAACTGAATCTTTGTCTGCAGAAACCCACTTGGCGTCTTTTCTGAATGTTCAAAATAGCTCAAACTGAGAATTTAGCCACTGACATCTGATTGCATGTAGGAACACAAGGGCTCAGTTTCCTTCAATTCATTTGCAAAGAGAAATTTGGAGAATAAATTCCTGACCACAGGTAGACAGAGACTCAGTACTTGGAAGCATAATACAGAGTGGGAAACTCTTGTCACTTCTAGATCCTATTTAAGTCAAGTCAGACACACAGTTTAGCCAGGCAGATCATGCACACAACAATAACTTGAAGCCTGTGAGAAAACTCTCCAAGGACCCATCTTGCTTCTTGAAGAGCCAACAGGCAGAGGAGTTCCCTGCAATGCCTTTCATGATCTCTATTGTTCACAGGGTACTAAAGTAATGAATAGCCTTTATTTTTCCAAGTTTCAGTCACAGAATGCTCATGCTAGCATTAAAAGGAAAACAAAAGTGCAGAAATGCCAAGATACTATGTAACACACAGCCCTTCATCACTTGCATTGATGCACAGTGTTACAAATTTTATCTAATCAACTGACATTTTAAGTAGTGGGGAATTTAACAAGAATAACAATGTGGTGACAATTTAGTCTTTCTTCCCCCTCCATAAAAACACTGTCTTCTGTTTGGTCTAGATTCAGGTCAAGACATTTCACTAATTTGCTAGTCATTAAAAAGATATTTTTATACCCAGCCTGTAATATTATACTCTTCAGTGATTATGATAGTTCCCAACAGAATTCCAGACTTGAAAATGAAGGCTGGGAAGCTGAGCTGCAATTATGATACTTTAAATAATTCCACAAAAGTAGAACCACTGTTAAATAATTTATAGTCTTTGATCTTGTCACAGATCTACCGAAATCTTCCCATCACTCAAGCCAAACATTTTCAAACAGAAGTGGGGTAGGTTACTTCTCTCCATTCTCTTCTGTCACCACAGAAGCCGAGGAAAATAAAGGTGTCAGGGGCCATATTCTTGGTTACTTTGGTGTAAGTTCCTTTGGAGCAATCTACATGAAAGTTTTCCCTCTGGGGCTGAAGCACTCTCAGAAATAAGGCTTTCACAAGTAGTGTGCTGAAGAGCTACGAGGTAGCGGCTATTTTCCAAACAGCAGTTTTATTGCTCTCCGATGTGATGTTATCCCTGATCTTTAAGAAAGCCCTGCAGCTCACACAGCCATAGGCAAGCAGAGAGAAGCAATGCTGCAAGAGCTTCTAGTGGTGGCTGCGCCTAAAGAGGTTCAACCAATGCCAAACCTCTGCAGATGCCACAGGAGGTCCAGAG
The DNA here is from genome assembly GCA_016647715.1 of Pavo muticus. Classification (NCBI taxonomy): domain Eukaryota; kingdom Metazoa; phylum Chordata; class Aves; order Galliformes; family Phasianidae; genus Pavo; species Pavo muticus. The sequence continues at coordinate 1,591,721 of JACDJE010000029.1, read as the reverse complement.
GCACCAAAGACAGCCAGAAGCTTCCTCAGGAGAGCGTCAGCTATGGAAAAGGCTGGTAACCAGGGACTGGTTGGGAGAGCGACTCTGTGCTAAGCTGTGTGGTTAAAAGCAAAACAGTGGAGAAAAACTGCAGTTTCTGGTCCAATTAGTCCCAGTCCACCTCAACATCCTGACAGTCAGGGATACAGACTATTCAATCACTATCAGAAGCTCTGGCAAAAATCTACTTTCCAGTGAAAAGTCTGCTTCCCAGATGAAAATGTCTTGCAAAGCCAGGTTCGGAAGCACTGGTGTAAGTTAGAGGCTCAGACACAGGATCAAGCTACACTGTGTGAAGAAGTTACCTCTAATTAGCTGAGCTGCAGCAGCTTGTACAGGACAAGACAACGCAGCCTCAACGCTTTGCACTGGAGGCGAAATGAAGCAGAATCACATTGCAGCCCAGGCAGCCTTTGTGCATGGAGATGTACAATTACAACAGCTCCACTGACTGATAACTTGTTAAATTGACATTACTTGACTCTGTGTCAGGATCCTAAGACTAATGAAACATGTGAAGTATGGCAGAAGTAAACAGCAGCTTTCCAGGAAATCCTTAATTTGCATTCTAATTAAAGCAATGTGGGGCAGAAGTCATAAATAAAGAATTCAATCACAGCTCACTGTATAATAGGCAGACTGGTTTTACACACCTGATATGACAGCCAAGTGCTAATGCAGGGTTATGGAAGATGCCAGACCCAAACAAGCTACTCACATTGGCAAGTGACAAAGAGCTGCATCACCAAAAAAGGTTTTCATGATGCAATTTGTCTTTTAAAAACTTTCTCTCCCTGGGAATAAATCACATCTTTATTTTAGGAGATGAAGAATATTTCTTCTAGAGGAGTCCTTGCAGGTGTGACCAGCAGAATGGGAACGCTACACCTTCAGGCTATTTACCACCAGAGCAGTAAACAGCCTGAAGGTGAAAGGGTGAGAGAGGGGTTCTCTCAGGTTGAGAGAGCAATTCTAACCGCTGGGTGCCCTGGTAAGGATTCAGCAGGGCAGCAGAAAAGGAGGCTGGTTGCATTTATCCACAACAAACCCATCTGCATAAAAGCATTTCGAAATTCAATTCTGATGTCCTTTCTGGGTGGGATAGTACATATGCTTTATGTTACTCCAGGAGCATTTTGGTAAGTCCTCTGTCGTGTTTATTAAACATAATCAAGTCAAGAAAAGAACAAGCAATTGAGCTACTTGCTTTCTAATTAAAATTAAACAGAATTATTTAAAATATCCTGCTTTCCCCTCTGCTGAAAGAACAGTAGGAAAACAAGACTATATAAGCGACAAAAGGTTATTGCAAAACAAGCTGATCTAATGAAAGCAGAATAAACATAGGTACCACAATGCAAGTAAAGCCCATTGTTGATTTTGATCACTTTGTTAAACTTGCTTCATGTTTCCCCACTAATCTGCCACAAGCAGCAAGTCTTTTCATCATCCTCCAAGTGCCTTCATTCTGGTGAAATGTGCTTCTTTAGTGGATGTGTGGGTTGTTGGGTTTTTTTTGAACCATAGTAATAAAATATTTTATTGGCAGCAGTCTTGAGATTATAAATGGGTATCAGCCTTTGTTTAATTTCAGTAAACCAGGACAAAATCACTGAGGCCACATATGTGCCTTTCATTAGTAGCAATGTACAACTGAAAACACATCGGGCTCGTGCCTTTTATTGTGTTCATTTTGTTGTAGTTGTTCCTTCGTGTACTTAGAAGGCCCGAAAGTTTTCAAGGTGCTTAGGAAAGGTCCCAAGAAAGAAGCCCCAGTGACTCTTGAAAGGGCAAAGCCACTCACACCAGAATGGGACTACCAATTTGTTGGGAGAAGAAGTATTCTGTGTTGAGGTTTTTGCTTGTTTCCATTTTGTTTAATTGTTTAAGATGTGTTACTTTGGTCGATATCCATCTGACTCCAGGCACTAAGCAACACCAAGAGAGAAGAAAGCCTGTTCTGAAACTTAAGACATTTCTCCAGAAAGCTGTAACCATCAGTCTGTAACTGGTGCCCAGTGCCCTGGGCACTGAAGCTATCAAAGATCAGAGCTGATGGTGCTGAAAAGACCCATAAAAATCATGTGCAAGCTCTTCTTTGGGTCAAAACTTTCAAGTATTTTCCTTAGCATTTACATAAGCAATCTTTACATGAGAGCTGGGACTTGGAAGCACACTGCGCTAAGAACAAAGCTAAAACAGCCCAGATCTGATATGACAGAGGAACTCATGCCTCTTCTGATTCAGCGTGCTGGGTTTAGCCATTCCATGCCATCCCACTGCTCTCCACAGGAGGACATGGCAGCCTGCTCCCGCAGACCTCTTGGAAATGATGCCCTCCCGAGGCAAGACTGTGAGCCCACAGGCAATGTGGAGACGTGCTCAGCACAGCTCTGGCAGCCGCATCTGGTGGCTGTGTCCAGCCGTGGCAGCATTCCATAGCCAAGGCAAAGCCAGGCCTGCAAATGCTTATAGTGACCCCCAGGGAGATGCACACATGCTTTTTGTCCCCTACAGCCATGGGCAGACAAACCATCGTCAGGATGAGCAGATGGCAAGGGGTTAACCAGTCCTGACCAGCTCAGGCACAGGGGGGCATATTCCAGATTGGCAGTGGAGCGCACAGCGTTTGTTACAGGGGAGCTGAAATGATTTGCTGCTTGAAAGCCATTCCGTGCCACCCTCAGACAAATGCCTTGTAGAAGCCAGCAGGATGCTCCTCTAGTTACAGTCTGCAGCAGGACTTGGCTTTGGCACTGAAGAAAAGGGATTTGTAGGGGAAGCTTCTGGTAGCAGCATGTACACAAGGGAAGTTGGGCACAGCAGCAGTTTTCTTTCAAAATCTCCCTGCTTCTGAAAGGCCACCCATGGGAGGCAGCCATCTCTGGTGCAGCTATTGTTTGCGGTGGATGCGTGCCACTGTTTGCAGCCGGGGTGGAGCAGAGGGAGTGCCGGGCCTCGCACACAGAAGATGAAGACTGCCCTCTGCCTTTCTGTCTTCAGAGGCCACATGTAGCACAAACGAGGCAAAAAGCAGAGGCTGGTAAGGCTGCCCTACACCAGGCTCCAGCAGCATCCAGCTCCCTCCTACAGCCAGAGCCTCAGCAAGAGCTTTCCTGAAGGAGTCGGAGGGCATTGGGGCAGATCACCCAAGACTGCTGTCTGAGGCACCACGTACTCCTGTTTAAGAGCCACAGGTGACATAGCAGTGAATTAGGAGAAGAAAGGGACCATTTGGAACAGTTCAGTTTCTTCATTTCCCCCTTGGTTTTCTCTTGGGACCAAGGTAAGCATTCCCCAGAGAAGCAGGATGAGATTAAAAAGCAGCAGTTATCTGAAGCCTTGTGCACTGAACAAACACTGCATTTCCTCCAAACAGAAAACATACAGGCAGGGCATAAATCAAGGCCCAGCTATGAGAGGTTTGTCCCTGGAAAGGTGTCGGGGCATATGCATTTGGGTGGCTGCTGCCTTCGGGTTGCCTGGAGCAAGTTTTGACCCAGGTTATTAATACAGCTTATTTGATACAGAACTAACCAGGCGTGAGCTCAGAGGTCTGTTTATATTACAAGAGCGTGGGCCTTTGGGAGATTAACGCCTAGAGAAAAAGCATCTGTATTTGTTTTGAGGGCGAGGCTACAATTTAAATTCTTATGTTATCACACAAACTAGACAAGATAGATAATCAATGCCCTGTGATAGCTGATGCTGAGGAAGTGAGCTAGTTCTGTTCTGCAGAATCATTATTCAGCATATAATTCTTTCTGCGTTCATATATATTTAAAGTCAGATCAGGCATTTATTTTCCCGAGACTTTTATGAATTCATACCTATATTTTCATCTCTTATCATAAAGTAAATCTGCCTGGGTTATGTCAGTTCTGTGATTTTTTTTTATTTTTATTTTTTTGCAGCAACATAAAAAATATATTATATTATTGCAAAACACTATGTCGCAGAAATCATAGAGATGTCAGGCTAAAAGGAAACGTAAGAGATCATCCAGCCTATCTTCCTACCCAGAAGCAGTATTGAGCTTACTTCCACCCATGACAGATGCCTGTCAAACTTCTTAAAACCTTCCAAGGAGCATCTACAGCATCCCTAGGTAACCTGTTCCAGTGCTTACCAGTCTTATATAGGCAGACATCTTTTAAGCAGCCAAAAGCCTTGTTTTGCTATTAGCAGAGCCAAACTGAATTTATTTTCTTGTCTTTAATCCACACCTTATTTAAGTCCAACCCTTTACAAACATCTGAATGTAAATCCACAGAGCTCTGCACCTTTAGAAAGTAAAGCTGACACCGAGACATGATGATTATCAGGGTAAAGAGAGCAGTTAGCACACAGCAGGGTCAGTAGCACCAGAGGTAAGAGGTAGGTGTTAAGAGGTAGTAGGTGTGTGACATTCCTCATTATGCCTGAGCAAGTAAGAACACTGATTTGCTAAATCTTGAATGCAGTTCAGTTTTCACAGACCCTTCTACTAAATGGGTGAAAATACAGTATTTACTATCCTATGCTCTATGGACATGCTGACTGATAGATCTGCATCCTTTTCCTAACAGCATCTGCCTACTAGAAGACTTACGCCTTTCCTCAGACATCTTTTCTAGATGAACGCACACAAATCTTTCAGTCTTTCAGCACAGATCTTATTTTCTAAATCCCGAACTATTTGGGGGTCATTTTTCTGGAATACAGCCCATTTTTCTGCATCACTTTTAAAAGTTCAAAACCTGACCCAAAAATCCAGCTTTCAACTTTTTAGCACTGAATAGGGACATCTTACACACAACAGTTTTGCTCATAATCTGCCCACTACGTGTTGTTCTTTTAGTGCCGCTGTTGCATATTTCATTCCTGTTCTATTTGCCAGGATCTACTACACCACATTCTCTCCTGCTGCCAAATCTGTGTATTTATAGTTTATCAGATGCATACTATCTTGCAATTTTAGCATCTGAATACCATCATGATGGTAGCGTTTTTTTTCCAACACATCATGTTCTTTTCTATTCCTATTGCTGAAAGAACTTCTGTAGCCTCTCAACCTGGAATCATAGAACTGCTCAGGTTGGAAAAGACCTTGAAGATCATCAAGTCCAACCACAACCTAACCATACTACCCTAACTAACAACCCTCTGCTAAATCATGTCCCTGAGCACCACATCCAAACGGTTTTCAAACACATCCAGGGATGGTGACTCAACCACCTCCCTGGGGAGCCCACTCCAGTGCTTAACAACACTTTCTGCAAAGAAGTTTTTCCTGATATCCAACCTAAACCTCCCCTGTACCCTCCTTAATTTTTTCAGTAATGAAATTATCAGCTAGAACCAGGCTCACGATGAACCCTGCTCAGAAAGCAAAGGGAAATTCTGATCTCAGCAGGGCCCTTAGCAGAGCACAGGTTATTAAAGAGGCAGGTCATTCCCTGTTATTCAGGCCGAATTTCTGCAGTTTACCTATGAGCCACAGTGTCAAAAGCCTGGCTTCAGTCAAGATGCATCACGTTTACCATTTTCTCCTTATCCACACTAAGCCGGCTTCCCTGTGAAGGAAGACAATTAGATTGGTTTAACATGATTTGTTCTTGACAAATGTGTGTTGACTCTTTTTTATCACCTTATTATCTGGATGGTGCTTACACACAGATTGCTTAATAATTTCTTCTAGTATCTTTCCAAATATCAAGGTTAAACTGACTTGTGTAATTCCCAAGACCCTCTCTTTTCTCCCTTTTTATTGACAGTCTAGTGCAGGAAAAAGATGCACGCCTCGAAGAGAAGCAAGAGTTTGTGTGCACTGCAACAGCTACATTCACATATTTAGACAAGAAACATCTAAATATTTTCTAAAAAGCGCAGGCCAAAATGGTAAGTTGAATTTATCTTCCGCATTATCTTGGGATGAGACAAAAATAAGCAAAGTCTAGGATACATGACCAGAAATGAATATTATATAAACAGAATCATTCATTGTCACAGAAATATGATCGCTATTATATAACCTCTTCCAACCTCCCTCCAGGGGATGATTGTTTCTTACAGAGTGTTTTCCACTGCTTTACTCAACAGAGATTTAAGCAAATCAGTAAATAGCTTTCCCCTGCTTCCCTTGGGAAACTGTTACATGGCTATATAACCATCACATAGGTCTCACTGAAAACCATAATATAATACCAAATCATGTATTTAATAGCAGCTAATTGTGACATAACCAAGATGAAGTAGTAACACTACCCCTCTTTTCCTTCTCTCATTGACATAACTCTTTCTATCTACAAGTGTTACACCTGATTGAGGTTGGATATTAGGAAAAATTCCTTCTCTGAAAGAGGGGTCAGGTGCAGGAACAGGCTTTCCATTGAGGTGGTGGAGTCACTGTCCCTGGAGGCGTTCAAGAAACATTTACATGTTGTACCGAGGGATGTGGTTAGTGAGGAAATATTGGTGGGAGGTGGACAGTTGGACCGCATGATCTTGGAGGTCTTTTCCTGCTTTGATGATTCTATGAGTGTACTGTGTGCCTCCCACACTCTTGTTGTCTCTACAACAGTTCCTGGTGGAGGAATAGGTCTTTGCCAAAGAGATAACTTGCAAGAGGGAGTGAGAACAAGGATTGCACTACACCCAGCTGCATTATAACGCCACTATGGCAGAATGATTTTTTCTTATACATGAGGCTGCATTATGTGTTAATTTCACCTGTCAACAAGTTGAGCAGAATAGATCTTGTGCAGACACTGATCTTTTGAGGACCTTCTAAATACACTGAAAAACTAAAACAATATTTGTGAAGGAATTTGGGGGAGATCTGAGGGTAGTCACAGGGAAATTTTTCAGTACACCTATACTGAAATGCCCAAAACACAGACTCTGTCAGTGAAGGATGAGACTATGTTAATACCAACCCATCACTTTTCTACTTTTATTCCAATTTAATAATTTAACTGCATCCAGTTCCATTCAAATTATTCCAGTAAACTGACATGTCTAGAGGAGAATAGGCTCCCAAGCTGCTTACACTCCACATCTACCACTGTTCCAGCTATTTCAGGTATGCTCTGGCCATTTCTATTTGTAACACATTCAGAGACTCACAGGTTTGCAGCCAGCTGAGAATGCATTGAGTTCTCATCATCACAATGGCTGCTAAGATTTATTTCTTTATACCAGCCCTTGTATCTATTTAAATAAAGTGAGACCAGTTTTGATGTTGACTTCGGATTCCCTGTAACCTGTTCTCACATTCAGACAGTGGCTGGAAGTGAAGCATAGCTGCAGTATCATGTGATAAACCCACGGCACGAATAAATGCTGTTTCCCATTCTCCATGCATTTAAATCAGAGGTAGTTGACCCGTTTAGGATATAATCTATTCAGCTAATAAAATCCAGCTGGCACATAGTAAAATGTTTTAATCCATGATCCACGCATATACTTCTCTAGAAAAAAAAGATGGTTACTGAGTGTAGCATATAAAACTTGCCCTGAGCTAGAGAGCCAAAGCCCTTTAGCACAGAGACATTTCTGAATTGTGAACTTTGTAAAACCCACCCCATAAGTTCTGCAGATGTAGCTTATTGCTGAGAAAAATCTAGGATGTTAACTGCCAGTGTTAGCTCATATAAGTTGGTATTTGTAAGAAGTGAGCTGTATAACTTGTATTATTTTTCTCACCTTCCCTGTATAGTAAAACCCAGTAATTGTAAATTAAGGCTTTTTTTCTAAATCTGGATTGCTTCGAGGATTTAATGGGGGTAAGGATGTAGTTTTGTCCTCTGCCATTTCTAAAAACTGTACAAATCAAAGTGCATTTTGTAAAAGAATTTTACTACCTGTTTAATAACTTTTTAAAAGGTTCTACTATTGCATCATGGGACTACATACATGGTAAGCCTTTTCCTTCATTGACAAACAAAGAACACACCCAAGTAATGCTCCATAACATTAATAGTAGTGGCCATCTAGAAATCCCTTTTGCATAATAAGTGAAGATAGCCAGAAAAGCTAGTTCACTTGAAGCTTTATTTAAAGACTTAGAGTTCGGACACAGATCCGTACAAGCTGTTTAGCAGCAGATTATCCAGACTGTATCGGTTTTCCTTAATTTTATGGTTGTCTGACTATAATTTTGTATTTATCCAACAGTAGAAAGAGATAGAAAGTAAATCGAAATAAGGCACAGGGATGGATGCCTTACACTGCCCACTGAAATCTATTTCCCCCACCTGGCTGCAGACACCACTTGATTCTGAGTATCCACAGTAGGACTTTTGCGTTTGGCATTTCATACTGTCAAGAAGCTTCTTTGCATGCTAATAAGGATGCCAGGAAGACCAGCTGCTCCTAAAAAGTTTGCAGGGAAGCATATATAATTAATTCACAAGTTGGAAGCACGTTTGACAGAGAGAATGGTTTTGTTACTCCCAAACAATTGAGAAGCTCATATGAGAAATGTACATGCAAGTACATCTGCTCTCACTTAAATCCCATACATTTACGCTATCCTAGCTGAAGACACCGTAGACAACTCTCATAGCAAGCCATGAAGATGATTTGCAGAATAATCTAAATACTGCTGCGCAAGAAAAAGCTTGATCAATAGGCCCCATAAGATAGAATGTATGAATTCATGGCATTTTAATGGCATGTCCAAGAATGTTAAGATCAGTCTAAGTCTACCTGGCTGAGCATGTTTATCAGGGCTTTGGTCTTCTTTGGTCATCACAATCTTAGCTTCCATCAGACTCAGTGTTCAAGACTCACAGCAATAAGAAAAGGGTTATTTAAGCATTTTCTTCTTGCTTTTTCTTTTTTTTATCAACCACATTCACATAAACTTGTCACCCATTTGCATACATTTGAGCAGTCTTCCTGACTATAAGGCATCTGCACTTTTATGTTCATTTCCCTGACATCTGGAGTGCTATAAATTCACTGCTTACCTTTTTTTTTTTCCCTTTTGTCGCTCTCTCTCTCTCCCCTAAAGAAGAGTTGACAGTAGTATGGATCAATCCGTCACATTCAGATACAAACTCACTCCCAAGGTCAAATGACTCAAACTGGACCAAAAAGTCAAAGTGGTGGAAAAAGAAAAAAACATCAGTTGTGTTTCTGAGAAAGCAGCATTACCATTCCACCACAAGATGATTCAAAGACAAATATTAACAAGAAATAAATCAAGAGCTTAGGTACGTGGCTAACGTTGCTTCAAGACATTGGAAAGAGACAGCGGGGCACAGATGACCAGCTCTTCGTTGGGTAAGCAGGTGCTAATATCAGCACCCCAGGGCAAAGCATGCCTCAGGGAGGTCCTGGAGTGATGGACAGAGCAATCCTGCAGCCTCCCTTTGGACTACCAGACTGTTAAGAGACCACCACAGCACTGAGTGGGGGGTATAGGACATTGCACTGCGAATACGGAAGCTGTATGTTTGCTTAATGGGGATGTTTGGAGTAGCTCAGCACCCAAAAGGGACATATGAGAACCACTTTGTAGGTCTCCAAGGTACTGCAACACACAGTGCAAATGTACAATTAAGTTTTGCAAAGCTGGCCAGCCACCAAAGGTTTTGAAGTTGGCTGAATACAAAGTTCCTTGATTCTTCCCCTGACTCTCAGCTTTCCCTGTAGACTGAATCAAAAACTACAGATAAGACAAACAATGCTGCTCATTCTCCTGTTGCCTGAGCGCTGATCCATTTTTCTTGCTCCATTGGGACAGATGAAATAAGAGGAATGAAAACAAGGCCAGTCTGGTGTCTGCTGAGGGATCATCTCTTACTAGCCAAGAAATGGCAAAATCCTCCTAAAGTTTCTTTGGGGAATATTTATTTGTCCTGTGCTTTTACTGTGATTGTGTTAATCCAGTAGATTTGCTAAGCAGTAAAGTGTTAACTGGCATGTCTGAAGAATGCTTATTGGGTAATGCACCTGCATGGGAAAAGGACTGAAAATGTCATTTACAGAAGGGTGTGGACCATATGTGACAAAGAATACATTATATGCTTCCTTCATGGTAAAATATGTTGAGGTAATGGGGAGCAGGGTTAAAAGCTGAAGAGCCTGTATTTATGCGTCAAGTTCAAGAGGTCGTTTTAATTTCTACCCCCGATCAATGATGACAAACTTCAGCTTTGCTTCTTTAGGCACTCCAACAGCCTGTGAGGGGTGACCATCGCGTGTTCATCTTGCACACATTCCTGTGCGGGCAACGTTTATTCCCTTAAGCTGGCAATAAGAGGAAAACAGTGTGCCAAGCATGACAGAAAAGGCAAGCTGAGAAGGGGAAAGAGTGAAGTTAAACTGCGTGGAATTGACTACAATGAAAAAATTAGGGTGCTAAATCATGCCTGCAGCCGTTCTGCCTATCATTCCCCAAGAAGACATGGAGTCTTCTTACATCTGGGCAACAAGTTGCCTGTCCCAGCGGTTGCCTCTGCGAGCTGCAGGCGCATCAGGGAGCACTTCAGCAGACTCTTCGCCTCTCCCTACTGAGTTACACTGACCACAGCCTCCAGCATCACACAGGCTCCCAGAGCCCACAGCTTTTTTCCTTCTTTGCTGTTGTTGGCTGCTCTCGGTGCTAGGGCTCAAGTCCTGTCAGCAGAAGCTTTGCAGCGGATGCACAGCGAACCTGCCTGACATGTTACAAACTGTCACAGTTCCAGCAGTAGCCAGTGGTCTCGCATAATGCAGTTATTTTTTCCAGGCCTGTTTTCTTCTTCCAGCTGAGCTCCCAAAAGGCACAGTGCTTTCATAGACCCACACAGTGAAAAAATGAGCAACAGCTGCATCCAAAAGGCTTTTGTTCTTTATTGCATCCAGCCCTCCTGGAGTGCTCAGACAAACCAGAGGTCGAGCTTGGCTAGCGTTCTCCAACTGAAACACTGAGAGCGCCTGACCAAGACATCACGTGTTGGATCTGCCTTGCTTTCCACAATGCTGCTTAAAGCCTACAAGAAGCTTGTTTGGTGAATGAGGGCAGCAAACTACATGAGGTCTCTCAGTGTCTGAGCTGTCTGCCCCTTCTCCCTTCCTTCGCCTGAGGACACCTGAGCAGTGATGCAGCTTTGCCACCATAAAAGGGGAGGTAATCCAGGGTTCAGGACCAATTTTTTTATTCTTCTTTTTTTTTTAAGTAACTTCAAAGGACCTTCATTTTCCGCAGGATGTAAGCTTCAAGAAGCCTTTGTTCACTCTGAAAATGATCTGCTGAGAAGTTTTCAAATCCACATTTAACCAAAACTGCAATAAGTAATTTCCATCACTTACAGAGTTCTGGATTACAGTATAGCCTGCAGCTCAGCACAAAGCCCGGTCCATACGAAAATACAAAGGCAACCTGAGACAGAACCAAGGAGAGGGCTTGCCTGATCCAGGTGAAGCCTTGTGGAACACAAAGCCAGCGATGGACATGCCAAAGGTTTGCACTGGCTCAGCCATACTGAAAGGCAGTCCATTCCATAGTGCACTCTTTCTCACTTCAAAAGCAAAGCTGAAAAAGATAACCTCATAACACCTATTAAGCTCCATACACACAGTTACCTACACGTGGCACGTACATCTCCTGCCTGCTGTCCCTCTGCTCCCCCAGCTATGGGCACAAAGCTCCAGATGAGCAGTTTCAATTACTTGAACAATGATCTTGGAAGTAAAATATTTCCCTCATCGCCACAAATCTTTATAAGTAGCGAAATAAACACCACAACATGCCTTCTTCCAGCAGCTGGAAAATTATGGTCTGACTCGAATGACATCATTCTGTTTTCCTATGGAATTTTAGAGCTGTGAGATTTCAGGGAGAAACTGTGTGGCGGCTTGAGGCAGGGTGCAAGGCAGTGTCATGGTGAAACAGGCCAACCAGAGAAAGGTGAAGCTGTTTAAATAGGCACTACTGCAAGGTAAGTGTATATAGGGGAAAATAAAAAAAAAAAGAAACAAACAAAAAAAGAAACAAAAAAAAGGGGGAAAAAAAGGAAAAAAAAAAGAAAGGAAAGATTCCTTAAAAACAGACCAAACAAGCTGTTCTTCTGGCTTACAGCCATTCCCCAGTTCCAGCCTTCAGCAGCCCCATCCTATCTCTAATCTATGACATTACGTTGTTTCTCAACATCTTTTATTGTTCTTCCCCCGTCTTATTACAGTGCTGAAAAAAGATATGGAAGATGTACCCCAGTGAGGAAATACCTCTGCCAGAGCAGCACTGCAATCCGAGGAGCTCTTCAAAGGAGCCGGCATTAAATCTAAATCTTTAATTATATGCTCTGCTGTGGATGTCATCAGAATGTGTGTGACCACACTGGGTATACTGCAATTGCTTTTATTGCAGAGAGGTTTGATGGAAAAGAAAGTCTTGGTTCTGCTATCTTACAGAGCCAAGACCCAAAACACGTTTCCAGACTAGAGAAGACAGTAGAACATTTGATGGTAACAGAGTCAAAATTGCACTTGGACAGTTGCTGAGAAGAGACTCAAGCAACAATTTCTAGCAGGAAGTGGAAGCTCAGGTTTTCAGTGTCACCATAATCAGAGATGTAGGCTTCAGCTAATTTCTATGCTAAGCCTGGGCCTCATCCACAGTGAGACGGTTGGAGCCACTCAATTTTCATTCCCTGACCCAACCTACCAGGTCTGGTTATTTAAGGTTTGGTCTGCTGCTCTAAATTTTTCTTAAGCACAATTCTAACTCAGCACCACTCAGTGAAATTGGATCCAAAAAGCTCCAAAGCCAAACAGAAATCCTGACTTGCCCCTGGTGATCTCTGCCTTGCGACAAACTACCTGCTTACTCAAAATCACAGCTGTGGGAAACCAGCAGCAGCACTGGTACTAACTATGAGTAGCAATCAGGCTGAACACAGAGAAAATCAGAAATGAAAAAGGACATGAGAGTATGAGAAACACAGCTTTGTTGACAGTTCTTTTCTGTTTTAATTCCTGTGGAAGGCCTTGTAACATCTTTTCAGTGCTCCCAAAACAACACAAACAACTTTGGTAGCTTCAGCTTCTATATATTTCCCTTACTTCTTCACCCTGCCCTTCCTGATTTTCCTTCTTTCCTGGAATAGCCATGTACTTAACCCAGGACAACAGAACTAAAAAGTCAAACTTCCTTCAAACCAGGAATAACACCCACTCCCACCTTGCAAAGGTTTTCTACATCCTTTTCTTTTGTCTTGCAAAGGAATGAGCATCACACAATAGAACCTGAAATTCTGTACTTCCTAGGCTAACTTTGTTTGCTGTTATTATTTATGCGCAATTCCAACAACTTATTAACTCTCAATCACCGTAACTATTTAGTGGAGTCAAGAAGGAAAAGCAATGGTTCAATACTTCAACAATAAGGAACAAAATTGATGGATAAATGTGCGTATCACTTTAATGTAGCCAGTCCTATATATACACATAATTTTGTGTGATTTATATCCCTAATTAGATTCCCATGGCAACATTCTTCAGCTAACAATGTGTATCATAATCACCTTTTCTTCATACAAATGATTTCCTTAACTTTGCATGCATAACTTAGCAGCTTTTATTTTTAAAACTCCTGTTAACAGTTTCTCTCTTGTTACCAGTAGGGGTGCTATGATAAGAAACTAATTTGCTGTAAAAATTACTCATTTGTCAAATAAGCATTAAAATAATTGTTCCCCTTTTGACTGTTACCCTGCTGTTTCCAGTCATTTTCAAAAACTAAATTATTTACTCATTTGAAAGTTCAGCTGTGCATATTTTAATTGATATTCCCTCACAGGACTCATGTTGTTAATGACAATAATTAACCCAAAATGGCTGCTAAATAATTATGCTGAAAAGATACGAGGTATTTGTGCAGAAAGTAAAATCAGCATTTGAGAAACCATCAAAACGTACGACTTCCCTATTTTATGGTAAAGCATAGTAATAGTTCATAATCAAATTAAGGATGAAAAGGAAAAATGTAGATTACACGCTTTGATGCGGAATACTTTATGTTTCCAATATAGTATGGTATTCTAGCTAACAATGAGTACTCAGTCATTTTAATAAATCCCAAGTATTGCTATTCCAGATAGTAATATAAAGTATTCTCATGAAGTCAGTGCAGTTAGGAATGTGGTAAACTATCCATTAATAACGTTTCTGTGCCATCTATCTCCCGCATTTCATTCCAAGGAATCAGACCCCTGCAATAATTTATAGCTTATGGAATTAATGCTGAAGGCTCTCTTCTGGCAAGTGTTGTTGATTTCAATGCTAATAGCTGAAAGCTATTTAGAGCCAGCTTTTTTCTCTGGACACATCGCAGGCCAGATGCATTACCGACCTATTGTTTGCACATCCATTTAGACCAGAACAAAAATGATACCATTTTTTATTTAGCTCCTTTACTTGTCAATAGCGCAAGTTAAGAGGGAAGCAAACTCTGTATGTACTGCTAAATAAAGAGACAGGATAGGCTTGTCTGCAAGGGAAACAATCTGAGTTAACTAAGGATGTGATTTTAATGTGGGTTTCTATATACAACTATATTAAGCCCATGTGGACTCACTCATTCAGAATTAAAATAGCCCTAATTCACTTTAATCTAATTCACTTCCAAAGACCACAGAGGGGTTTAAAGTTGTTTAATCTATTTGAACAGCTCATTTGAATCCACATGCCTGACTGTCCCCACAGACACCCACTCAGACAAACAAAAACCCAATAAAGCAGCGGTGAGGTTAAGAGCATGTTGGCAGAAAGTTTAACTTCATGGCTTTTTGACGGAAAATTTGGTTTTCAACCATACCATTTCTTTGAAGAAGGCGTTGACAACAAGTGCTCCTAAATTTCACTTGGAAACTATCTTCCCTTTCTTAAAGGCATCCTGAAATGCTTCTGTAGTGCTTCTTGGTGGAATGCCCCCACTCCCATAGCCTGCAGCCCAAGCAGCTGGCCGATCATGCCTTGGGCTGAGGCCAAGCAGAGAGTAGAAACCCAGGTGCATCAGACAAATTCTTGCTCTTGACTAATTTTACTATTTTAGACTAAAACATCTTTTGCTTTTGATTTGTCATGGAAAATGTCTGATTTTGCAGAGGGAAATACCCCTTGTTCCTCCCTTGTCTTCTGCCCTAGGGTCAGTCCTACTTGAAAAGGTCTTTTTCTCATAGCTCACACTAATAGAGAAACCCTAAGCCAAAAGGTTTGGTGGTACTGGCAATAAAACCAAATACTTGTCATCAGTTTGGAAAACATCCCCTCTATCATCTGTGTTCTAAGCTCTTCTACAAAGGACATGTCCAAACTCATGGCTTAAGAGTCACCAGCTCCTTACATTTTGCTCTGTTACAGGAAAGGGCAGGCTTGAAGGAGCAACAGGATCTGTGATCACAAGTTCTGTAGATGATACACAGTGTATGTTGGCCATATTCCTGACTCAGTACAAGGACTGGGTTTTGTAAAACAAATTCATTCTCTACAGGTGTGAAGTTTTCAGATGAGAGAAGCAAGCAGTGTGCCCCCCTCACAGGTATGTTGCAGATGAAGCATAGATATGTTGGCAGCCTTTGCCATTCAGAGTTTGTTCTCTCTCTTAGAACCAAAGGCCTTTAAAGCAAGTGTATGTCTACCCTTTGTTGCAAAAAAAGCACAACATTCTCACTTTCCAAAAAAAGCCTCCAAAAAATATGCTTTTGTAGAAGTAATGCCTAATGTTTCTATCCTTTCAGTCAGTAAAAGGCTTCATGGTTGCAATTTAAATCCTTCTAGTCAGAGAATGTTAATATGAACACATCTGTCTTACTTAAATTGCCTCTGCAGTTCTTGTACATTTTCACAGGCACCTCTGGAGGTTCGCATGTGTAATCAGCAGCATTCAGAACTCCAGCTAGCTGCTCTGAGAGTTTGGCTCATTTAGAGCTACCTTCCACATCTACTAAGTCACATTTTGGAGTTGGAAACCAAACACAAATAGCCAACAGATGAAGAGCACATTTATGCAGAAAAGAACTTTCTCTTATTAATTGCTCAACCTATTGCTGTCTGAAAAATGAGCACAAGCTATTACTGGCACCAGATGACTCCCGGTTTTCACCGGCCAGCAAAGCTGCATCTGCAAGTTCAGTGAGATCAGTAAACAGTGTAGGTTAAGTAACCGGTTACTAACATTTTCCTTAATCTACAAAACTTTTAAACAAACAACAACAACTGTGATCACAGTAACTTTCCAGAGGTTAACAGCATGCAGGTGGTCAGTTTGAACCAAATGCAAAACAGACGGCTGCAGCACTATGAAGTGAAGATCTCAGCTAAGTTTGATTCACTGGGTCTTCCTTTTCAAAATCCTCAGCGATACAACACAAATGTCAAACTGACACAAATAAGGAAGTATGTCATAGACTAAACATTTTAATGCCCTTTCTGGCTCACTTTTGCAGGCTAAAGTGTCTGTGTTGACCGCATTTGATGGCATCAGTACTTACGAGTGGCTTCTTGTATGAGTTTTTAATAGCTGAAAAAAACAGAGATGTCCCACGGAGTACTTTTCAATCGCTAACTGAACCATTCTGTGGGCTTTTCCTTTAAGCCACTGGCACGATACATTTTATGTTTCAATGATGATGCCATTTGGCAGACTTTGTGAGATAGCTCCAATTATCAGTAATAAGATACTGAACCGCAAACAGGTTCCAACCCAGCTAGCTGTGGTATGAGCGATGGGGAAGGAAGCATTCCCACTAAGACTTTTTAGCAAAATGATTTCCAAAGGCAGGCACTCCCTTCTGGGGCCTCTGCCCACTCACACACTGGGTGAGAGGCACAGTGCGAGTGAGTCCATGTCACAAACCCATGCAGGAGCTGCTACCATGAGCATGGGGCACAAGTGGGAAGTGTCGCAGGACTGCAACTTGCTGCGTATGCGAACAAGCAGCCGGCTTGGACTCCATGGAAAAGCACCAACAGCTCTGAAATTTGACACGACTCAGAGGTTCGCATTCAAACTGAGCAGCCGCCAGTAAATAAATATAAATCTGTTGTCAGGGTGTTTCGTAATGCCTAGCTCCTTAAAGCTAGTTATACTCATCCCCTGATGAAGCAACATCCCTCTAAGTACAATTGTTTCTCAAGCTGCAACACCATCTCCCAAACTCCTGCACTGCAGCTTAACCCAGAGATGAGTCACAGGTGGCTCCAGTGCTCTTGTGTACAGCAGGGAGGTCAGGGCACATGCAACCACACGTCCTCCAGTGGCTGCTTGAAAAAAAGCAGGGGCAATGCTGAGATTAGAGACCCGTCAAATACATAAATTGCAGCAGGCTGATATAAGATTTCCACCCAACACATTGAAACACACAAAGATATTCTTCAGCTGTGCTGCTTAAGACAGACATTTCCTTGGGATGGGTGTCCCATCCCCTCCCCATGCCCTGCTGTGCAGCCCTGTGTGGGCAATGGATCATTGCTGCGCATGTGCACATCACCAAAATGTGTCCTCTGGCCTGCAAGGTTGGGCAGCCAAATCTGAGCAGGGAGCAGACAAGCCATAGCTGCAGCCTTCCCCTTGCTGCTGGCACCGAGGCTATGCCCTTGTCCTTCTGCTTGGCCACAGGTTTTTAGGAAGCCTATAAGAACTTCATTAGCTCCATAAAATCAGGTTTAAATTGGCCAGTTTGAGAGTGAGCAGGAAAAAAAAAACACTCCAACAAGCTCTTAACACACTTGTGAGGTCTCCTACTTCTGCAAACCCTCAGTTAACTGAGTAATTAAACAATTAAACACTGAAAATTTTGAACCTCTTAAAATGCAGGTTAACCTATAGTACAACGAATGCCCATTATTATACCTTCCTTCTTCCAAATACACCTGTTTTCTTTGCCATTTATTTGCTTAATGTGCTTCTAATTTCAGCTGGAAGAAGATGCTCCTCCAAAAACCAGCCATGCTCTCATCACTGAGACACTGCAGGAATAAAATGCTGTGTCTCAACTGAAGCACTGGAGCCTCGATTCCTTAGTGGTATGATGACTCTGGTACAGACAGCAACTTTGGCATCAGCTCCAAGGCATGTAGCGATGGACTGCACACCAGAAAGTATACTTTTCAGACCATCCAGCCTCACCCTGCAGTACCTGTGAGTGATGCATTACAAAAAACAAATGCCAGAAAAGCACACTTTAGAATAGAATGTATAGTATTTCATAATTCAATTTAAATCAATTATACCATCTCTCACTGGAAAGCTCATGAGCTTCAGAAATAGAAAATATATGAGTGGAACCAGCTGCTCTGAATACTCCTTCCTCGGGATAGATTTCACTTGAACTCAATCAGCATTCTTTTGCAACACATTATTGTCATGCAGCATCAGAGTGGAGAGCACACAGTGCTGTATGAGTAATCACAAGGTAACCAGTTATGGTTGGGGGGAAATAAAAAAGTAGATTAAAATTCTTTCCTGCAATGGTTGACTAAACCCTGGGGGATTAATTAATTCCTCTGAGACTGACAGGGAAACTGAGGTAGTTATTGGCACTCTAGCAAAATCCATTAATCTATGGCTATTTACCCCACTGTGTAATTTTTCTGATTCATCCCAGCCTGGAGTTCTCTGTGCCCAACAGCACGGAGGTCTGCAGTGTCTGAGATGAAGAATAATTACAACTGGAGAAGCAAATGCAACCAAAGCTCTGTGTTCTTTAATCTCCAAGCATAATGCATGTGTAGATTTTGGCATCGCTCTTAAAATGATTGTTTGCAACTCAATACTGTATCTCAGCACTCAGATACCACGATGACTGATCTTTTCATAAATCAGAGTAAATATATATGGCCAAATCCTAGCCCTACTGAACCACACAGGAGCACTGCCAGATACTCTAAGAGAGCCAGGTATCCACACAAGGCTTTTGTAGCAGCCCGTGCCACGGTTTGGTTGTTTTTTCAGTATTTTCAATTCTTTTTCTCCTCAAGCTCCATTTTCTCACCCAGCATTGCCAGCACGGCTGTGCCGAGATGCAAGTGCACAATGAGCTCCTAGCCAAAGTATATTAACATGAAAACACCCTCTGTTAAAATAAAATACAACCCTAGCTCCAGCTGACAAAAGCAACCTCTAGTTTCAATTCACTTTGTCGGGCTGCCCGCAGCCTTCACTCATGAGGCAGTGGCTTTTTTTATGGCTTCTAAAGGACTGGCTATTGCACAGAGCAGAAGGGAACACTCCTATTGGGTTTTTGCTCCACAGCATCCCTGGGAGTTCTCCAACACCCTTCTTACAAAGGCAAAAAGCCCATTAACCTAGGTAAGGAAGAACTGCCAGGCAGCAGTAGGCAAAGAAGGCGGCAGAAGGCATTAAGCACCAACAGAACAACCTCTAATATTTTTTTAGGATTTGTATTATTTTAGAGCTTATTTTGAAAATATTCAGAGGCAAAGTAAAGGAAAACTCCACCTCTCCCTTTTATTTTTTTTAACACTTTCCTTAAAGAAGTAATAATTTTCTAATGCAGCTACTTGTGCAGCTCCCCTTATCATACCATCCAAGTATCTTACGTTCCTTTGTAGATCTACACATGCAATTTCCACTCAAAGTAAGCAAATACCTCATTTTACAGCCAGAGTACTGAGACAAAGAAAGGCAAAGAATCTGTATTCTTAAAGACACAATGTTCCCATATCTGAAAATAAGATGATTTCCACAGCCACCACATGCTTAACTTTCACCATCTCCAATAATTTATAATGTAAAAGCAGGTATTGTGCAATAATTAGTGACTTAGGGAGAGTCAAGTGAAATACTGACTTATCCACTAACAGGCTGTCAAACTCTGCTTGCATTAATATACTTACAGGTTTGCATCCATAAGCAGTCAAGACTAGAAATGTGTTTGTATAGGATTAACAATGTCAAATTAAGATGTATGACAAGACTGCAGCTTCTATAGCTTGACAATAAAAGCAAAAATGAAGACATAAATACAAATGGTCTTGTGAATGAGGAGAGAAAAGGAGGAGGGAACAGAAAAAGACATTGAAAGAAAGGAAAAATGAGCTACTATTCTCTTTAATAAGAGGTAAAGCAAGTTAAAAAGGTGATTTCCTTCTTGAGAAGATTGAATATGTAGATCTTGTTACTAAACCAGTCCTGTTGCTAGCATGTTCAAGTTAATCACTAACAAACAAAAGGACAAGAATGGATTATTACTACAAGTCTTAACTAAAGAACATCACAGAGAAGGGATGTGAAATTTCCGAAGTTTGAAGTATTACTTCCCTAAAATGTGCATTTGACCTGGTTACTGCTGTAAGGTCAGGCAAGGCTTAATTCAAGTGGAAAGAGGGTTTCACAAAACAAGCTTCAGGTTTTCAGAAACAAAGACATTAGTCAAATGTGTCCTCGAACTTAACTGCATGGATCTCCAAACTCTGCTATAACACTTTAGACAGCTGGGGGCACTCTCCAATCCAAATCATACAAAAAACTGTTGGATATATGTGGACCTCTTCTTCAAAATTCCACCCTATTCCAAATCTCAGCACTAGAAGTTTTGCCTTTCTTAGCATCCAAGTGAAACACCCCTCTGGCTCGACTGATCTGCGGGCTCCACCCCTGTATTCAGTGCTAGAGGTAGCATTCAAGGTCCATATCGCAATAGGCAATGGCCAATGAAAACATTGTATTTCCTTAGAAAATAACAGCAGAGGACTGAAGAATATGGTCCAGAGCCAAGCTGCAGAGGAAGAAGCATTACTGAAATCACCACATGGATTTCATATCCCTTCAGGTTCATATTAGAACGAGCTACTGAACTTTCTCCTGGTCCGGAGACTAATGTGAACTAAACTTTCACTCATTTTGCCAAAGGACCTGCAAGGTTATTTACATAATTCTAAAAGCAACCCCTCTCTTCTTCATGTGACTGAACTCTACAGAAATGGAATAATATCATGAGTGCTTTCAGCATACCTCTTAAACACATACTGCAGAAGGAACAGGTGAGGATTAGCCAGAGCATTATGAATAAAGTCACATTGAGGAAACTACCAAAGAAGAAATTGAAGGTGAGGCTGAAAGCTGAACTAGGACCTACTGTGAAGGCCATGAAGAAAAACACAGAGATGCGGGAATTCTACATTCCTCTTTTTTTTTCTTTTTTTACTTTTTTCTTTTTTTTTTTTTAATTTACTCTCTCCTTTTGTCATCCCCCCAGGAAATGGAAAAACAGAGAAGCTCCTGTAAACCCCACACTTTCATATTCACCAACTGTTGTTTTAGGCGATCACGACAACAACCAACCACCATGGAAAGCTGTGTCAAACATTTCTTAGGCCCTCAGGAAGCTGAAGAAATTTGAAAATAAATAAAGCACGCAACTTTATTGAGGTCGGCACAAGCCCAGAGACTTGCAAGTTGCATGTCACTGTTAATCAAAGTGACTGTGCCAACATGATTAGAATACCCACAAAGCCAAGCCAATGAAGCAGCTAACCGAGTGAGACCAAAGAGCAGATCGCAAATACCACTGGAGTTGTACATTGTCTCAAAAGATTATCACTGCAGTTGTTCAAATTCTTGTGACCAACAAGGGATTCCATTGACTCTCTGCTATTGTGTTTCTGCAGCTCAACATTATGTCCCTTGCATATTCTGGAGCTCCATAGCACCACATGTGTATAACAATGTGCCGCACTTAATAAAATATCTTTGCGGTAAAAGAAGTACCAAAAATATTTGCACAATAGCAGAATGCCAACCAAGCACTGGACTACATTAGAGCAACTAATTGGGTGAGTTCCATTCCAAAACAGCATCTGCCATGGCCCCGGGAAGTAACTTTAAAAAAAAAAAGAAACACAAGATTTTTCTGAAAGATCACAGCTTTTAACGTACCAAGGCAACTTCAAGAAGAAATTAACATATGACTCACCTCCCTGAGGTCTCTGTCCCAGGGTTTCATTATCAGTCGAGCAGAATCCCTTGTTGCAAAAGTAGTTCAAAGTGGCCCCTCCATTCATGTGCCGTGCTCAACACACAGCGAGTCTTCATGTATGTTCAGCTTTCTCAAAAAAGAGGAGGAAGGCAGGACAGCGTTTAAAAAGAAATCAAACAACCCCCTCCACACTGCAGTTGGAGAGGCCAGGAGACATCCATACAAATCAGTGAGGGGTAGCAAAGAGGACAGTCACTCTTCAGGCGTTCTTAAAACTTTCCCATGAAAATTACGGCCTGCAGCTGGGGCACAACAGTCAGATGGATCTGGCATAGGTCACAGATGAGAGGATCTCCTGCTAGTTCAATAGCAGTGGTTTCTTAAATAATCTCAAAGCAATGAATAGCATGTGGTCACTTCTTCCCTGTAGGATTTGGGAAGGAAAATAAGGCCCGCTCCTCAGCTGCTGACCTCCTCCTGGAAGCATCGCTGCAGGCAAAGTGGAGCATCCTCTGTAAAGCACAGGAGCCAGGCATGGTGCAAAGAAAACCACAGGCTTAGCTGACAACCTGGGAAGGAATTACGGAGGAACCCTGTCCAAAAGACACAGCTTTGGCTCCTGACACAACTAAAGAGGCAGATGTAACTTCTGACACTGACAAGTACTGCCTGTAATATTAGATGAAGGTAAGAGATAAGAGGGAAACCCTCTATACATCAATCATGTCATAGAAAGAAGGCATCACGTGTAGCAAGAATCTAGGCTGAGTTCAAGGTTAAAAGAGAAGAAGCACAGCATTAGGTTTTTCCTTGAATAATTGAGGGGAAGGAAGCAGGCAGGTCTGTATTTTCCAGTTAAACAAAGTCCTGGCAGAAAGCTGCATGTGCAAACAGAGGGTGCTCTAACATCAGATTTGGTCTGTGAGAGGACAGACAGCAGCGGGTCGGAGCCCTGTGGGGAAGGATGGGTCTCTGGGGTGGCTCTTTCCTCTCTTCTCTCCCGGGCAACAATGTGACACGAGCCTCTCCACATCGGGCAAGGATGGCACAGAGTATTTCTGCTATTCTCTCTCCCATGTTGCTTTTCTTTTTTTTTTTTTCCTTCCTTAAACTCAAGGAGAAAAAAGAGTAGTTTGCATTAAGTTTAGCAAGAGAGCATTCCACCACGCAATTTCAAAGTCTTGGGCTGGGCTGACAAACAAGGTGTGAGAAGCCTTACAGACCAGACACAGAGCACACACATGCCCCAAGCCATGGTGGGTGCTGGCATACAGGTGGGCCATCCTCTCCATAAATAACAGTCTTTCCTCCGTCTGCTCATCAGACACCAACAGAAGACTCCAACTGATGACATCCACTCTCTTGCAGACATCCACATCTCCAATGTGATAACTATCTGCCACCACTGCACTACTAAAAAGTCTAAAATATGGCAGTGAGAATCGAGTAGCTAAAAGGATGGATATAATAGAGTGGAACTTCACAGCTTCTTTGTGGTCCCTCACTTCCACAGAGACACAGAGCATCCTGCTTACACTGCTCTGCAAAAGCATCCAAAATACACAAAACTTGGAGCAAACATCTCAAACTTCACAGCATGACTGAAGCTTGCCATGAAAGGTGCACTGTGCATGCATACACAACAAACTCTGCGACCCTCAAAGCCTTCTGCAGATATTCAAGAGTCCCTTTCAACTTTCATTCACTTAAGCCAAACATCGTGGAATCAGTGTTAATCCTCCTGTTTACAGATACATCCACAAAAGAAACGGAATTCGCAGCTTAGATCAAACAGATGCATGGAAGTGAGCTGCTTAACATCACTAAGGATTGCACCCTATAATTACTGTATCAGAGAGGCTAGATCTTTCAGCACAGCTTTTGCTTTAAAAAGGAAAAGGAAATAAGGAACTTCATTCAGCTGTTCTTGGCTCAACCTCATCCACAGTTTCATGTTAAAACTAAAACAATAACAGCAAGTCCCATTTTACCAACCACTGTTTCAGGAGCTCAGACTGTCAGAAGACTATATAGAATGAAAAGAGGTGATGCAGCCCACGTGACATCAAAAATGTAGAGCAACCTGATGCAGCTGTACAACCAAACATACATATTTTTTACTTTTGCTCCTGCAAAGCCACAAGAGCATGTTGAAACCTGAAGGAGAATTCTTGAGGACTTCAGAGCAAAACATGGTGTTTGACTGCAAGGCCCTGAACATCCTCCATTCTTGTCAGCCTCCACAGAGCCTGCTCTGGGCAACAGAGAGTGCCTGTGCTTTCTGAAACTGCACTCACAGAACCAACAGGAGGGGGTTTCTCAAGCAGCCTTAGCCTCAGAAGGTCGAGTAAGGTGTCTTAGCAATAGAAAATAGACGTCCAGAAAGGCACACAATCCAAGTTTGGGACCTTTGAATATAAGCTAGGCTTGGTACTTCCATTCTTCATGGCAGCTTGAGATTCAAGTCAATGCTAGACTACTGTAAATTCTCTAAACTTATTGAAAAGAAGAAAATCTCTGATTCCAGTTTCCACTGAGGTTAATCAATTGCTTTACCAGAAGTCACCGGAAAGCCTACATGACACATATAAATCTCATGAACATGTTCAGCATCAGTTTACACACAACTGTAGGATTTGTGTTAATAGGAAATATCCTCACATCCTGATAACCTCTACGATGAACAGAAATATAGAATAAAGCTTGCTTCTATGAAAACCAACAGATTTTGCTAGCAACTTCACTAGAATAATAACCTCTGTTGCACTAAAATCCCAGCGATACAGTTCCTCTGTGCCCTTGAGAAACCCCATTCAGTTTTAGCAGCAGAAGCATTTAAGACCTACAATATAAAACAATTGACTTTTGAATGCAGGTTGCTTCATTTTAAAACATTACTGCTCTTTGATGTTTATCTGTTTAAAGAGAGTTTATTGCAGCTAATTCACAGCAGGAGTGCCCTGTGGCATCCTCAAAAATTATATTAAAAATATAAAAGATAAGAAAGGAAAACATTATAATTATCTAATCTAATTTTTTATGGCTGCACAACTAAAATTAAATCCTAATTCTGTAATGTATATGCATTGAACTATTTCTGACACATACCGAAAGCATGAAGCCATCACACACAGGCCTTTTTATTGGAAAGTCTGACAAACTGAAACAGCAAGAGGCCCAATCCCATGTTAGTTAGGTTTCAACTTTATTTAGAAAATGAGCTGCAAGGATAAGCCAGAAACATATGGATGGAAGGTTGTTATCTGCAAACAGATCCAGTGTGCAAACGGCATTTTTTGATTTACTAGAAATATACAGCAACTGTTGCAGTCACTCCCCTGCACCACTTACATTAAATTCATTACTGACCAAAACTTGCACTTTCTGCAGCAGCATTTTGTTCCACATCCTTGTGCCATCCAATGGATGTCAGCAGCAACTGCATGCCCCAGCAACCTATAGGTGAAGCGTTCTTCCTTCAGTTGAAGGAGTTGTTAGATTATCTAGCCTAGAAGCAAAGCCTGGGGAGATAGGGTCATTCTAAAGGATAGACCAGAAACATGTTCAAGACCCTTTTTTGTACTAAAACACACAAGAATTGATTCAATAGATGTTGAAATGTCTGCTCTGAATGCCACAGTCTGAGACCAACACGCTGTGATGAGCACAAAATCTTCCCAGCATGAGGAGGGTTAAAAATAAAGACTGACTAATGCTACAGAAATGTATTCACGAGGAACCAAGTTCCTTGAAGACAAGAGACAAAACAGCCTTGGTTTAAACAGCTTGAGAATGCTAGAGCTAACCTGAGAATGTGATCTCTTCTTATTTGACAGACAGACTAAAAAACCTTCTGGGTACTACTACTACTGAAGAAAATCCCTGCCAGAGATTTCATTACAGTGTCAGCATGCCCTTCAGTTCCAGCAGTAAAGACTTCTGTGGTAAACCCTATTTTCCTAAATAGAAAATGCCAAAAAAGATGTTTCCAAAGATGGGTCTCTTGCTTTCCTAATGAAGACAGCAGAGAGAGAGGATGGCCTGAGGAAAGAACCCTTGTCCCACCTACTGAAGTGAACCCATCTCCCTCGTTTTGCTATGAACATCTAGAGTATCTCCAGACCAAGAGGAATGCCACTATTTCCAAAGTCCAAGGCGTACATCCTCTTCATTTCAAAAGGCACCAACATCCAAACAACACACTTGCATTTCTAGACACACTGAAAACATTGCTTTCAGACTTACTATTCCATGACTGTGCTCAAGTACTCCCTTCACCGGAATTACACACGCTGGCCAAAGCAAAACAGTCTGAGTGCTGCTTAAACCTGCAGCTTCTCCAATGGGACAAGCACCTCCATGGCCCAGCACCAGTACAAGGCAGAGGCAGGCCACAAGCCACCAGCTGCAGGGCATGAGCCACCAGCCACAGGCTCAACGGCACGTTTAACTCAACCGACTGACAAAAAGATATCCTTGCTCTGCAACAGTGATGAGCAAAGGCAATCCCGTTTCCACGCTAGCCTTCACAGCTGAGATACCAAGGTCTTTGCTTGTCCTTGGCCGCCATTTTATTAACACTGCATATATATCTTGGCTTTGCTAGCCAGGGGAACTCCTGCATGATGCTGTAGTTGACTGGAAATTTCTGCAGGAAATGTGAATTAAGGAATTCACATGTAAGCCCAGTTTATATGTACATATTTCCTCTCCTAAAAGCCAACTCAGACTTGAAAAAGAGAAACAAGTGAAATTTCAGGTCTCTTACAGTTGACTTTGCCTCCTTAAGCAGAGGCAAAGGGAGTGAACTGTGTTTGCCATTTTTGTAGTATCTATTTCATTACTGTCACTAAGGTAGCTCTTCACATGAGAGAGAGACGGAGGAGAGAGGGAAGAAAAGATTTAATAAATACCAGAGAGGAAAACCCTGATGACGTTAATCTCAACCACAGCAAGACAATAGTCTGAGTCTACGCCAGGTCCCTCTCCAGTCTGGGGCCGAAACCCAGCATCTAGTTCATTAAAGTAAATAAAATATAATGGTGAATGAAAAAAGAAAACCAAGAAGAACGACTGCATGAATAATAGAGAGAATCTGAGCACAAGTCCAACTGAATGATGTCAACCATTATTTAATTTTTACTTTGCTTTCTCAGAGAAAACACCAGAGAGAGCAGGGCTGGGGGGAGGTCGGGAGATTGTATAAAGGAGAACGAGTCAAGGATATCCTGTAGGGGTTTTGGTAACATAATCCCCGAAGTAATACATATATTTTTTAAAGTGTTTCAACATTGTTAATTTCTTTCCAAAGATAACACAATGGAGAGTTGGTGGGGGTGGGAAATAATAATAATAACAATAATAATATCTGCAGGAACATTTCCATGGCTTTGGGCCATTGCAGCCCAAACGTGGTTTTAGTCAGGGACAGCATTCAGCCACTGGGGACGTTTGTTCATGTAATTGTCTGACCGATTAAATCTCTTCTTGAAAAACTACAGGAGGGACAGTCAGTTAAGTCAGCCTTATCTAAAATTAATAGTATTCGACCAGGAATTTGATTTCGGATATATAAAAAAAAAAGATGCTACACCTTTTCTTCTAGTTTAGGAGGGTGTTAATCGGAATCACTACAATATACCTGTTCTGCACGCATATCCGATAAGATCTCTTTCAGTCGCCTGGTACAACTTCTAATACACACTTTCTTGCTACCAAATCTCAGCAAAATTGCTGAGATTCTCAGCTATTTCTTCTAAAAACAATTTGATCATTTGGTCTGAAGACATTAAAAAAGACCCAGGAAATCTGGTTTGACAAGGACCAAAGAAATTCCTCTCCAAGAGCTCGGAATGACAAAGTTCTGCTAGATACTGGCAGCGAGCATACACAAGAAATAAATAAATAAGCAAAACATACAAATAATGGCATTTATCAATATCAGAGTACTTCGGACTCTCAGGATCCAGGTTGCTCAGGAAGTTACATAAATGTAATTATAATACTACTTTGATTATCAGACATTATCCTTAAAACCAGCCAAACAAACAAACAAGTCTATTGACTGCTATTATCTCCAGCAATGTCAGATTTTCAACTCCAAACACGTAAAGGTCACTGTAAAGCCAGAATTTTTCAGTATTACCAAATCTATCTTCATTTCCATGCACTGGGGGAAACCTCAGTCACCTTTGCTATCATCCTGTGAATTCATGACAAATAAGTCATCTTGCGCTGACCTGAGTACGAATCTTGTAGAGCTGAATCCAAAATGGCGGAGGGGGGGAACCTGTCCCCAAATGCACATTTAAATGCAGTAGCACAGATTTTTTGGGGTCTTTGCTATCATTTTGGGTTTTGAGTTGACTGGCCTTCTGTTTCATCTATCTTCAATGGAAATTGGATTTGAGTGCCTACTCACAGGTTCAAACTTTGTTCCTTGTACATGGACAGCACGAGCTATCAAATGTTGAAAAGATTAAATTTTAAGTATAAATAAATAAATAAGTAAATGACATCACATCTATTTCTACCGGACAATAGAATTGCAATAGTTAATTATCTAACCTGGGAGCAGGCAAAAAAAAACCACCTAAACTAACACAGATAAAATATGAATTGCAAGTCATGACTGCACAAAACCAAGTATTTACGAGCAATCTTCAAACGATGAATTATTAATTGAAGAACTTTGTGAGCAACTTCATATAGCAAATAAATCAGAGAATTCCACAATCTGTGCAAACTATTTATTGAATAAATTATTCATTGTGAATCAACTATTCACTCAGATCTGGATCTTCCACTTCAGGTTTCTTTTTTGGTTAATCACCATTAAGATTACACTCTGCCTAATTTTATTGCCTCAGTGTAAATTAAAATGAATCAGTAACTGTAGTTTTATTAGTAGTAGTCAAGCACAGGACAGAAAGCTATTGAGGTCATCTAAACCATAATCTATTCCAAATATGTTTTACTGTGAAGTGAAATTTGGGGTATTTCAGAAGCAAAGTGATGTGTGAGACCAATTTCTGATACCTACAACTAATGGACTGCCTCAAAGTCTGAGCGTAACTGTGTATTTGGAACATCTACTCATGGAAACAAATGCAGAAATAACTCAGGGAGAAAAAGCAGCTTTTTCTTCTCTTTAAAAGCTAGAATAAGAAAGAGGGAGGGATTTTATGGTCCATTAGTTTTGTTTTGCTTAGCATACCTTACAAAGCACGCCCTCCACTCCAATGAAGACATCTCTGGGCTGGAGAATAATCACAGCCCACTCAGTGGGGGTTATGACAGACAGCAAGTAGTAAACTTGAAAGCTAGGGGAGGGGACTCTGATTTCTAGGGATAAGAAGCTTTATAAAACAGGATCATGAACAGCAACAAAATGTTTTTTCCTTCCTTTTTATAAGCCTACACCTTCTGTCTTGGCAGCTAACATTTATGATCACCACCTTGGTTTAGGAATACCACTTTACACTAGAGTGAACTCTCAATACTTTGAATAAGAACATGGTAGAATAATACTGAAAAGGAGGAGTAATGTTAACAGCAAGATCCATTTACTGGAACATACAGCAAGCACGCAATGGAGAAGACAGCACTGCAGATGTTTTCTGACTGTGGAGCAGAGGAATCCCTGAACACACACCAAACCCACGCTGGGAGCACAGTGACCTGAAAACGTGACTCTCCTGCTTCCAGACCACAGGCAGGGAAAGAATCAGTGCATCTCTGCTTGCAGCACAACTGACATTCCCTATAAGCAGGGGTTTCTGGCAACTTATTTGTTTATATATATATATATATATATATATTTTAATGACAAACTAGTGCATTCACTGTGGCTGTTTCCCAATACAGCCATTTCTCACTTGGCTTTCACAAGCCTAAACAGAGTAGGATAGCTCCAAAAAAATTCCTCTATAAAGGAACATTTTTTTCCTTTTACTACCATAAAAAATACCTTCTGGTGAGCATCCTCCAAGAAACTTGGTGCAATTCTCAATGCCACAAAAAGCCAGTGAAATATATAAGGCCAGGGATGGCTGCTTAAATTACACTGATGGAGGAGGACACAATACTCAGATGTTCCGATCAGAAGGCAGCACAAATTGCAGCCATTCAGTAAAACACCAGAAGTATATGTTGAATCACTGCAACCCTTATGCTCTTACCATCCTCTCCCCCTCTTTCCTGAACATTTTTTTCAGCCTCTTCTTCTGCTCTTCCTTTGTTTTTGGCATCATTGCATCCTCTCTCCAAAGCAGAATGTGAAGTCAATGGCAATTTGTATGGAAATCATACTTTCCAATAACACTGCATTTGCCCCAAAAAAGCATTTGTCTATCTCTAACTGCTTCAGGAGAGGACAATGTATGCCTACCCTGCTCAGAGCAGCCACAGGAAAGGCTGTGGTCATGAGGTGCATTTTTCCCACGGGTGTGTATTGCAGAATTTCTGAGAAAGACTAGCATTTTCAGAAGTGCTAAAGGTAGTCAGCTACTAATAAAAGACATTTCTGACACCAGCAAGATAAAGGAACTGGTAAAAAGTCACTTTCTTTGTGCTTTCAGATTATTTTTAGTAACTAAAGGAACAAGCTTAATGATGTTGATAATTATTTATTGAACAGCAACAACATGCTCAGTCACCTACAAAACAGAGCATGAACTTACAACGTCCACTAGATGGGTCATGCAGATTAGAGACATAACAGCAATTGCTATTAACATTTAATATGATACCATTTAAACAACTAATGCATGAATGTAGTTTTCAGCTTGGCAAAACCCTTCCATTTAAGAGCAAACCTCACATCTTCCTCTCCTAAAGTCCCAGATCAGAAGACAATGCGAATTTCAACTTCAAAGCCTCAGTTTCTCTCTTCATACAGTAAACTCGGTAAAGGGAAAAGACCTTATATTATCATCCAGATTCTGTTGCACTGTTTTCCTAGATGCAGCGCTCATGCTGGCCCATTGGCAGGGGAGGGAAGGCCTACAGCATGCTTTCTTCTGCCAGATAATCTGTAATTACAGTGTCAGGCAGTGATGCCAGCTCCCCTTGAGGATGCAGGGTGCTTTTGGCCCATGAGGCCTCCAGGTGCCTTTCTGAGAGCCTTACAGGCAGGTGACGAGCTACAAGAAGCCTCCAGGATGATACTTTTTTCATCTCACTTTATCAAACAAACAAAAAACCCACAAAGTGAATCTGATGACTTTTCCCAGATCCAATCTCCAGATTCATAAACTGGGACCAGCAACACTGCCCGTGCTCAAAGCACCTTCCTGTCCCAGCTCACGAGTGACTGCTGTTCTCCATCTCACCACTGTCTGTTCTAACATTCTAACACGCACAAGTGTGTATTTCCAACAAAAGCTTTTCTGGCCCACATAGACAAGTGGTATTAAAAGACTTGGTTACCCAAATAAGCTTAAAAAATAACACAGGGCAAATGCAAAGGAAACTGTAAACCCAGTACAATAACAAAAACACTAGGTAGCAGATGCAGCTATATTGCCGCTAATTCCATTTTGCCCTTAAAACACATTATTCAGTAAGCCGGAATTTCAAGTAAGGCTTTTAGAAGTAATCTTTCTTTTAGATCATATGATCTCCAGGATTCCCCAGAATGACTCATTTTGCTGGGTTTGTAAACCCAGTAAGTGCTCTGGTACAAACTCTGGGTTTATACTATTGTGGCAACAGTGAGCACAGACACGTGCTTGTGACTGCCTTGTTTGAACCTTCTGTGCCACTGGGTACCCTTCATGGTTGCACAGGGAGGAAGGTCAGCTTAGAGCACTTCAGTGACTTTTTTTCTTAAGAATTCAATGTTTTATTCACCTCTATTTTTCCACGTATCCAATCAAACCAATCTTGACCTCACAGCCCTTCTACATACAGAACATACCTCATTTATTCTTTCAGTGACTGCCATGTCATCTGCTGAGTGTTTGATCAGAGGGACTGAGCAGAAACAAGCAGAGGATGATCCATCTAGAGCCACCTCTTCCAGACTCAAGTGCCACACTCAATGTCCCCTTCCCTCTTGCACATCTCTTACTTGCTTATGTTCTCAGAATAGCAGAAAGAATTCTTTCTGCAATTACACTGAAAGCTTTACATTTCACAGAGTCACAGAATTGTAGAGGTAGGAAGGGGTGTTTAGAGACCAGCTAGACCAACCCCCTGCTAAAGCAGGCCCTCTGCAGGAGCTGACATCCACACGAGTCAGATTGCACTTAAGATAGCAATACCGACTAGTTTACAAATGTAAACTTTGGAAAGTCACCTGAGAGGGCAGCAAGCCTGCTCACATCTGCCCATACATACACTTCTGGCAGCAACAAAACAAGACCAGCTTTTTTTTGGATAAGCATGTAATGAGGAATATATTGCATACTGAAAAAGGAACGCTGTGATATTACAGAAGGTTCAAACCCTTGCAATGTCTAAGAAATAAAAGAATAATTAAAAATAACTGCACATTTTCTCCCTTTATCTGTCCCCAGATCAGGGACTTGGAGCAGACTTGGAACTCACACCAGCTCAGTGCCATGTTGCACTCATAGCCTGGACATGGCAGCAAATAAGACCTCAGCCTAATCCCACTGTGTAAATGAATGGCTTTATCTTGGGCTAGGCAGTATGCAACAAAAGCTCCTAAAACTTTGCAGATATTCTTCAAAACCACCCATTTCAGTGGCCTCCCACCATGTCTGGTTTTGCTCTGAGTATAGCTCTGCAGACTGCCGAGCTGAAGCAGAGCGCAAATCACACAACCGTTAATACAGCCTTAAACTCACACCTTCAGCGCAACTCCTGGAGTTCCGTTCAGCCATTTAGTGGACAGTCCAATTGGTGCAGGGTACTTTTGCATTCAGACATGACGACAATAAACCCCTTTGGAGGTCATGGGTGGCTCCTGGCTGCAGCTTGCACTGACAACTGGAGTCAATGCCCATGGTGAGGAGGTTGCTCTGACATGCACCACTGCCTCTGACCTCAGTCTGCCCAGGTTTCCCATCATAATAGTATCTGGCCAAAGCACATCTCTCTCTTGCTTCTAATCTGTGCAACACCCTCAGGTTTTTTGAGCAACCTTCCACCAGCACTCTTTTGTTTTCCCCTTCCATCAGCCTGCTCAATAAATCTGGCTTTTGGCATATTAAAGCTTAATTTGTTTAAGGACGAGCGGTCGGGGGCCCGCATTTCGCCGATGAGAGTGACAGATCACATGAGGAGACCAAAGACTTCGGGGGCTGAAGATTTGGCAGGTCTGAGTCCCGGCGGAGACGCGGGGCTCATTGTCACGTTTCCAAGAGGCATTATACAGAGCTCCAAGGTGGAGCTGTTTACCAATACCGTGATCTCTCCCCAGATGCAGTTGCTACTGCAGCTAATTAAGAGAACAATTAAGACTAAGGCAATCAGTCAAGTACACAGATCCGAGTCATTTTCTCCACTCTCCAATGCTGCGCTGGCTCCCAGAGGGCCGAACCTTATTCACTCATTCAGAAAATGACAGGAAGAAGCTATTAAATATCTGAAAACCATAAAAATGCAATCATACCGTTCCTGAGCTAAGCCACTCACCAGAGACCGATGCCAGGCAACTTAAGAAACTTGCTGGCCCCCAGAATTCACATACTTACAAATAAGAAAATTAATCAAAAGCAGTTCGGATCAAAATTTAATTAAAAAGAAAAGGATTGCAGAAGACTTCCTGAGATTTCTCTGTTTTATGTTTATGACTGATCAATATTATGTGTTATCAGCTCAGTGTATGACAAATTCCACTGGGCATCTTTAAAGAGGAAGTAACAGATTAAATATTGAGCTAAACAATTTAATCTCTGCTTTAAAAGGTTTTCAGATATTTGTAAAGGTAAATCCTATTAGAGTATAAATGTCTCCATGTGCTAGTGCTGTAGGCTCGTCACGGAGGAATTTGTAAACACCGGGAGACAGGCCCTCATTAAATATAAATTTCCTTCTTTTGTAGAGCTATTGATGAAAAAAGGGAAAGCGTTTATGTCTTCAGCAGAGGGGAAAAAAGGGGTCTTGGGAGTGAGATTTAAAACTATCTATAGGTGCAAATAAATACACGTCAAACTTCAAGAACTGGCAACACTGACTGGCTCCCTCAGTCCATTCAAACAACACCCAGAGACACTGATCCTTTCTACTTTACAGCACAAGGCTCATCTTTGGGAAATAAAAACACGGTCAACAAGCCCATGCGCTTACAAGAACACGGAGCTGAGTATGACAAAGAAACAAATTAAGGGACAGGCTAATCAAATGTATGTTTTATTTTAGTTATATATTTATTCTACATACATGCATTCTTATATTTAAATAGCACAACATACGCACAGAGATCAATAGGCACACAAAAACAAGTGCCCAAGGAAGCACAAGGCCAAGCCCTGCAGTGTCCTAGCCTCCCTTCTCTGGTGGAAGAGCTCGCCTCCAGTCAAATATCATGCAGTAGAGCAGGAACCGCACCAGAACCCACCACAGAGCTTACTTATGTGTGCTTCCACCCAGGACCACCCCTCCACACCACCTGTGGAGCACCAGGATGAGCAGCCTGTTGCATCCATCCACACAGAGCGCCACAGGCAGCTCTTCTGTTCCCGAGCCAGCGCCTGCCTTCCTTTTGCATTTTTCATTTGGGAATTAGTTCCATTTTTTTTTCCAATTTTATGTGAAAAGGGATTAAAGTAATTAGAAGCTTCACATGGTTCCTTCTCCTATTCACCCCCACCAATTAATCAGCTCTATTCAATTTCTACCCAAGCCAGATAAAGAGGGAGAGGAAGAGAAATATTTGGAGCATTTGGAGGAATTTGGCATTTGATATAGAAGGCTGAGTGACCTCAAAGGCAGAAATACAGCACAGATACAAATGATTCTGTTGTATACACCATCACGGTGACTAATAAGAACATTTAAAAAGATAGGACAATCTATCAGGTAGGAATAAAATGACAGTAATCAGACACCTACCGTTTCTCAATCAAACCTAAATAAAATCCAAGGGCTACATTTCAAAAGCAAATGTCTTTAAGTTGCATGAGATTTCTTCAGCACAAATACATTCCTAATATGCAGGTATTGCTGATTTTTGTAAGAAGAATCATTAATATTTCAAAATAATGGCTTTGTTTCAGAAGAAGCCTACAAACAAATACAAAAATGTCCACTGTCTTTCTTTTAATTCCCACTTTACTGACAGGTAGAGACCTGGAAAAAGACAAAAAATTTTGTCATGATTGTGGCAACAAAGAAAGTCAGTTTATTCCAAGCATGAACCGAGGGATGCCAAACGAAATTCAATGGGAGTGCTGTAAGACAAAAGGGAGATGCTCTCCTTGGCAGAAGTCCTGCCCTGGGACAGCACCAGTGCTCACAGCCAAAAAAAAAGGAACAGAGAATTTGTGAGCTGGCAAGTTCTAAAGAGACTTCAGCAAGTCCCATTGCTACAAACTGCAGCAGGCTAGGGGAACACTCACAGGCAATATCTGCTCACCTGGTCCTTGGAACCTGGCATCCTGAGACAGACTGCATGAGGTGCAAAATGTGATGGCCTTGGTTAACACTTACTGTTTCATGTATGTGATTTCATATATGTGATCACTACTGTTTACCCTCTGACCCCTGTATCACCTGAACATTGGGACCTAGAGGCTTGGGGGCCTTTATAATATTTTCATAAGCAGGAAAAAGGGGAAAATTCCACTCTCCTTTACTATTGCTTTTTATTACCGATCAATTAATGTTGGGAGAGATGACGGCTTTTAACCCTGTGATAGATTAAATCATCACTGTACCCGACTAATTGCAGTGTTGCTACCAATAGCTTCACAGTCAAGATATGCACATAACATCTGGGTGAAGATGCAAGTACACATATGTGTGTTTTAAAGATGTGCCCTGCCCTCAGATCAGCTACACAGCTGCTGCTAAACCCAAGCAGCAGTGGGACTCTCTGCAGCACAGAAGTCCAGCTGCAAGCCAAGAGCAGAACAGCCCAAGCATCTCCAGCAAGACACAAGTCAGGCCTGAATCAGGATCATCACCTTAATATTCACTCAGTGTACACACAGACTGCCTATCCTTATGATTCATAAGCAAATGTTTAACACATAAGTAATAGTACAGATGCTTACAAAAAAACAGAGTGACTCCATGTTACTGGGTGCCATAATGATTCGGAACTGGAAGGAGCTGTTTTGCTACAGGATCACCACCTTCCTCATTTGTTTCTATCTTGGCTCTCTCTGGCAAGCTGCTGAGTGGGATACCTTTGTGTTTTACAAAACAAACTCAGGACACTCACTTGCTACATCATGGTAGGTACTCTGTGCACTGTGTTTGCAAAAGGGAACAGAGAGCATCACTGCATTCAGTACAGTGTTCTTGGTCATACCAAGGCTAATCTGCCTGGAATCCCCAGAATAAAGTGGAGTTTGCCCTTTAAATGAAAACCATCTCATCTCCTTTGTTGCTTTAGAAGTTTTTTGTTAAAGAGCCAATTCCTTGATATGGAGCCATATTGCTCTACTGATTATTAGGGAGAGCCTCCCACCCACTTCCAGCTGAAATTTTGCAGGAGTTCTGCTTCATAATCAACAGCATGCTCCAGCAGCATGGACTTGACAGTACGGCAGCTCTCCTCCAACACCCCCACTGACAGCTGCAAAAAATGAGGAGGCCCCCTCCCGGAGCTATCTAAGGGCCAGATCCAAAGTTCATTGAATTCTATGGAAAAATTCCCACTGACATCAATAGTCTTTGGATCAGACCCCTGCAGAGGAACACTTTTTAAAACAAACATTAGAAAAAAATCATTAGGACTAGAAAGCCTTTCATATTATCTACTGGGCACATTTTAAAGCAAGAGGGTGGGAATGTGCTCTTTTCTCCTTACGAATGCGTAACTCCCATTAATGTCAGGCAGAAGTCACACAATGCCGAGGCTGCAAAGGTTGAAAAGGAAACATGGCCCAATTCCTACACGCCCAACCTCTGCCTCCATCTATATTTCATCAGGAACTTCTTTAAAATAACAGTTAGGCATACCATCTTTTTTTTATCTCTAAAAAAATTAACCTAGATTTGTAAAGGACTTTGACATCAAATGTAATTGTATTTGATACACACGAAGGAGAAAAGGAAAATGTTAGAAAAGACATTTTGCTTGAGCTGTTGATGAAAACATAACAGTGTGCACAGGTGTGCATCTGAAGCCAGCAAGCTTCAGGTTTATTTCAGATGAATACTGAAGCATTTCCTTTAGACTTCTCTGAGATGTTGTCCTTCTCAACAACATCTCAACAGTGAAGGTGGATAGTGATAGGACAAGGGGGAATGGTTTTAAACTAAGACAGGAGAGGTTTAGGTTAGATATTAGGAGGAAGTCACCACAGAGGGTGGTGACGCACTGGAACAGGTTGCCCAAGGAGGTTGTGGATGCCCCATCCCTGCAGGCATTCAAGGCCAGGCTGGATGTGGCTCTGGGCTGCCTGGTCTGGTGGTTGGTGACCCTGCACATTGCAGGGGGTTGAAACTAGATGATCGTTGTGGTCCTTTTCAACACAGGCCATTCTATGATTCTCTGACTGTATGATTCTCAGCCCAAACTACAATCTGAACTGCATGTAGCCTTGTAAGCAATTTCAACAGCTGCAAAAGTGGATCACCATTTCTCTTTGTCCTAAAAAACAACTCTAACATCAAGAAGGAACGCCAAAATGCTCTAGTCTGAAGTCACTGCATGGGACACCTCAGTTGCCTGAGTATGTTTGTGCACACATGTACGTTTTGGTGCTGGGAACTCAGGCAGAAACCTGTGACAAACATAGCAATAATTTAGGATATTAATATTTCTTTTAAAATAACTCCTTAATGACACAGGTAAAATGATCAAACAAGTTCCAGCACCTGGAAATTCATTCCAATGCAGACACAAAAAGAGTTGGAGTCATGTTTTAGCACTTTCTTCTCAGCTGTACCCCCAGAGATTCACTCACAGTCCACAATGATTTCAAAATCTTAGTTCTGGGGAATTGTACTCTGGAACCATAAAATTACACTTGAGATAAGATTTAATTATCCTTTTCACCTTTCCAGCACCTTTCAAGAAGTAATCCTTAAAAGCCTTGCAAAAAAGAATATTACAATTAAGATGATAGCATGCAACAATGATATTAAAAGAAAGACAAACTGCTATACAGGTTTTTTAGGAGCTTAAGTTCAACAGCTTTACTCAAAAATATTACAAGTGATACTGTCTGATGGATTTTAGATATTCAGTTTGGGCCAGAGGATGTTAGAGTAAAATAAAACAAACTGATGTTACATCCTAAGAGATCTTTCCATTTGCTTGAGACATGAGGCTGGAGAAAGCTACCTTAAATAAGTTTGGTGGACCATCACAGGGGAAGACTCATATTCTAACAGGATTTCACTGTAGCAGT
Organism: Pavo muticus; assembly: GCA_016647715.1. Taxonomy (NCBI): domain Eukaryota; kingdom Metazoa; phylum Chordata; class Aves; order Galliformes; family Phasianidae; genus Pavo; species Pavo muticus. The sequence continues at coordinate 1,553,275 of JACDJE010000029.1, read as the reverse complement.
AAATCACAGCAAGGTGTGTTTCAGCCTCCTCAAGGAGATGGGGAGGGCAGGAGAAAAAAGGATAGCTCCTACGTGGTCTTTCCAGCTAGATGTTCTTGGGATGAAAAGGATTGCATGGAAACAACTTGTTCTTGAAATGCAAATATTTGGAAACTACATCTGGTTTCACCAATCCTGCCTTTCGTTTTGTGATATATGGTCTGGACTCTTCAAATTATTGCATGATAATGTTTTTAACCTAGCAGGCCAGTTTGTATTGAGATGTCGTACTAAGGGACGTGGTTTAGTGGGGAAATATAGGTGGTAGGTGGATGGCTGGACTGGATGATCTTGGAGGTCTTTTCCAATCCTGGTGATTCTATGGTTCTATACTCTCTCCTACTCCAGTGAGGGAAGCAACATGGAATTCCGGCTTGGCAACATGTTCAAAATTATTGCTTGTCACAGTAGGATATAGCCAGTGTATCACCACCATCTCAGGACACAGTCAGAACTCTCAGGGTGGTAACAGTGAAAGAAGGGCAATGGTTCCCACCTTAGAGATGATGCTGTGCAAAGAGGCATCAGGGAACAAGCAGGTCCCCATGTTTAATTCAAGAGCTACATCCTTCAAATAGAAAGGATGCTCCCAAGAAGTCCAGAAGAAAAAAGCCCAGGATTTTAGTTTCTCAAATCCTTTCTCACTTATAAAATGCTAGAAATTTAGGAGAACAAATTGTCAAGAAAAAAAAAATCAATTCCAAAATGTTGCCAACATTTGATAATGCAACATTTCCTTCCTATTTTATTTAGTCACATTACCACTAGTCAGCCATTAAAGAACCTGATCTGCAAAAGTCACACCTCAACCTCTGGCTTCTTTGGCCTTTAATGCAGGAATACAATTTCCTCAAGACTGAGCCTCCTGGGGTTTGAAACCTCCCAATTTTCAACAACACATTTTTCAGGTTCAGTGCTGTTGATTCACAATGAAAACAAACTGGGCTGAGCAGTACTACCCCACAGTCCTACTTCTACTTTCTCCCCTTCTTCCTTCTCCTTCTCCTCTCCTCCAAGCTCAGAAGTCTGCTGAAAGGATAACGGGAAACAGGAGGGTGAATCACTCTGCATGCAAGACCAAACCCACCCACAGCTGCCTTCACCTTACAGCCTGAGATAGGGCATTAGTTGTCACCCTGATAGATAATCCTTTGCAGCTTGTATGTGGAGCAAAGCCCAAACAACCTGCATTTGGGAGATTTCAGGCACAAAAGTAGAGGAGCCTGGGAGGGCAGCCAGTCCTGTGACACTGCTAGCATCTCAGGTGCATTGCAGTCTTATGCCATGGCTTCCATTTTGCTCTCTCTTTCTCTCAGTGAATGTATAAATCATTCTCCCACTGTGCATGCGATGCCTGTAGGCAAGGCGCACCTCAGAAGAATGGAGAGGGAAGCATTGCCTTAGGCACATACCCTGCAGTGCACATTACTCGCCCAGCATATGCAAATAAATGGTCAGACGGACCTTCCAGACAAAGGGGGGTCCTGCAGACAGACAGCTAGGTGGAAAACTGAAATGATTTTAATTGCACCAGCAGGAAACTCTAATTTACCTCCCTAAGAAGCTAGCACCTTTTTGGGTGGGTGTTTTACTCCTGGCAATTGACTGCCTGAAGCATGAAGATACCCTCCCAACTGTACGATGGGCAGATGTAGAAAGAAAAGGCTTACAGAGTGTTGGGGAACCCCTTGAAAGTATATTGGGGTTCCCTGAACCAAAGGTTAAATGACAATTTTTATTAAATTAGAAAGAGATTTAGGGGGAGAAATGGGGGAAGGAGAAGAACAAAACAGGAGTTTAAACCAGAGGATGCCCTCCCTTCATAAATATTCCCCGAGATGCTCCTGAAAAGAAAGACTGATCCTTAGTTCTTTTGCACTGCTACCTAAACTTCGAGTGGAAGGGAAAGGACACCTACCAATTAGATAAGTAATAAGGAAAAGGTGTGCTTCACTATATATTGCCAATGAATCATCAGAGCCAGTCAAACCAAGATTTCTTTCAGTCTTTCCAGAGCATAGAAAAAAAACAACAAAACATTATGCTTTTAATGTGCTGTCAAGCAAGGCCAAATCCTGCTGGTACTACTTTAAACTTATATGAAGAAGGTGAACATATTTGTTGAACTCAGAAGTCAAATCACTGAAAAGAGAATTATTTTATGTAAAAGCCAACCACCATATCCCTCTGAAACAACACAAATGCCTTCAAGGGAAGTTGGAAAATGTAAATCACTGGAAACCCTGAATACCCAATAAATCACTGGCAAGCAGGCCTGGGTTTCAGCGCCAAACAGAAGTAAAGCAAAAGAGTTTCAGAGTCCAGCAAAGACAGAAAGAAAGCGTTCATTGTACTGGGAATGGCACACGATCCATACTGGACATTTGTGCACCATGCTGGGATGAAGAATTTACACGGATGCAAGAAGGGAGGTGTTAAGAAGGGAACGGCACCAGAGTTTACACAAGTGCTACCAATGTTCAAATAATGTTTATCAGTTTACAGTATTTGACTTTGCATAGCTCAAGGGAGAAGCGAGAGATAACAACATCCAAACCATGTGGCTTTACCTGCAGCCTGCAGAAGGTTTAAGTTCTCCAGTTGAAAGTACACCCAATCGAATTTATCTTGTATATCCGAGCTCCAGCAGGGGAGACCTCTTCACTGGGGGATTAAGATAAAAATGCATGTGTAAACATTTTGACTACTGCATATACTGAAACATAGGAGAAGGAATATTGTATTGTGGAGATGGTTTGTCACAAAGTCCTGTTCACTGTAGCTCTTTGGAAGACACTTAGGTAGGTACACACTTGACTTTTATGATAAAGAGCTAAGCAATTCCTGTACACATCAAAAGACTTCACTAACCTAGTTGTACTGCCTTCCTGAAGCCAATGAAGCTATGCTGATTTATATCAATTCAAGAGCTGACTGTCCTCTACAGCGGCACAAAGTAGGAACACAGCTGAGACGAAATATCCTGCTTCTATACCAGAGCGGGTCAACAACAGCTCCTGTGAGTAGTTAAGGAAAAGCACAGCAAACACTTCACTAATTCCACGGCTGAGAAGACTGAAGTGTATCTACACGTAGATGAATGAGACTTGGAGGGTTCAGCTGCTTCTTTGTGGTATCAATCAGAGTTGCATATATTCATACAGTGCTAAATCATCCCAAGTCAGACAGCTAAATTTCACTCATACATACTTGTAGATGGAACAGTATTTCAACAGGGAAAACAAATAAATGAACAGGCCACAACTCTTCAATCTGGTAGGAGAAATGAATTTGGAGGTGATTAAAGTCTAAAGAATTGCACATAGCCTACAGCAAAGGGTCATAAAATGAAGCCCATAGGAGCTATTTCAAAACAAACCAAAGGAAGTCTAACAGCTCCATTAAAGAGCCATGAAGAGTCACCTGCAGATCTCCTTAGCAAAGGATGCTGACACTACAAAATATTTACCACGGTTGAAAGTGAAAACTAGACAAGTTCCTGGAAGAGAGGTCTGCTGGGGGCTAATAATTAGAAATACTGTACAAGGTTCAGAAAATCCTTTGGTCTGAAAGCTCTAGAGGGCTTGGGGATTATTGGGAAGGAAGCATCAGGCTTGCTTAATCTTCTCTAAGCATCCACTTATAGCTAATGTTAGGAATGGGATGCTGGATTTGCTGAACTTTTGTTCTGAAGCAGCATAGCTGCTTTTATTCTGTCTACATTTCCATCAAGGTTCTGATTGTCACTTAGTTTATCCTTAAGTATGAAGAGAAACAAAAAGATGAAAACTGGAAAACAACAATAAATGGTAAACAATATCCAATAAAAAGGAGCAGAGAACATTAAAATGCAATATGCAGCAACTACAGGTAAGTACTTTAATTGAAAAGGTGGTGAGAGTCCCAGAAGTAGTTTTAACGTGCACTATGCACTGCTGAGGTTAACAGGAATTGCAAATATTCACATAGGATGTTTGGTCCCTGGCCCATTTTCATCAAAGTTAGCACTGAGTCCAGCAATTGGAGTAGGCTTTTGGTCATTAGGCCTGCTACTGAAAAGCTCAGGAGTTACTGAATCTATAGACCTGAGGGAGGCATTAACAAAGAATTTCACGCACTTCATGTCAGCCACTCTTCTTTAAAAGTACTGCTCTGCATGAAGCAGCTCTCACTTTGGGCTAAGCGAGCTATGGGGAAACAGATGCAACAGATCTGAGAAAGGTGCTGTGGGATAAACATCTCTGCGGCAAATTGGTCATTTACAAAACCCACGCAGCTTCAGAATCAAAATGTAGAGATTTTGTTTCCAGACAGATCATCTTTGGATTATGCGTGTGAAAATAGAGCATAATGCCTACTCAACTAATAAATTCATCCCTGCTATAAATCTCTGAATCAAAGGTTATTTTCCACTCCGCTACAGACAGCTTTATGGTCAGAAACAAATACGGCAGAGGTTCACTTACCAATGGATCTTAAAAAGTTCCGTTTCTTTGATTAAACACATCTATTTCTGCAGGGTTCAGTAAATGCATGAATGGAACATGTGATGAGCTGTTCACACAGTATTTATTTCTAAAGTACTCCATAAATCTTCTCATCCTCTTATTTTCCTGTTGTTGTTACTGTTCTTCCTAGCAAGTCTGCCTACTAAGCACTCAGACATTTGGTAACTGCTTGCGGACCTTCGCCTGATGCCTTTCACTGCTACGCAAAATGCTCAATGATTGCCCAGAAATGCACTGCCTGCTGGGTCATACTGCTTAAATATTTCCAAGATCTCAGCTAAGAACTTTCAAGGCATGCCTCTGACATCTGGATACCTCATGAAGAACTGACATTGCTGGAAAAGGGGACAGGAAAGAGTGGAGGTGAAGAAAATTTATCCCTAAGCTAAAAAAACATCTGAGGAAGTCAGTCAAGGGTGTAGATGAAGTTTTCTAGGGAGTCACTTTCCACTGTCACCTGAATTTCCTGACAAGAAGATACAGGCTTAATGAAAAATGCCGCACTGTCACCGTGATCTGGCTTAGACACAAACAAAAGGGTGAAGTAAGCAAGACAGCTTAAATGTGACAAATTACCTCCTGGCCCTGAAAGTCCAGGTTTATTTCCAGTGGGCAGAAGTAAAGCCATCACCTAAGGAAGAAACATTTTCATTTAAGCTTACATGGATGATGGGATCTGCAGAGCAATGTACGCTGTCTGCTTGTGGTGTAATATGAGGAACTAGGATTTGACAGCCCGATCTAAAAATCAAGGAAGAGCAAAGACGTAACACTGGTTTGCACAAAATATAGCACAATTCACAGTAGTAAAGACCTGAAGAAAGATGGTTCAAATGATCTTGCCAAGTCATAGAAACAAACCTGAAAAGAACAGGACAAAATTAAACTGAGACAAGTATAAAGTAAAGCATACACTAAATGTTCCAGCTGGAAAGATGAAATACTTAACTGCTCAAACACAGCACGCATCTAAGCAGTAGTTCCCCAGATCCAGGATAAGGGCATGCTGGATCAGAATCAACCTGGCTCTGCTGTTAAGAAAAAAAGAAAACTGGAATAATGCTGGAACGTACAAGAGCTCCTCTGAAAGTAATGCTTCCTGCCTTATTATGTTGGCACACAACATTAGAGGCAGATGTTGGTGGTATGGCAGTAGAAGTCGAACCTTCCCACCAGTATTTCACTACATTTTGGTGTCATGTAACAGATGGCAGCAGAGAGGCAGTCTGATAGAATGGCATCAGACGTGGAAGTGTATGAAGCAAAGGTCAATTAATACCCCCACGTGGAAACAGAGGCATTCATTGACACTTGTTCAACGACTATGGAGACCCAACAGTGGATGTGAGCACCATGAGGCAGTGGGTGGTGTGTTTCAGCAGCGGTGATGTGAAGAGTGTCTCAATTAGCTCACCTGTGTGAATTGGCAGATTATGACCAGGGAACCATGCACGGAGCTGAATATGTGCTTCAGTGCATTGGAAATGATGGTGCCAGCTTGGGCCCACAAATGCTCACACAAGAACAGAAAGAACACTGTATATGAGTTTGTCAGGACCTATTGAATTAATACGAGGCTGAAGGTGACACCTTCCCGGATCACATCATTACTGGTGATGAGATGCGGTGTCATCAGTACGAGACAGAGTCAAAAGAGCAGTCCATGGAGGAGCGACATGTCAATTCCCCACTGAAGAAAAAGCTGAAGACACAGTCCTCAGTGATTCTTCCGGATTTCCTGGAATCCAGATGTCGTGAGGTGAGGGGGGGAAGAAGGGGAAGAAGGCCTCCCTGGCCCCTTTCACCCTCCTGCCCCCTTCTCAGGAAGAAGAAAAACAAAAATGACCCAATTAAAATAAGGAGAGAGAATGAATTTACTACAAATGGTAAAAGAATGTAAGATAATGATATAAAACTATCAACTCCGAGCACTACGTTGCAAAACTGACTAAGCTGAAGGCTCAAATTTCCACAATCAGGCCAGAGAAGAAGACAACCTCTCTCCTGAAACACAGTAACACCAGACCCCACATCATTTTGAAGACACTGCCATCTTGGCTGGACTGTCCTACCACGCCCACTGTATTGTCCAGATTTGGCACCTTCTGACTTCAGACAAACACCATATCCATTCCAAGAAAGAAGTCAAGCTAGCGAGAAGCCAGAGAGCAACAAAAATGATCCATCTAGGAGGCACAACCTGCTAGAAAGACTGAAATAATCAGATTGCTTAGTGTAAAAGAAAAAGACTGAAGAAGAAAAACAACCCATACATTCATGATGTACACAACTGGCATTGTGCAAGAGAAACATTTCTTCTTCTCTGGCGTGCAATAGAGGAAAGTGGGGATGAAATTGCAGTGATGCTCAGGATCAAGCAGATACAGGGCAGCACTGGGATGGACTGCCCTGAGAAATTGTAACTCCCAACACTGCTTGCCCCTCACACAGGGCTGTACAAATGTACCACAGGAATCATCCGTATCACTTCGACTGCCATAACACACAGAGTCCTCTAAAAATGGGGCTGAAAGCAGTATTCAATGACAGAATGAATCGGATTAAAGGACTTTCCCTTAGGTCATCCTCAGTTCCATTCAGTGAATCTTTCAGGTTGGAAAGGACCACTAAGAGCCACCAAACCTTGCTTTTGTAAGTACAGAGCCACATCTGCACAGAAAATACACACAGACTTTCATGCATCCTCCAGATGCATCTATTTGCCATGACTCACATCATCAACACCATTTTGAGGCTTCTCCTTGAACATCTGAGAAGTGGCAGAGTAATGAAGGGGAGAGCAAGATTTGTGCTGACATGGCTTCACAGGCACACACAAACATCCCTGCTTTGTGCTTCAATACTCTTCATCCTCACCGTTTTTCCCTTGGAGTTAGCTCAGGCATCCCCATTCAGTGATGCATCAGGCTGCTCACAAACACTTCTCTCCCTCCTTTCCTGATAGATAACTCTATTAGAAAGGATCTCTGCTGCCCTCTTTCACTAATTAGTCCACTGAATGCAACAGAGCTGTAAGAGAGAAGATAGCGCTTAGGAGAGAGGCAGGCCTAACATTGGAGAGACCCTGGGCACTCCAGGGGGGATGACGGGAGGGCTGATCCAAGACCCAAGGCTTGTGGGGGTCAGCTCTGACAGGGAGCTGCACCCATACTGAAAACAAGTCTGTTCCAGGATTTCCTCTCTCCTTTAAAGAAAAAAACAAAAACAAAAACAAAAAATGTAGCAGCCATCACAGCCTAGCAGGTAACTAGTAGAATCACTGTCTGCAGATGACAGCAAATACCAGAGCCATCCTACCAAAGACAACCCAAGGACTCATTCTATCCTGGGCAAAACGACAAAATTTTAAGCAATTCTGCCTTAAAATATTACACATATAGTATCCACAATATATCCACGTCTGGAGAATTGTTTGTAGTTCCAATGGCTCCACAACAAAACTGCAAATAAAGAAAGGAGAGCACTGCGAAGAATGCATAGGTGGCAAAGGGAAAACAGAAGTCAGGAATAGGCAGCCCTTTTGGTCCTTCTGTGGGAGCACTCTTAACACTGCCTTGACTTTCCCAGCCACAATACGTAGCATTTGGGGATAATCAAAGTCCTGACTGCTTCATATACGTCATCTCTACAGGCTAAGACAATAGGCTACGCTGCGGCTCCTCAGGGAATTGTTTGATGGGAATCTCCAGCAGCTTCAGCAAGCAGCACAAAGTGCACTGCGCAGCCCAGGGAATCCAGATCTGCTGATTTAACTGCCCTACCTTTGTTCTTTCTGTCACTAGCTGCAAGCACCAAACACCAGTCAGATTCGGTCACTGGTTTTAATTGAAAGCATACACAAATTTTGCTGAATATTTTCAAATGGGTCTTTGAAAGAGACGAAAAAAAATACCTTCTATTAGTCACACTTCAAAGTTATTTGTTTGTTCTTGGAATGGGGTTGTAACACCATCAGCTCCAGTGCACGAATAACTTTAGTGGGCTAGAGCAGGTTGCTTGCCAACCCTTAAGTGACTCCTAGAGTTACCGAGTTGCTCTCACTCTGTGTTACTAAATGTGACCTACTCCTACAGTGCATCACAATGCACCAGGGAGCCTAGTGGATGCACTCCAACAGAGCTTCAGCCAGCAGGGAAAGAACGTCCAAAAAAACACCATTGGGTGTTAAGACAGCCTCAAGCACACCTCAGGTCTAGTCACAGCAACATCTGCAAGTAAGGTGGCAAAGCTTGATAAATAACTGCTGTATGTTCCTTTTGGTGTGGAGCAGCCCAAGGTGCAGTGATTCCCAGAAGGAACGCAGGGTGAAAGTTGGCATCTGGATGGCTGTCCCTCTCCCTCACCATGCAAGTCCCAGGCAGCTCTTGCACATCCACCCGTGTGCTGCCCGAGGACCTTCCCGAGGAGAAGGCACAGTCAGAGCTGTGTCTGCTGCAGTCTTTTGTCCTTTACCCTCCGCAGCCTAAAGTCCGAGCAAGAGCTCCCTTGGCTTCTGGCTGGAAGGCAGAAGGGTGTGATTGTCGCAATGAGAAAAATCTCACATACTGGCAAACAAGAGTAACGCTGCCATCCGGCCTTCAAAAGGGTGGGGAAGCCAAACAGTCATGAATCAGTAGGAGAAATGTGACTTTAAAGCCCTAACAAAGGGCAACAGATGGGAACAGAGCAAAGTGCTCACAAACTTCATCTGGAATAACTGTCTCTTCATAAAACCGCTCCAAATATGAACGATCCTTGGACATCTGCAATTAAATCCCCCATTAATCCCAGCTATATTTTAAAGGCAGTTGAGCCAAGCTACTAATCGTGCTATTGACAGACTGAAAATGAAACCAGGAGGGGAGAGATGGTGAAACAAAACAAGAGAAGAGCCAAAATGCAAACTTAAGAAACGGGGCTGCTTCTCCACCTCCACCTGCCCGTGATTCAGACCCTGCGGTAGGCTTTACCTTTGGGTGCTGCAGTGGTTAGGGCTTGTGTGTTTCCGACTCACCCTGATTTCTTACACGCTCACAGGAATGAAGATAGGGAAAATATCGCCACTTCTGTATTATGGAAACCTTGCAATTAATAATTGAGAATCTTTTTATCTCTCTCTCCCTTCTTCTTTCAGAACTAGAGTGCTCTCTTCAGCTTGTTAAGCTTAGTTCACTCCCACTGATAATTCACTAGAGATCATAATTTATGGACAATTGAAGCTGCAGAAACATCTCTTAGAAGGAATAGAGCAGATCCATAGCAACAATTCTTCAGGGGAATATTAATCCCCAGCTTTATGTAGTGCTAAGTGTACAATAGTAATCAGAACTTGAGTAGAAGCTGCTAATCATTGAGGGAAAAGGCTGTATAAAGAATTCATAATGGAATTAGCCTGCGGCAAACAAAGAAAGACAAAATTAAATCAGCCATCAAATTGCACCAAGGAATTTTAATTTACAGGTTAATGTAGGATTATGTAACTAATCACAGCTAACATTTTCAATGAACAACCAATAAAATTCTGCTCTCTTTTTTTTCATTCCCGCTAATGGTATTCCAATAACACACTCTTATCACCGTATAATGTGTTAAGAATGATTCTCAAAAATTCTAAAAATCTCCCCAAAAGCATTACGACGGAACAATCAATGCAAAATGCCAGCTTTCAGTTAATTAGCATAAATATACATCCAGATGATCTACTGTTAGGTCCAATCCAATCCAATAAAGTTCCTTTGAGTCTGTATAGGACAGATTTACATAACCAAATGTGCATAACTGCAGCTTTAAAATATATGCATGGCTTCCAAAGAGGGAGATGCGGCAATCTGAGAAGCCTCCAAATTAAATAAGTCAAACAACTTCTGAGTACTAAAGTGCATCAGCTAATTCTAAATAAAACCCTTATTATAGATTTTTATATCAATACAGCATTTATATTCTATGACATATGCACAAAGGATTGCTCTAACCTAGTTTGTGCTGTTTATAATATGAACATCATAAAAAAGAATAAGGTTTCTGGGATAAAAAGTTGATTTGCTTCCCCTCGAGACAAAGGAGAGACCCTGCATTTGACCCACTTATATTTTGATATCGGCCAATACGAGGAGATTAAAAAAAGGCTGAAAGAAAGAAAGTCTCAACGTTCTAAAAATGCATTTAAAGATCAATTGTTAATGCATGCAAATATATAGAAAAGACTCGCATAACTCTCTGCTCGTTTTTAAAGGGGAACTCCAGAATTACTCTGCATGCTTCAAAACACATCAGCTTAATCAAAAAGATATTTTTTTGCAACATATGGCAGCATGAAAATTTTTATAAATTGAGTAAAAAGCATTTTCATAAGCTTTACTTCACTTAAGAGGAATGCTGGGAAGAAAGGCAACGGCATTCTTCCTGCATATGTTTTTCTTGTTCTGAACAATGTGGGAAAACCTCATTGTACTTAAATCTAACAGTTCATTTTATGGAAGCAGCAACATTCTGCCCATTTATTAGCATACGAGGTTTGGGGTTGTGGGTTGCTTTTCCTCTTTTTTTTTTTGTTTTTCTCCCCTTCCTTTGATAAAGTCTAATTTTAAGATGCACACTTCCCAAAAAGCATTATGGTGTCAATTGCACTACCCTTCAGCAATCCTGTAATAACTTTATTCAACCATTTCTAATTATAATTATATTTTCAATTCCTTTTAGCTATAGAAACTCTTTATCAATCAGAGCACAAGACAGAAAATTACTTTATTACAGCTACAGCTCGTTAGTCTGAGTGCTCTTAATGAAGCAGCCTCATAATCAGATGAAAATCATGCTGAAGAAAACTTGCATCATTAGTCTGGGCCTTAATTACCAAGAAATATAGTCACTAACAATGATACTCCATTTCATGATACGGTGCATGCACCTTCTACAGTACTTGCAATTAATAATTCCGCAGACTGCTACAGAATCTTTCTATTTATTCATAACAATGGAGGGGAAAAAATTCTAAATTTAATTGAGCGGCTCCGGATGCACTCTCTCGCTCTCTCCTGCTCAGATTAAAATGTCAAAAGGCTAATATTCTATCTTACAATAATTCATCATTTTAATTACATATTTTATGTATGTGAAATGTCCTTTTTTTTTCCTCCTCTCAATCATTTAAGGCGACATTTTGGGGGGGACGTGTGTAGGGGAAAAATCTCTCTGTTTAGGTAGGTGGCCCACGCCACACAGCGCAGCAGTGAACAGGAGAAAAAAGCATTTATTTTCATTGTCAGTGAACGAGTTCCGTGTTGGATAAGCTTCAGACATAAGCGGGAGACATTCATTTAAATTAATGACGGCCTTCATCCTGTACACTTATTGGTAAGGATGGAAAGATTCTCAAGTGAGGAATATGTTGATCCCTAAAATCCTTTATGAATATGATCCATCACAGGGTTAGTAACTTCTGTACGCAATACTCTTCTAATCTCCTGCATTTTCTGTATGCTTTCTCCCCGAGTACGCTCCTCTTAACTCTCCAGAAAGCTTCCAGCACACAAAAGCATGAGGAAATGCAGTTAACGAGAGCCCCCTTCGGCCAGCTAACGAACCCACTAACAGATCAGATCCCATTCCTCAGCGCTGAACACCTGGAGGATTTTTCACTCCAATTTGCTGCACAGAAAACGATTCCGCAGACCTCAGTGGGAACGTTCACAGCTCACAGTGCTGCCTGAGATCTGTACCTGCTCCTGCCTTCTCCCTGTCATACCTCGCTGTCACTGAAGCAGGGCGGGCTCCCAAGGGCGATAATGAACACGGCTTTCCAGCATATTAACCGGTGCAGCGAGGGGGTACTGCTGCTTCGTCAGCTGCAAAGCTGTGCATCGTAAACTGTGGATTCTGCTCAACATCGGAACGGTCTGACACCGAAATATCGGACATGGTGATTTTTGCAAACTGCCGGGTGCTCGGTGCTCTCCGAGTAAGTCACGTTACAGTAGAAAGATACCGAATTGGACTTAAGTTACCGAGCCTGAGATTAATCTCAAGGGCATAAGCTAAACAACTTAACTCCTTCGTACCAGTGAACTTCCTCACGCTCGCACACCGTGCTGTGCTTTCATGCAGGCACTTCCAAGAAGAGCTATTACGCAGGCGAGATGAACTTGCCGTACAGATACTCCCATACACCGCCTTTCAACACTGCGCTCCACAAGGCACCCGCGATCTCTGGCAAATTACTGTCACCTTTTAAAGCCCTTCACTTCCTCGCCTCAAACAGAAAGGAAGAAGCCCTGTTTGCACTGCTGCCTGTGTGTGGAACAACCAATGGCTACCCAGCAAGAAAAGGAAAGAAAGAAAATCGCTCTGGAGTTCTATGAAACAAATCTGTATCTAGACAGAAAAATGAATAGTAATATTTAGAAGAAAAAAAGAAAAACACGTCTTTCTGTCTCCAGCTACTCTTATTTTTTCTTCCCTCCTACCACGCCTCAGTATTTCTTTTAGGAGAACTTCTTTTACGTAGTTGCTTCAAGAATTTGTATCTGGCACCAGCAGCCGACGGAGACAAGAGACCAACACGATGGGCTGCTGTGGCAATTCCTCTGTTCCTACTGCATTCCTGCACTGTGCTTTTTGGCATCACGCACGGTGAAAAAAAAGTGCGTATTTAGAAATGTGACAACTGGAAAAAAAATATTCTTAAACCTTACAGTACCTTCTAAAGTTGCAGAGTAAAATGAATTTATAGTATGACTATCGCTGGCCAAAAACTGTGGGCTTGCAGTAAACCAAATGGGGTAAAAACCTGGCTCTGAGAGGGATTCTGAGGTTTTGGCTCCATCCAACAAGTATGCTTATAAACTTATTGTATAACTTACTGGCAAGAGAGCAGCACCAGACTGACCTCCTCTTGCATCACAGAAATTACACATTCATTGTCTTAGCGGAGAAAATGTTCTTATGGTACCATATTAATATCCTTTGTGGGTTGGGTCATGAATCAGCATTGGCAGCTGCCCTTGGAGCCGCCTGCCTGCCAGCCTTCCCAGCTGGAAAACTGGTAAGGCAGAGAGGCCTATACGTAGGGGAAGTGATGGTTTCCCAATTCCAAACTGATTCGTACATGAAGCAGCTCGAGTTTAAAGCGCCTGCCCTGCCAAGAGCTCGTTCCAACACATACATAGATCGGAGTGCTCACACCGCGGCAGCAAGGGGAGGCCTACGCCTGCCGCCCCACATGGCCTGCCTTGAGCTCATGGGTCTTGCCAGGGGGCAATGTTCCCACTGAGAACAGAAACCTTTCAGTCTGATTTACTTAAACGGAGATAACTGGGTTTTTATTATTATTTATTTTTAATATTTTGTCTCTTTCTCTTTTTGCAGCCTGCCACTACGGAAGGGCACACAGACAGAGAAGAGGCCCCGGCGCTGCCTCACGCCGCAGGGCAGGGACAGGCTCGCGCCCCACCGCCCCCGGCCCGCCCCGTGCGGGCCTGCCGCCCCACCCCGCCGTGCCTGGGGGCCCGGCGCCCTCTGCCGGCCGCCCGCCGCCAGCCCGTGAGACCGCGGGTTCGAGCCCCGGCCCCGCCGGGTTCCAGCCCGCTACGGCAGGCCCTGCGAGAGTGCTCACGGTGCCCAGCGCTCCATCCTTCTGGCACAGTAATCAACACCAACTCTACGCTATCCCATAGTCTAACCCCAAACAAAAGGCACAGAGAGGCCAGGCCAAGCAATCATTTATGTCTACCCACAAACAGGAGCACTGTCCGAAATGCCATCGATGTGCACAGGAGCTGTGTCCCTCCCCTACCTCCACTGACAGGAGGAGCAACACAACGAAACCTCCGTAGTAGCATGGAAGACAATTCTTCCTCAAGTAAAGGCATGCCAGGACTCCTGGTTCCTTGTGTCCCTCACTCAAATTGCGTGCTATAAAATCCAGATGGAACGTAAAATGCAGTAGGGGAAAAACAAACAAACAAACAGGATTTGCCAATTTCTCTTTGAGAAACCAGGTCAATATTGGGTTAAGCTGCTTGGAGGGTTCTTGTTATGCAGAGACTACAGCTGATGGACATGGTGCATGGTCCACGCAGCTGAGGGAGGAGCAGGCTGCAAGCTAGGAGCCCCCACACAGTGCCACCATTCTAAGTGGTTGGGTATGAGGCATCACCAAGGCCATCAGCCTTAATGGGTTCATCTCAGCCAGGCTGCTGCAAGACGTTCAAGTCTCTACTACTCTCCAGCCAGCAAAAGACACCACACCAAGATGTTCCCATTATCACTCACATGAGGTCCCTACTTTCTTTTTCTCCTCCAACATCATTCCCTCACCTCCTCTCCTCCTGCAGCCTGGCAAGACTAAATATTTATTTCCCCTATGTTCAATGTGAGAAAGGAACCATGGGGTTTTTCTTTTTAGGAGCAGGGTGATTCTTTTTGTTTGTATTTTTTACACTGCCAGCAGGCACAGGATGAGGCAAGTCCATGCAAGCGTGCAGCAATAGTGCTGCAAGCTCCATCAGCCCAAGTGGCTCATTGCCTGGGGATGCTGGTGGAATACGTGGGCTTCCGCTTGACTACTCAAAACGTCCTTGAAATTGCTGGGTCAGGAGGAAAGGTGCGGCGCAGGAGGAGGTAAACGATGAACAGACAACAAAGCCCTAAAAACTAGTCAAAATTCATGGCCTTTCAGTTCCTACTCCCATGCCCATGATCCAGCAAGACAGCCTCACACCCTCACAGCAGCCCACGATAAAGTTAGTAGATGATGCAAGTTTATTAGTTCTTCCTTCATGACCATCTGCTGAGTTACCCCTCAACCTGCATCTTCAAGATGCAAGACTTTCTAAGAGCCAAAGTCAGAATCAGAGTTTTTTTCTTGCTGTTGAGTGTTTTTTTTCCCCCTCTTTTTTGTAGATGACATGGTTTATATTATTTACTCAATGGGATCACTGCCTGTCCACTGAAGAGTCTATTTTAAATATCAACACAGGTTGGCATTTTAAGAGTTATTTAAAAATCTCACCAGTCACAGAACGTTTAATTATTGCAAACATCTTTCAAAAAATTCCACAGTGGATTTCTTTCTCCAAGTGATTTATTTCGGATATAATTTCTGTTTAATTAATAGGGGATTTAGCTCTGACCTGGAGGGTGTGAGAACCAGCAGAGGAGCTGTAGTTGAGTTAGTTTAACATTAAACCTGCCCATGCCTGTTGGAGGCTGAGAAGAAAATTGGGCTGGCACTTACTCAGCTGCTGCTACCCAGCATATTCTCATGTTGATTGCAATGGAAAAACTGTAAAGGCAAACAGAACTAGAGGAAAAAAATTAATCACAGTAATACTAACGCTGTGCTTTGTTATTTATTTTAACTATGTATATAATTTGCTATAGAGTATAATTATACCTAATTTCAGCTGAGATAATATCTGGGCCACACTTTGTTCGTGGTATATTCTCAGAGAGGAGTTTCTCAATCATCTGGCCTAAATTTCCTTACACCTTGAGAACAATTGGAATCAAACATGACAAGGCTATTTGGAAGGGGGGAAAAAATGAATAAGAAAAAAGCCTGCTATTAACAAAAAAAAATTACAAATGTGGAAAATGCCTGATCTACGCTTTTTCAACACCGGGTTACATCAGAACCAAATTTTAATATCCTGTAAAAATCTCCTAGTATGACGCACATACAGCTGTCTAATATTGCTGCTTAAAATGCCCCCGCATTAAATAAGATTCTATGCTGTAAAATTTTGCAAGGTGATAAAACAAAAAAATGATATAATAAATATAAACCATCTGCATTTTTTTTAACAAGCCTTTTCAAAACGGATTTCATTTATATTTAGAATTGTTTTGAAGTGTTCTCTTTTTTTGAAAATGTCCCAGTTACAGTATATTAGGTTTTCAGTAGAAAGATTAAAAGAGCTGACGCACAAATAAACATGCATGCACACCCAGAGCAATTTCCAGAGCTATGAAAGCATTCGATTCTTCAAGGATACTACAGCTGGCTTTTAGTCACATAAAAAGGGTTGGTGTGTGCAATCGGCAGCTCTGGAAAATGGATTCACATACACAGAAATGCATTAAAATGACATTAAGATTTTGGCAACAACCAACATAAGACAGGAAACTGAGCTTCAGACTGAACTTGCATCCTTAACTCCTTCCATGGTGCTCACTGAAAGCATCAGTTGCAATTGGCAGGAGCACAAAGGCCACCCTGTTGCTTCTAAGTCCAACTGCAGAGATGCCAAACAGACCCAAGGCACAGCCAGAGGTGGCAGAATAGGGAGTCATGCTTTGTGGTATGATCTAGCTACCTTCAGCACTGTCTCCTTTAACAGAATCACAACACCTTGTATCAGTCTACCATCTCCACTGAAAAAGCTTTTCACTTAATTCAACTTCCCTGTATTACTTCTACTGCTCTAAACTTCTACCTCGGCTGGAAGAGGGCTCCGAGTGCTTTCTGAGCATTTGTATCTAAGCTGGTGACACAGCAAAGATACAGCACTGCCCTGACCACTTACTCAAGGGTAAGAGAATTTAAAGGCTCCCGAAACTGTGAGGAGCTTTGCATGCCCTTGCACCACTGCTCAGCACCTTAAGCCCCCTGCCTCTCAGATTGCCATCAGCTGCACCATTCATCCCCCAAAGCTCATCTCAGCTTATAGGTCACTGGCATTTATCTATTTATTTAAAATTCACTTCAATGTAGCAAAACTCATGCAAATTTTTCTTCTTCTCAACCCCATACCTAGAAGTAGTAATGGCTCTTGCTTCATCACTTCTTTTCTACAAACACCTTCCCAAGATTAGAAACCTTTTTTCCCCCCAGTAAAGGGATGGTTGCTTTGGTATGAAAAGAAAAGAGTACTTGTGCCAAACCAAGCAGACAGTAAATAAATGAGATAGAACTATGACCTACTATGACCTCTTTCCTTCCTTTGCCATTCCCTTTCCCAGTAAAGCAACAACTGTTAGGAATCATTACTGGAACCACTAAAGAAGAAAGTTGCTTTTAAAAAGAAATGAAGCACCATATCAGAACAACAGGCATTTTTCATGCCTACTAATAAACATTTGAGGGGTCATTTATTTAATTTAAATCATTTATTCCATTAATAAGCAAATGCACTATTATCTTCTCCCTGAAAACAGCCACCAAGAAAGTTAAGTTCATCATCATTAGCAAAAAAGGAGCTTTTATTGGACTTTCACTTTCTATTTCATCATTTAATTACCTGATGCTAACATCTGATCAATGAGATTAAAGTTTGAGCAAGCCAGAGATTTTTCAAGGATGTCCTTCTGGATGAAAAACTGTCCATTTACAAGCTCCTTTTTTGGAGCCTAATCACATTTTTCTACCAATCTCTGTAAAGCTAACACAGAGATCTCTGCCCTCCTTGCTATAGGATACGTGATCCAAATCCTCTATGCCCTGGTGTGCTTCTCTCAGTCTCTCTTTGGCATCCTCACAATTCACTGTCTGCTATTTGGAATCTCAGATCCTTCAACTGCCAAACATTTCAGAGAGAGATGCAACACAGACATTAAAATAAAGCAAGTGCTAATAAAACGCTTAACAGGACTGATTTATTGAATCAGGCACGACATACCTATTGCTTAAAGCATGACTGAACTTATCAGCAAACATATATACGTATTCAGACCAACACCAGAGGTATACATTCATTAGACTTGAGGGAGTTTCTCTACAAAGGTAGTGCTGACAAACTCCATCAGGATGAATCCACTACCGTGATGTAAAAATGTATCAAATTATTCACACCTTACCTAGACAAGACGTTTTAAGGTATAGGATATAGGTTTCTTCATCTCACAAGCATCTTCACACTGAAAGTACTTGAGCTTCTCACTCTTTTTCTTCTTTACTTTAAGGGCACCCCTCACTGCTCAACTGTTGCCTGAAAATACGATCTGAGGAATTTCCTAGGAATGCTTTCAGACTTGCAGTTTTTTAGGTAAATAAGGGAAGAGTTCTCTGCTATCTTTGAAATGAGGAGGAAAAAATAATACGACGTGACTGACTCCTCATCCCCAGCGTCTTAGGTAGAGCAGTCATCCCTAAGCAACTTTTCCTCCCTTCATGTGCAACTTGCTCTGAAAAAAAGAAAATTCTAGGAGGAGACAGAGCGGGACTTCATGTCACATTTGTACAGGCCTCCTCTTGCAGTCTTTATTCACCCAAAGGAAAAAGATGTGATATGGAGAACACCTTTTGCCATCTTCTGAATTTTTTGTTTCCTCAGAAGAATATATGACAAAGCGGAGCTGCCCAGGGAGTCAGAGCTCTCCAAAGGGATAGATACCAAGGCAGTAAGATGGCAAGTTCTCTCAGCAAGGAAGAAGTTGGACTTCCAAACAACAATTTCTCACACATTCCCTAGCCTCCCACTTTCAGCATCAATTTTCTCCAGAACCAATGGTGTTAGAGCGCCCAGTGTCTGAATAAAAATTTCTAACAAGCAGCTCCACAGAAAACAAGGAAAGTCAAAAGGATGAGAGACCAAGAGAGACATAGAAGTGCTTGGGGGAGAATGTTTTCCCCTCTAGGCCAATTCCTCCCAACAAGGACAGAAGAAGTAGAAAATGACCATATTGGGAAACTTTTTTTTTTATCATTTTCAGGCACATACAGAGAGCATGTTCCAAAGAACAGGAACACTGAGCACTCAGAAAAAGAAGTCGCCAGGGCACGAAGCAGACTTGGAAGTGTGCAATACCCAATGGAAATGACTGAACAGGACAATGTAGAACATATTCGAGAAAAGGACCAACATGAGATGCAGTTCATGTTTAAAAGTGGTACTGACATTTGAGTAGGGCTTTTTTTTTTTTTCTCCCCTCCCAGATTTTTATATTATTTTTTAAAAGGTTCAGCACAGAACCTTTTAGGAGAAAGTTTTTCACTCAGAGGGTGGTGATGCACTGGAACAGGTTGCCCAAGGAGGTTGTGGATGCCCCATCCCTGGAGGCATTCAAGGCCAGGCTGGATGTGTCTCTGGGCAGCCTGATCTAGTGGCTGGTGACCCTGCACAGAGCAGGGGGGTTGAAACTAGATGATCTTTGAGGTCCTTTTCAACCCAGGCCATTCTATGATTCTATGATTTCAGAGAATACAGTGAATCCCCAGTGCAGAAAAAAAGAACAAAACTAATTTTCACATTGCCTACAGTTTATCCACAATCCCACCTCCTCTTTGTTCACAGGCACATGCTCTCATACGTGCATGTTAGCATTCTGGCTGCAACAGCAATGTGCTTTCATAATCTCCTTCCTAAGGATGCTTCAGATGCCATCCTGGTAAGCCTTGGCTCACATACTGAATATGGACCTAGTGAAGATCTGGGTCTCTTCCAAAGCACATGGAGGGGCTCCAGCTGGGCCTGCATCAGATGGCACAGCAATGAATACACATCACCCATCAGTGATCTTCCTGAGCAAACTTGGCTGTTTTGCTCCTACAGGCTGAAGTGCTTACATGCCCAGCTCCAAATGTATTTATGTTGGGACAGGGGTAAAAGACCAAGCCTGCATCCATCAGTAGCAACATGTAAAGAATATGGGAACTGGTTTTTTTTGTTTGTTTTGTTTTGTTTTTGTTTTTTACCTCTTACCTGCTAAAACTCAATTCTATAAAATGTACTATGCAGTTAGGCATGGCCTGTAATATCCATGCAAGGCTGAAGTGCTGGCCAAGCCCCAGTGTTATTTCATTCCAGTTGGGATGTTTATATTCCACTGAGAATTATTCAGTGGTCCAAATTCCCACAGACTGAGGCAGTACACTGCTGGGGCAAGATAGGTTCTGCTGCAAAACAGATCAGGGAAAGGCTGCTTATTAATTACCTACATCCTTACTTTATAGGGGATTGCCTTTCAAGACTTCGCAGAATATGCTAAAATTGGTAGATGGGCTGATGCATAGGCTTGAGTAAAAAGCACTTCAGGACTTTCTTTCTCCTCAGCCAGGAGCAGCAGGTGAAGTAAGGCTGCTCCTCCAGCTTTTCCTCCCCTTAGGTCTGCTTCATTAACGTTATTCCTCTGACTTCTTTCTTTTCCTTTATATTTTCCATTGGTGTTTTTCTCCTTCATGCTACAGTAGAGGTAGTGAATGCTGATGAGGCGATAGTTGGTGTAATTCTAGCAAGCCAGCTTTTCAGATAATTTCTCATGACCTCCATATCCAAACTGCTTCTTGCAGCACAGAATAGTTCTGGATGCCCACTGACCAGCAGGCACTTTGGTAGTCCCTGGAAAAGTCTGAGGGGGAGAAAGACTTCAGAGGAGCCCTGATTTCTCTCTGTCTTTCATTCTCCCTCTCTATAAAAGTTAGTTGCAATCATCTTTTCTCTAAGGGCGCACACATCTAATGGGTAGCCAAGACTGCAGTATAAAAACAAAAGGTAAATTTCAGTAAAAGCATTATTACAAAGTCTAGTCAAGCATTGTAAATAGAACTGCCATATTATTATTGAGAAAAGGTGTAGTGCCCATGCAAACTACATATTTGATTAGGATCTGAACTCTTAGCTGAACCATGAATCTGAAATAATTTAGGTGATACATATAAATTTAATTTCTTTGTTCAACATTCCACATCCGAAACGATGCACTGCAAATGCGCAGCTCTCACTGAAGTCTGCAAAATGAGTCTTCTTATAACTCGCTATACTGTGTGGAAATAATCTGAAATAATCTTAAAGGAAAAGGAATAAACCTATTTTAAAAACAGCTGAGTCCTTTAGATCGTATACCATAACCAATTTATGGAGATAAATGGAATTCAATATTAAAGAAATACTGGTTTTCCCCCTCCTGTGGAAAATTTAAATGCAGGAAGAAAAGGAAAGAAAAAGAAAATAAAGAGAAAGAAAGAAGTGGCACGGAAACGTGCGAGCAACACTTGGCTATTGTTTCTGCTGCAGTGCCTGCCAGAAGTGATGCACCTGGTTTTCCCCAGCCCAAGGTAGAGTAGGTGAGCTGATTGTGGAAATGACTCATTCAGTCTCTATAATGGAGATATAGCAGCTATTGGACATCTTTATTTCTCATTTATTAAATGAATCCAGTGTCTACTGCTATGATAGCCATCAACAAAGACAGACGAGGAAATAAAAAAGGGGGAAAGAGCAAGAAGGGGAATACAAATGAATATTATAGACTACTGTATGGGCCCTATTACTAAAAATGAATACAAAATACTTTAAAAAAATACATTAAGCAGGTATTGGCTTACATTGAGGTCAATATTGTGATTCATTTAACTCAAGGGACAATAAATCTTGATATTGACTGAAAACATAAGTCAATATGCATACTGCTGTTTGCATTCCATTATAAAAAAAAGGGGGGGGGGCTAAGTTTAATGGACAGTTTGAGAAGAAAATTAGTTTTGCCAAAAGATATTTTTTTTTGCCCTCTAAATTCAACAGCTAAAAAATACTGCAGTTACAGACCACCACAGCTAAACAGCTGCTCCTCACGCTGAAGGCGCTTTGGGGCTGGTGACAGTCTCACCCCCAGGCATGTTGCAAAGCTCCAATATAACCAGCAGGCCTGAGTCGACCAAAAAAGGGAATGGGCTGCAGAAGGTATTTAAAGGTCTATTCAGGAATAGTCAGGCCTATTCCTGCCTGCTCCAGGGACAACTTCTACTTATGTAAGTCAAATATAATGAAAGTTATTGCACTACTCTTACTGTGAAGGAAAGGCGTGGATGAAGCTCAGTCAGTGTTCTTTCAGCTTTGATTTGCGCTGAGCTGTAGGATTCTCTCAATCTACTCCTGATAAGTGAGCAGCAGACATAGGAGCTTGGTAGAGCCCTAATTCCTTCTGAAGCAAAATCAGACAAACAATAGTAAAGTACTACAACAGGTGGTAGCCTGTATATTGTATATCTACTACCTGAGCTCGCAGGGCAGCTCAGCTCTTGCCCTGGCAGGAAGAGGCAGTGGTCTCACAGCCCTCTTCGCCTAGGAAGGTCATCAAAGCTAAGCAGCCTTTTTGATGGACTGTTTTGGTGTCAGCAGGCTGG
Source organism: Pavo muticus (assembly GCA_016647715.1). Lineage (NCBI taxonomy): Eukaryota > Metazoa > Chordata > Aves > Galliformes > Phasianidae > Pavo > Pavo muticus. The sequence continues at coordinate 1,530,670 of JACDJE010000029.1, read as the reverse complement.
CTGACCCAACACATTGTTCTGCTGGAAAACTCCCAACCTCTCCTCAACCGGAGGCACCAGCCTTACCTGCCTGCACACTCTCTGTGTGGTTATCTTTCCCAGTAAGCACAAGGTCTTCCAAAAACATATCTCAAAGAGAGCTTCCGTGTGGCACATTGTCCAAAACATGGCTCCAGCTGGTCCCATTAGTACCCGACCTCCTAAAACAATACATCCATGTACAGGGCAGCCTATCCCACAGACACTGAGCCTGCACAGCAGGGACTTCCCAAGAGAAGAAAAAAAAAAAAAAAAAAACAGGAAAAAAAAGAAATAAAACAGCTACATTGCTTTAAAAAGCCCTTCTCTTGTAAAAGCGCCCTGTTTAACTCAAGGAAATTGTACTATTCTCAATGAAATGTTTCAACTGTCAAATTAAGTTTTCTGGGAGCTGGAAGAACAGCATGTGACATCACAGGCAATTACACAGCCCTGAGTTACTGACCTCTGGAGTCAACCAAGGTGAACAGCAAAACTTGTTTACTCAGCTTGAGTGGCTTCAGCTGGCCAAATACTGGGGACATTCATTTTTGACTCTACATTCTGAGGTGCTGAACATTCACCGTCACCACTGAACTCTGCTGAAATAGGGATGGGCAGCACATAATGATGAGAGAGGAAAGCTACTGTTCACCTTTAGAACTGCAAAAGGAAAATTGTGGCATTTGCACACAGGCATGCACAAAAGCATGCAGAAGTTCACTTCTTTTGCAAGTCAAGAAACACTTTCCCCTTATATGCATCTGTACATGTACACACATACGTACATATCTAACAGCACTTTAGTGCACAATAAACTACAGGGAGAAGGGAGCATGAAAAGAGAGATCTGTAGAAACTGTTTTCGTTCTAAAAGCAATGTGACCTACAATGTGAAAAATACCACTTGAATTTATTCCTTTATGGTGACAAGAAGTGGGATGTTTTGCTTCCCACCAACTCCCTGATGTCAAGAAGCCTCCTAGCAAAACATCGTTCCCAGCAAAGCTGGCTCCAGGGGTCATAGCTGTGTCATGCCACAACTCACAGGGTCACACTAGAGAAGAACCATCTCTCGAGGGAAGCCTGACTGCTAGATATCACCCACTTCGGCAGAGCCAGGACTTCACCAATGTTCATTCACAGCCCAGCACTACTCTCTCCACCCAGCTTCCACACCCATTGGCTCCAGGTAGCCAGCAGTTATACAGCACCCCATGCTGAGCTGCAACATCTGGGAACTCCTGGGTTAATGCATCTCCTTGAGAGCCAAGAAGCTCTGTGGCACTTGCATGCAGTTACAGTAGCAGGGACTATGTGCATGGGAGAGAAAAACACCCTTAGTTTTGTGAGAGGTGATTTATCCAGGCAGGTTTTGAGGCAGTGCGCTGAGGCCAGGTACCACAAACCAACCCTGGGAAGAGCATCATGCTGCTTTTAATGGAAGTATGTCAGGGCTGTTATCCTGCCAAGCTGGTTTAAAATGGAAGAGAATTTCCCTGTGATATCTGCGCTCTTCAAAAAGAGTCAGTCAGAACCTTGACTCGAGTCCATTTCAAACCTTAAGTCTTGCAGTAAGCAGTGTTCCCACACCCAGCCAGGGTCTGGGCAGGAGCTCCTGGAGTTGGATTGAGCCCTGCAGTGCCTGCTCACAGCTGGGAAAGAGGCTGGGATCCAGGCATTGCTGCCACCCAGCCAAAGGGCAAAGCAGGGATGCACATGATAGAAGTAGCCACTTCCAGCTTAATATAGACACAATGCAAATTCTGCTGGTTGGTGGTAGGTCAGAGAAAGCTAGCTGCTCCCTTCCACTTAAGGAAGACAAAAACAAACAAAAAATACAACCAAAAAAAGCCATAAAACTGAACAAAGGCACAACATGTCACTGCTCTCCAGATCAAGAGCAGTGGAATTTGTTCCCATGGGAAAACTTCAGAAGTCTTTATGCTTCTCCTGAGTAAAACCAAACCTTTTTTATTTTATATGTTTTAAGGTTACTGACTCTTCTGGCACTAACGACTTGCAGGGACCCTCCTCTATACTCTCCTCTCACCTCTCTCCCAGGTCCAGAACAGCCCAGCAAAGATCAGAGCAAAGCACCAGCCCCTGCAGCCAGCCTCCCAGCTGGCTTTGAGGTCACTCATTAGGTGCCAGGGGTGGGATGGGCTGTATTGCTCTTCTAGTTGCCCAGGTGCAATTCCACTTCTACATCAACACCTGTGATCACATTGCTCTACACTTCCATGCAACAAGCCCAGGCAGTCACAGCAACAAAGGTGAGTTCAGGGCCTGCAGACAGAGCCCCAGCTGTTATAATTATTATTATTTCTTTTTTTACAGGGACAGGCACACCTTCATTCACACCTATGTCCATCCTGGGACCCCAGTTCCTCTCTTCCGTCTCACACACCTCATGGCTGCATCTTCCCTGTAAGTGCAAACCCCAGCACAGAGCAGAGCACTCACCCCAACCAACCAGGGGATGCTGAGGTCTGTAAACACATTTCATAGCTCAGGCCCAGCTGAGCACAGAACACATTAGAATTTTCTCTCTCTTTTTTTCCCCCTTTTTCTGAAAGATTTCTCCAGAGACAGACAAGGAGGATGCATTTTTGCCTCCAAGAAAGAATGAAAATTACAACCCTATCTACATAGCAAAGGATACTTTACTCCAGGGTGCAGAACAAGAAGGCTGAAAGAAATGTAAGCTAACACAAAAATTATGAGCAACTGTGGATGCGGCTAGGTCTCTGGTGTGAGATCAGGATGCAATCCTTTCCTATTTCTTCCTTCTTTTCTATTTTGAAGCTGTAGATAGATATTCAAATCATACAGTGGGCAAAGTAGGTAAATAAAGTTTTCAAGATTTCTAAATACATACAACAGCTCTGCGATGGGGAATCTTATCACACGGACAAGGATGAAGAAGTAGTCCTGTAGAACTAGTAAGAACAGGAAGAGTGAATTAATTCGGCGCTATGATAACAAATTAAGCAGCTTCAGTCAGGTACGCAGGCTGGTGCCATTTCTGGTGCAACATATTTACAGGCATATAATTTTGACAGTGATGGAAAAGAGGACCTGATCTGAAATACTTCTCTCCTACAGCCAGATAAGCATGCCGGCAGAACTCTCATACATGAGAGTCAGCTCCTCTCCAGCCCTCAGCTACTCTGCCAGTTGTTTAGTCTTCCATAAAGAATGCATACATTTTTCCTGCATTCAAACATTTTATCAAACTGCCATATAAAAGTCAATGGATATTAAAACAGTGCAGTACTGTATATCCTTGCTACAGCCCCAAATTCAATTATAATCCTTCAAGACTCCAGGGAAAAGTTACAAGTGGAAACACTGCGTGCTCAAAAAATGAGAAATGATTGTATTCAGCATCTGTAAGTTTATTTCTAATGCCTTTTCCTCAGAAAGGCAGGTACAAATAATTTGCAGTAGTGATGCTGCTGTAGTTGGATACGTGTCCTTCGCCTTGCTGCTAACTGCACTTCATCTTTACTTTAAGCTGTCTTCCAACTATCAAAGCGCTCCCTCCCTCTACCTAAATGACTCTAAAACATAAGGCTCATTGCTGCAGGAGGGAATAGAAGCAAAAATAGTTACATTTGTTCCCCATACAGGTTAGCAGTAGCAGCATTAAAAAAAAAAAACCACCTTTTTCTTCTGTATAGATGCCTTTAAAGACTTTAACTTAGAGCAAATATGGGACTCGTCACTTGATGATTAATTTGCATGTTGATAGGCAGTCAGTGTAGCAGCTTTCAGATTAGGGACATTCCGCTGCACACTAAAAGGCACAAAGAACAAAAAGTGAATTTCAATCTTGCCCTTCTTTTCCAGTCAGTGCATTCCCAGCCCATGTCTATTGATGAGCAGCTGGAACAATACCAAAATGCAGTGTAAGATCAATCCTGCTGTTTACTTCGCTGAGCTGAAGGAACAAAAGGACAGAAGAAAGGACTTAAACCCAGCTATAGTAAAAGAGTGGGGATGAAGGATGAAAAATGTGCCTGATGGGCAGTAGCACAGAGTAAACTCATTTAGAAAATAGGCAGCTCCAGCTGAGATAAAACCAATGATGATTTGTATTTTGTACTGTATCTTCAGGGGATAAAAGCACTTCTATCAGATACCATTGGAGGCAAACTTGAAACACTGCAGTAAAATGCTATGTTCCCTACTAGGGAGAGAATAAAAATTCCCATAATTGCAAAGGAGTGTTAAATATCTGATTGTGCATGCCTTTTTCCTCCCATGGTGAGATAACTCAACCCGGTCCTCTTTTTAACTTCACAGGACCTGTCTAATGGAATATTCAGCTGGATGCTTTTGTATCAAATGCAGCATGACGCAGTGTTTTACTTTGATAAATACTGATAATTGTAATTTGGAGGATTATTGGCCTTTAAGCCTTTTTTTTTTTTTTTTTTTTTTTAATAAAGAAATTTCAAGTGAGAAGGATGCAACTCCAGTGCCTGAGCAGACCAGGGGAGCTAGAAAGTGAGGGAGGAAAAAGTTCTGGTTCAAATGCAAATATCTTAAACTGTAAATAATAAGAAGGAAAAAATACTGCGGTCCCTTCTATCTCTAAACCAAAATGATCCTAAATCAAAAATCTATTTACTTTTACTGAAAAGCAAGAATATGACACAATGAACTGCCACCATCTCAGACAAGGACAGCACAATACAGAACAACAGAGATGGTAAAAATGAACATCAGGAGAATTGATGGCATCCCGGTTGAGATTCAAGTATAGCGGAATTTGGTTGTTTACTGATCATCCTTTATAGGGTTTGTTCACTTATCTGGCTCAAAAAATTACTTCCCAGAGGCTATTACTTGCTGATAGGGACGTGCTTGCTCCTTGCTTCCACTGATAAATGTGCATTCTTCTCATAAGGGTGAAATTTGAAGTAATTTATTTGATTTTCTGTGATGTTTCAAAGGAATTTCCAACTGTCACTGACCAGCAGATAAACGATGTTCCTGTTTGCAGGAGTAAGCACTTAGAGACAATTATAAATTGGCCTGCCAGACAGCAGCACACCAGAGTGTGAACGTTGCCTTTGCAAATAGGGGCCTGGTTCCTATATGTGTACAGCCTGTTTGGAAAAGACATGCTTTAAGGGAATAAGAGGCAGAAAGTAGGTAGAGAAATGAGAGACCTGCACAAGCCAAGCAGTAGAGAAAAGCTTCTGTAGTACATCCAAATGCAGCTGTGCCAGCACAGCAGGAGCAATAAAGGGCTAAAGTTAGGCATGAGCATCTCTACTGCTGACTCAACAGCTGAGATATTTCTGTGGGCTGAGGAGGATCCAAAACATTTTCTTCATTTCACCTCATTTTCCAATCCTGTTTACACCAGAGTGACCCTATGTATCTCTTTCACCCAGGGATACAATAGCCAAGAAACTCAGGTCCCGATTCTGCAACTTTCTTCTTTCAGCCTCATTCAGCAGGAGACATCAAACTGCTGCTAATTATGATTAGTATTAGAACCAGAAAGATGGCCTATTCTGCTTCTGTTGACACAGCTTTATCCAGCCCATCCCTGTGCCAGAGACTTCAACTTTCCTTTTCACTGAAAAACCACCCCTGTGGGTGCTTTCCTACAGTCCCACAGCGTGCCAGGAATTCTCCCAGCGGGGCATTGACACATTCACCTCACCCTGGTGAGAGCAGGTAGAGCATGCTCCAGTTCCCAAAAGAAGAGTTTTTTGTCTATTTATGGCAACTTTCTCTAAACACAGGAGCACTTCTATTAAGTTCTGCATGCTCTCTTTCTCATTACATAACAATCAGATAAACCAAGCACGTCTAACCCATGGCCCAGTTCAGTCTATCCTGCAGCCGCCCCATGCCCAGTGCCATCATGGCGGCCAGGCCTCAGGTGCATACCCATCGCTCCCAGCAACCACACATCAGTGTGCTGAATGAAACCAGGGCATGGGGAGGGCTCAGTGCAGTGCTAGCTCAAGTGGTGGCAAATAATGATATGCATCCTGATACGCTGGCTAAACACAGTCCCGCGAGCAGTGAAAAATAGGCAGCCATGATTTCTGTTTTGATAAGAGGACTTGAGAACCGGTTTCAAGATTGGTGAAAAAATTGTCAGTTTTCTGGTGTACTTGTGATTCCATTTTCAGATCACATAAATGTTTAAATGTAACGCATAGAGCTCAGTCAGGCATACAAATCAAAAATGTGATAATGTCTCTTCACCAGACTTTCAGAAGACCCCTCTCACCAGCTAGAAATACCCCATGCTTCACCATCACACCTTATTCATGTGTCATTGCTCTCTGGCAGCACGTACATTTGTGAACAACTGTATTCAAGGATCAAGCAGAAGAAGAATAAAATTTCATCAAAAATCTCAGACTAACACCAGAGAGCTCACTGAGAACTACAGCCACTGCCATGGAACCCAAATGATGTGCTGGTGTCACAAAAACAGGATAAACAATCCCACTAGTTTCATGGTCTTGTTGACCTCATTTTTAATAAAAGTTTTAAAGTAAGTTCTGTTACTTGTATACATAAACTATATAATTTAAAGAGCTGCTCCAGAAGTAATGTCTCCTGATTTATCATCTTGGCCTCTGATGTCAGAGACAGATGATGAATGGCAGTAGAAGTTGAACCTTCCCAACTGTATTCCATTACATATTTGTACTCTGTGATAGGTAGTCTGACAGAATGATGTCTGACATGGAAGTACATAAGAAGCAGAAGCATGGAATTGAATTCCTCCACGTGGAAAAAATGGCACCCACTGACACTGATCAGTGCTTGCTGAGCATTGATGGAGAGCAAACAGCAGATGTAGCACAGTGAAGCGGTGGCTGGTGAGTTTCAGCAATGGCAACAGCAACCATGGCTGGTAGTGCAGATTTTTATGAGCACAGCATGCTCATAAAATCACTGGTGAAAATGCATAGCTAATGGTGGTCACTATGTTGAAAAATAGCGTTTTGTAGCTGAGAATTTGCTCTATCAAGCAGTGTTATTATCTTCTTTCTATCTGTTGTGGTTTCTGTGGAAATAAACAAGAGGCATTACTTTTGGTGCAACCTATCTTGGTGCGGCCCAAGAAAATTCATCTTCACTCAGTGCATCCCAAGCAAGCCAAAAGGTTGGACACCGATGAGATAAACTGCTGTTAATTTTAGCTGTCCCTGCAGAATGTGCATACAAGCACACCATCTGCATTAGGGAAGAGTCCTCTATTTTTATCTATAAGCATAAATATTTGGTAGGCTGATGTATCTTAAATTTTTAACTACGTTCCTCTAAGCCCAAGAGTTCACGTAGCTTCAGAGGTGACACGAGCCAGTTTACAACCCTCTGGAAACAAGCAGACTCCGACAAGGGTTCATAGCTGAAATAACCCTTACTATAGCAGTAAAAATACAATCCCATCAGTATAAAATAAGGCAGCATTATTCTAAGCAATTCTACGTCCATAAATAGCACAAGATTAAAGTGCCTATAAATTGCAAAGTCTTATTTACTTCTAGATACAATTACATTTACAACAGATAAATGTCCAAAGTCTTTGAAATCTCAAGTCCCTGGTGTCATTTTTTTGGATGCAAAACTGTAATGTATGTATATGTAATATGCATTCCCCTTGAGAACATAACTCATAGGGAGTCTAGTGAGAAAGAACACTACCTTCCTCTTACTTATTCTTTCAGCCATTGGCCCTCTGATGAAATCCCTAACAGTTACCCCCCTATTTCCACAGCACAGCAATTAAAGAAAGACTAGCCATATGTCTTTCCCTTTTAATTAAACAGAAGCAGCATGCAATGCTCAGGTCTGGAAGGTTATACGCCCAGTGCCCTATTCCTTTTCAGGACAAGAGGATGATCTGGCCGTACCCAGGACAACAGCTCCCAAACAGCCCACAGCCAAGAGGGAACAGAAGACACAAAGTTTCAGCAACTGCTGCATTTGTGGCTCCCTGACACCTCAAACGGATTCCTAAGGTTAAGGGTCTTTTTCACTTTGGAAGAGATTGTCCTGTTGCAGTGGAGGATGGGGAAGGGACGGATGCTTGATCTCTGAAGGCAAACGTAGTGACACCCTGTCCTTTTGAGACTGCACAAGGGGAACACCATGATACGAAATGAGGCATACATTCACTGGCCAGTGCTAATGCAGAACAACTTCAGCACGTCTAGAACAGCCTCTTTGTCCCTCACTGAACAAAAGCACAAGTAATACTTGTCCCACATGCTGTAAAACAGGAGAGGAGCAAGCAAAAAATGCACGGAGGAAGTCACTCAACCTCCCAAAGGAATTTCTGAAATCTCACATTATTTAATTCTTAATTACTAATTACTTACATACTAATTACTTGAATCCCACAAGCAAGATCTTTTTAATGTAGCTGACATACATTTTTCAGAGATTATCCAAAATTTCACAGACCTTGCCAAGAAAAGAACAAGCAAGCAGCCAATCAGACTTTGAAATTGCAGTGACACCTTTATTGTGTCCTCCTCAGTTCACCTTTTTTCCCGTTAGTAGTAAACACATGAATGTAAATAAGGAATGTAGAGAAGTCTCTTTGTGAGACTGGATATACTGGTGTCCTTGTTTTAAAGGGAACAAAAGATCCCAAATCTTTACAGAGATCTCAAGGTCCCAGGGATTGACAGTGGTAAGAAGTCAGTCACAAAATCCAAGTGAGGTGGCTTAGCTCAGCACCTGAGCCTGTTTGTCCTTCAAACAAGAGCAATAACGGGCAGCTACTGCAGGAACTTCAACAGTCTCTGCACAGACCTTGCTGATGCCAGCAACTGAGTGGGAGCACACATTTGGTTCTTGGCCCTTCTCCTAGGGTGGCTAGCAAGGACCAGGCTTGTGCCCAGAAACCTATGGAGATGCACCATGAAATCTGTTTCTTACACAACTCCATCTTGAAGTTCCTGGATGTGTCTTTACACTTCTGCTAGCTTGGAACAAAGCCTATTTATTAGCAAAGCCATCCACTGAAATTATCCTGCTGTTGTCCTCACATTTCTGTAGCTCTGGAAAGTCCAGATCAAGAGCTGGCTTACCCAGAATATCCTACTTGAAAGCACTTTGCCATGGGGTCGAAGCAGTGTTCAGCATCTATCTTCATCTCTTCAGCTCCGACTCTTCAAGACAGAGTAGCAGACAGCTGAAGATTTAATCACTCTTTTTAAAAGGCATACTGTAAGAGCAAGGGTTTGAAATAAAGGAGGAGAAACAAAGGGGGGAGGACTAAGAGCAGTTTCAAACAGAAGTGTCTCTAATTTGCATCCAAAAAAAATCGTTTCACTACTTAAGCTCTGACAAGAAACCCAATCCACAGGCTCTGCAAGGTGATTACGGCAGTTTCAGAGCACTCCCCAGATGATGGAGAGAACGTGAGCTAAGAGGCTAGGAATGGGAACAGCCAGTAAAACAGGTCAGAGTGCAAGGCTTGGACCTCTGCTTTTAAGAGGTTAGCCTGTAAATAAAATAAAATAAAATAAATAAATACAAGAAACGCGAAAGCCAGTGCTGTGTTATCATGGACCAGGGTCAAGGCTGTGAATGACGGCTCTAAAAGACTGGACTCCATCAGCACTTGAACTGCTGACATCTGTGGGACTTACAGATGATGGCAGCAGACCTCAGGCTGATGAATTATAGCAACGTGGCTCTGACCTGCACTAGCATTGCCAGAGCTTTTCTTCAGACCTGCTGCATTTCCCAAGACAAATTTAAAGCAATTCTAGGCTCCACGCACAGTATGCCAGCCCACTACTAGCTCCATAACTCAAGCAAATCACTTGCATGAGAAAAAGTGGATTTCAGAGTTAAAATACACATGGTAGATCAGAGCCCTAGCAACTTCTGTCTCAGGCTGTCTGTAGATTTGGGCATCCCTTACATTCAGGTAGCAACCAAAGTGTTGTGCATCTCTAATGGTTGGAAGATTTTCCCCATAAGCATTTCCTTAACACCACCTGCACCAGAAAATGCTATTCTGATTCCAATTTCTCAACAGCCCTTTCCTCATTTTCTCATCTTTCACTCTGTGTTTCACAAACTCCTATTTTATATGCTACAACCCAACCCAGCCTAGAAATACAGGGAAGAATACAAAAATATTAACAGAAATTTCAGAAGAAGCAAATTTAGGAAGAGCTAAATTGTGCTAAGGATTATAATCAACATGCAGCCAGTAACCTCTGCACAACCAGATCTCATGGCGTGCCTACTGTGTGGGAATCAAATGTTATCACCAGGTGACAAATGTGCAGTGATTAAATGAAGAACATCAATGGCATGTCTGGCCTCTCATGCTCAAGTATCTAAACTTCTTTCCAACCCCCTGAAAAACTAAGTCAAGAAGCTCATCTCTTATTAGCACTCTTTCCATTCTTTGCAGCATCTGGCTCAAAGGCTCAGTAGGTAACAGAAAGGAATCACTCCTCATGCTACCCAGTGTCTAGTGGGCCCAATTCTCTATTTTTTTATCCATTCAAAAATACATACATATCATGAAAACAAGGTGAGGATGGACAGGCGTATCAGCCCAGGTCCCTTAGAGAAGAGCAGCATGGGGAAGACTGCTGAGAGGCAGTCACATGAGAAGCAGCAACAAGAACACTTACATAGTTTCTAGGACACATTGCGTATTTCTCCATACATTTACTTATTTTCCTATAGAGAAGTAGTGCGAGTGGCTCCAGCATGGGGAAGAATGCAATTTCCTCAGCCCTCAGTCTGCAAGCAGGGAAGGCATTTGGCCTCAGGGAGCTCAATCATACATACACGTGCCCAATTTGGAGAGTTCCATGTTAAGTTTTGCCATCCGCCCAAAAATAAAATCCAGTTGAAAAATCATACATGTGGCAGTAGAAAATGTACACCAAACTATTCTTCATCCTTTTAATGAAAGAAGCTAGGACCAAGGGAAGATGATTAGCTAGAACTTATTAAAAATAAAAAAGAATAAAGCAAGGAGAAGGGAAGAATGGATGTCTGAGCTCTTCCCCTTTTGTACTCAGGGTCACTAGCTTAATTTTCTCTTACATTTGAGTTGTTTTTAATTTCCAGGAAGCCATCTCAGATATCTTGAAACTTTGCCAAATTATCATTAAGCCAATATTTTATCTCCTCATAAAAATGCTACAGTATCTTCCCTGCTCCATACATACTGCAGGACTAGATCTTAAATCAGGGAGGATGGGAATTTGTTTTTAAAATGACTTAACTATTTCATCCATCTCAGAAAGAAGGAGAAGCTTTAAGGGAAAAAAAACTCCCTTTAGTGCTGCCTTTCCCAAGCATTATCATTATTTTCCTGTGGCTCTTTGAAACATCAGCACTGCATATCAACATTAGGAATGCCCTTTACCTTGCACAGCTGACCACACACGAATTTTCACAAGAAAAATAGCTATTGAACATCCATGTGCAAAGGCACTTATAGGTATGGGATCTACATAGAAGATTCACAGATTCATCGCTAGTCATGGTCTCCAGAAGATCTGTACAGTGGGAAGCAAGAAAATCAACAGTACAGAGCTCAAATATCCCTCTGCGGACCATAACAATGTGAGAGAGATAAGGGATGCTCAGACTGTTAACAAGTATGAGTCCAGCCCAAAATGGATGTTCCACGGTCTCTCTCTTTATTAAAATAGTGCGTTTCAGAAAGGACATTTTTTGCCCCTGTTGTTGCTACTTCAAAAACCTGTAAATAAGCTCAAATTCAGCCTAGTGAAAGAGATGCTCCATTTAGTACATGTGGCCATTTGGTCATCACGGGAGAACCCAGCGAAGAGCACAATTCCAGGTAAATGATGTATAGGAAACACGGAGAGCTCATCTAGCCCATCATTAACCTCATTCGGAGACAGCCCCAGAGGCACTTCTTTAGCCACCAGCACAGCCAGCTGTCAATTGTGTCAAACCAGTAACGTATTAGTTAGCAAGGGAGCAATCTAAAAAGCCAGCCATAGATCCAAATGCCTAAAAGATATTCTCAAATGTGGTAATTATGTCCTGCAGCTGCCAAGAATGTCCTTAGAGAGTTCACAGATATTGGTTGTACCAGTGAATCAGAGCAGATAGGCACCGGAGTCTTATCAGGAGCATTAACAACAGACAAGGCTCCCTCCAACTTGCAGGGAGAGATTCTGAGCCGTCAGCAACAGCTGGCATGGTAATTGCCACACTACTTAAAAACAAATCTGCTTTTATTTTTTAAACAGCGTGCCGACCTAGGACCTTCCCTGCTTAATGCATAATTACTTTTAAGCATAGTGTAGGACAGGGCATGGTAAGTGAGATCAGTTTCAGAAGAGGGTCCACAGAGATCCCTGAAAATTGGCTTCCCTTTGGAATATCAAAAGTTGGGGAACTAAGTATGGATGCTGGTCACAAAGAAATCAACATCAACTTCTGAACATGCCAAGACATTTTTACTGGACGCTGAAGGAGCAGCCTGTGGGTAGCTCCTGTAAAGAGTCCAAAGGGATTTACTAACCAGTCTGACATTAGCAGGTGTTTCATGTCCATCTTGCAGTAGAAAAAATGCTTGTGAATGATACTTGGCAGCTAGTAGTCAGCAGAGCAAACTCCTGCTTATTTCAGTGATAAGCAGCTAGCTAATAGCACTGATAAGGTCTGGCAATAGCAACAGGACGAGTAACTGCTACCTCCGAGCAGTTTCCAAGGGCAGACATTGGAACAAACAGGGAAGGAGCTAAGCCACAAAGCATGCCAAAGAAAACCAAACTTCAAGAAAAAAAATGCTATTTTGCCAACTTTTAAAAATCACTATGCAAAGCTGTTGACTTTGTGTTTTCGGCGGGGGGTTGGAGGTGGGGTGGGAGCATCCCCAATTTTCCTAACATTTTTGGGATGTCAAAACAGTGGATTTCACTTCTAAACTGACTTTGATTCAACCCACCTTGCACTTAAATTATTTTTAAAAATAGTAACTCAAGTATTTTCCAGTAAATCTTTTCTTTCTGCAATTACTCATTCACTCAGGTGCAAAATGAAAATGATCACTGATAAGAAAGTAACATTCCCATTTTTGGTTTGTTTTTTTTTTTGGTCACATTCTAAACCCAGCTGCACTTACATACTAAAAACCAAACTGGTTTCTGTCAACAAATTGCCCAAAGCACTCATTTGTGAAGTCTGAAGAGTGGTTATCATCATACTGCAAACTGTGCTATCATATCAGAAACTAGCCATGACTTTCCTTTAGAAAGCTGAACAGATACCAGCAGAAGGGAACAGAACACAGCTGTATCACAAAGCATATCCTGAAACATTTGGAAATTAGGGATTGTGAAAACTAGAACTTCTAGTGAACGCACAAGTGAAGATAAGGTCTGCTCTGAATATTTCAGAGACAGTGCTGGCTGGAGCTAAGTCCAAATTAGTCAGTATTAACTGTGAGGCATAATGATGAAAGACAGTTGCAAGAATCATCAAAACTAAGTCATAAAAAGCAGTTAGGAGGATACCTAGCAGGTCAACCACAACCACTGAAGATAATCAAGAAAACAAAGAGCCTGTCATTTAACATGTTAGATTAGCCTTGCTTTCCAATTTTTTTGATATTTTGGCATTTAGCATTGGTTTCAATTAGAACACCAAAAATGAAAACTTACAAAAAGTAAAACAAAAAAAACCATCATCAGTTTCTAACCAGATCTTCTGTGGCTCATCAGCACAGTCAGCCCAAACGTGTAGGTAGCAGCACTCACGTGCAGAGCAGCAAAATTCTCAGCTTCAGCTCTGTATTTTGCAGAAGGCAGATGGCCACCCACATATCCTTTGATGCATTTCCTCCTGCAGTTGTTTATTTTACGTATCTAAATTTAGGAGAAATTAAGCAGGAAGAATGCTAAACTTGGAAAGAAAGGAAGGACTGGTCACGATGATGTCAGGTAGAAAGAGCACTGGGGTTTGGTCCCTTCTCCCTTGCTCCTTTCCAGACCATTGATCTCCTGCAGTCACTAGAATCCTTTCCTCCCGTTTAATCCCAGTTCCTTCATCATTACAATAGCAAAAATGTCTACAAATGATGAGAAAACAGCCATCTTTAATTGAAATTATATAATGAAGTGTATTTTTTTGCACAGGGGAAACAATGGTAACATCTTTTTGTTTAAAAACTTTAAACACTTCTGCTAGATCGCTAGACCAGCTATTACTGCCATCTCTTTAACTAAATACAGGACCAAAAGGTTTTTAGATTTTTTTGTCATTATAGATAAATAACACTTTCAAGTGAACGTATTTATTTTCCACATCCATATTCAATAGTAACTTCCAATTTTTCCCCCTACCCCAAAATAAACTGTGAATTGAGTTTAATTTGCTTTTGTCTCTCCAGCTTTCATCTAGTGGGATAAATAAGCAGAACTATTGAATCCACTGAAAAGGGAAAGCTTATTTTACTTAAATATTAAAAAAAAAATTCTACCCTTCCCATTGTGAGAAGCTCCTTAGAGAGCAACATATGTGGCCTTGGGTTTCTATTCCAGAAATTTAAAACCCTGAAAATGACAATACATTAAAGACAAAAAAAACACACCACTCATTTTAACTATTTTATTGCTGATTATTTTAGGAGAAACTTCCTTCTACCATAAGTTCCATACATGATTTTTGTTCATATAGGTGGGATGTCTCCTGTCCTAATACTTCTCCCTCAGCTGAAAAACTATAGCTGCATCCAATCCAGACAAAAATAATCAATACACGCACTAATTAAATGAGGTGACACAAAATTGAATGCTAAAGTGAAATAAATAACAAATTTGCTCTTCAATTCTCTCACTACAATTAACTCCTAAGACAGATTTGTTTCCTGGGAAATGCACATTGTGTGATTACTTCAGTCCTAATATAGTCCTTTTAAAACACATTTTGCATTTAGAAATAAATGTTCTAAGTCCTCATGACTATTTCAGAATCCTCAGGTTCACATAATCTCATCACAGCTGAACGAAAAAGTTACAAGAAGAGTTGTGTGCATGAAGCCCATATGAACCCCAATGGATCTGTGGATTGGGTAAAGGTACCTTATTTAGTTCTAATCTTCTAGAAGACTCTAACAAGACTCAAAGCACTGTGACTGAGAGCTGATGCGGGGCAGAAAAGTAGTGTGACAAAGGGACATCCAACCCCTGTGCCTTTCTCAGGAATCCCTTCACTAACATTCATTAATGCATTCATGTGAAAGACTCATTGCTTCTTCCAGATCTTGGCTGCTTAATCCCCATTCCAATAGCACCCAGAAAGTCCCTGTAGCCTAGGACTCCTTTAGGAGCAGTTTAGTTTTCTGCTAACCCAGCAACCAGACTATTTTTGTGAGAATACGTTTACTGGGATGTTTGTGTTTGTCACCTGGATTGATTCATTGCTAACACGGAGATGATCTGTTCTACACAATTTACATCAATTTACTTCCTGCAAGTACCAAGCATCTTTCCTCAACCCACTGGTACTTCACCAGACCATAATCCAAGGCACAAGTTCGCCTTCTGTAATTGTTCCCACTCCCTCACTGCATCCTCCTTGCTGGATTGCGAACAGAAGAAAAAGAATACGTGAACCTGCCTGCAAGTAGTCAGCCTAAACCCATCTCCCTCCCACCCATGGCTCAGCCGTGACATCTCTGTCACATACACCTTGGTGTTTTGTTTGGTTCTACAATAAGCGGCCTATTTGCAGGAGGTACCAACACTCAGTTCTTGCATCTGCTGAATCCCATTTCTTTTTCAGCACACTCTGCATTCCCCCTAGCTGGACCTGCTCACCTGACTTACACTATTTTAGATCCAGGAAAAAATAGTTCTAGATAGCAGAATAATTTAATAAGTTTACTTAAAAAAAAAAAACACGTATCTTTTCAAGTCCAAACTCCTTCGTAGTTCATTTTCAGTCACCAGGAAAGCACTCTGCAGCTCCCACTGCCATCACCGGCTGCTGCCATCCGCAGCCCAGTGCATGTCAGAGACTGCACTAAGCCTCTCTGCTTCCAGCTCCTCCCACATTACCTTGCAGCAAGTCATGGCAGAGAGCAGTCAGTAATGAACACCCCATTTGTCTGCAGAAGTGAAGAGCAAGTAGAAGTTATCTTTTGATAAATGCTGCTCTCTCCCGGGGAACCAGGAACAACCAGAATGAGAACATCCACATTCAATGATATTTTAAGGAATTTGAGGCAGAAAGAGATTGAGAAAAAAAATTCCTGAAATTCAGCCTGCATCTCCTCATCATGACCTCAGTGAATCTTTTGAGTTTACCCATATGCCTGAAAGCCTTGTCCCTTTTCCAGGTCCCTGTGTTCCTGCATGGGGAAGGAACCAGCTGCCCTCTCACACCCCAAAGGGTTGACAGAGAGAGGGAAAGCCCCATCACTGGGAACTTTAGCTCACCACTCTCTAAGTTAATACCTGAGATCTTCTTGCTGCTGGCACACACTACCCAGGCACTGTAAAGCTCATGCTTTGTTGCAACAAGAGTAACTGCATGCTTGAACATGTGCTGATAGCATTTTGGCTTCCTCGTGGCTGTGTAAAAGACAACTATTCTTTCACCAACAGCACACACTAAAAGATATTTCAGATGCACGCAGGAACAGCCAGTACAAAGTAATAATACATTGGAGGTGCTGTCATTTACAGGCCTGTCTGTCACAACCAAGTGTTTAAGATGCTAGAATAATTGGCCTAACACAAAGTACGTTCAACAGAAGGTATGCTGAACATTTCCCTCCTCGTTTTTAGTTCCCTTTCCCAAATTCTACCAGATCTCAGTATTAATCTCTCCAAACTTCTATTTCTTCATAGATTTCTAACATTATCCCACCTATCAAAGCCAGGCTGGATGGGGGCTGCGAGTAACCTGGTCTAGCAGAGAATGTCCTTGTCTGTAGCAGGGGTGTTGGGACTAGATGATCTTAAAGGTGCCTTCCAACCCAAACCATTCTCTGACTCTGATTACTCATGGGAATTCATTCTTCAATAAAAACATTTAAGTCCTATCCATCAAAACAGTTCTTGTATCCAGTTGGGAAGTTGCACAACCGTCCTTGCACAGATGCTCCCTATGATAGAGGGTAGATCTTTCACCAGTTGCAAGCGCCAAATCCCAGTTTCTAGCCCCAGATCCAATGCTGGAATGGAGCAATGCACTGAGCTGCCACCACATCTTCTACAGAGCCTTCATTTCCTTCCTTCTTTCCCCAAAGAGAGGGAAGAATTTCCTCCAACACACCACTCATTCGGATGGTGCCAACCGACGCTCACCTTGAGACTGAGGCAGATGACACCGTGTAGGTGAAAGGAAACATGACAGAGGCCACTGCTACTCAGCACTTCACAAAGACAGAAAAGGCCTCAGGGTACACAATAGAACGAGAAACTTTTTTTCCCCCCCTTACCACTGATGTTTATTGATTTGTCCAGTTCATAGGGAGCATCCCTTAATGTTCTGCTTTCATGTTTCTGCTTTGTTGCATGGGTACAGAAAAGAATATTGCAAATTGATCTTTCTTTCCTGCCTTTGTTGGGAATGAACTCCTATTACGTTAGCTCCTCTGGCCTGTCATCTCATGCTCACTTTGCCAGTATATAATCAGCATGGCTAAACACTGAGAGCTGAGCTGATTAATTTCCAGCCTTCTCCACTGAGCCCATTGATGCACTCCTTGTTTGATGATCTATGCAAGCAAGGGCCACTTTTGATTGCTTGACCCCTGCCCTTAAACCTCGAGCTGTCGGCTCTAGCACCTGTCTAACTTAACAGCACACACATTGTGTTTATTTTCAGTTTAAAAGGAAACCATAACAATGGATTAGCATTCTCAAAACACAAAGGGCCTGATTTTCTGCTCGGTGCTGAACTCTCGCAGCTCCCACAGATGTCAGATGATTTCGAGGTGCTTAGTACCTCTAAGGACATGCCCAGAATGCAAGCTGAAACTAGATACATCAGGCTAGTTATCTGGATACAAATTTATGAGCAATATCCACTAAGTAAAATCAAGTTGGAGAAAAGCACCACCAGTTAACTTGCATCATCATGCCTTAACCACTCCATTGATTTGAGTTTAGCTAAGTATCAACAGCAACATCTCCACTATTTAAAATACAGTGGGCAGCATCTGTTTTTTTCAGCAAGGCCAGAGATGCTACTGCTGTTTTCTTCAGATTAACAAACAGATACAGCTCAACACATTTTCCAGTAAGGAACAAAGAGCGATTTCTCTCAAGACTGTAAGAAGTCACAATATTCTGCCTTGCAGGGAGCAGAAAAGGTTTGCACAAATGCCCAAATATTTTGAAGATGTTATGTTGGAGGTTCAGGAATAAAGGAAAGGGGGGGGGGGGGGGGGGAGGAAGAAATGGCAAAACAAGTGGAGGGCAGCTGGTTAGTTTTATGTATGTACCTATATTCTGCATATAATTTTTATAAAAGCAAATTTGCAGGTACGAGGTATTACATGCCTTGTATAATAGAGACGTACAGTTTAACTGTAGCAACTTATCCTGGCAGCCGCATCTTCACAGCAGCCTGAAATAATATGCCTGGTGCAGCAGGGGTGCACCTGTGCATCAAGAAGAAATGGAAAAAAAATATCTGTATTCATGAGTGCAAATTGGGTAAAATTGACTGACTAGCAGTAGTCAGCTACAAACCTGTAATTTGAAGCACTCCCTCTGCTTCCCTTAAATTCTGCCTTGCCTGCTCACCCTGCAGGCAGTGGCTCTCGGAAGAGGATTTGAGGGTGCTCTGGTCAGCACAGTGACCAGGCCAGACAGTCCCTTGGTTAGGTGGCAGATCAGGAATCTGAGGGGGGACCTCCCTGCTTCAGCTCCAGGTGCCGCTTTCAGCTCTGCGTGCAAGTTAATCCCTCCACAGGTGTTTCTATAGGGGGTAGTGGACTCCAAGTTGACCCTCCACCACTCCCAGGTCCAGACCATAGGAGGGGACACAGAAGGCTGCGTTGACCCCTCACAGCAGTCATGAGGAGGCAGGAAATTTCACAAGACATTTCATTTATGAAAACCTTATGAAAAGCAAACACTTAGTCAGGGCTTCATGGAGAGTTCTGGAGGCAAAAAGATTATTCCTTGCATATTTATAGCTCTTTATTCTTAACATATATCCTTTCTCATGGGTAGTTATTTTCCCTATCCTGAACTTTTAACTTGTTATAAAAAGGTCACATCTCCATGACTTTACCTGGAATAAGTACACAGGCTGTTATGACCTTTTACAAGCAAAGACTACTTCTATTCCTTCTTCACGTGTTCCTGTTTGAATTCTTCCTTCCTGAGCATGAATGACTACAAAAATGAACAGTACTCACATGGGGTTTTTTTTGTTTTTTTGTTTTTTTTTTTTACTCCAATGCTTTTTACTCCCACTGCAAAAAATATTGCAGGCTTGTGTTAAACCCTGATCAGTAATAACATTATATTAAATTATATTTGTCAGGAAAAAAAAACAACACATTTAAGCCCATCTCCACCGTTTTTCCCAAACGTGCCATTTCCTACTTGCAGCAAAATGTGTTTGCAGCTCTTACATTCTTGACTTCAAATTTACTGCAACAATATTGATAGTTTCAGTCCGTCCTCAATGGCAAGGCTGCCCAGCCCTCTGCAAGGAGATGCATATCTTCCATCTCTGACCATAACTTCTGAAGAGTGTTGCTTAAGTCCGCATAATTTCTGAGAAGAATGTTGAATACAACTGAGTCCAAAATTCCATCCCTGAGAACTACCTATCACAGGCTCCCTCCAGCTAAACAGCTCACTTCCAACCTGGCCTTCCAGTCTCCTCCTTGGCCTGAGTAGAATTGCTCCGCTAACCCTATTTCACATCACTTGAATGAATTCCCTTGCAGCTGTAATACTCTGAGCTCTGATGGAACTTGAAAACACACTTATGCATTTCCTTCTTTAAAATAAAGGTTAGCCTGCTGCAAAGGCAACTATTATTTCATGCTACCCCCTTCTCTTCTCTCTTGCCCCATCACTCACTCTTTCTCTCATCGTTTGTTCTTTTGCCTCTGAACAGCAGTGCAATTGCTGTCTCCAGGCAAGTAGCAGAGGACTTTCTGATAGCTAACAAACCCTTGCTGTTATAGCTGCTTTCATCCTGATATCTTATTCTCCAAATGGAAGATAACTCCAGATGTCTCAGGCAATGCTCGTGACTGAAGTGTTTGTCCACCACAGAGACCAGAAGGTAAGCAGGGAAGGAACAGTCTGTCCTCCACAACTGCTGAAGATGGGATAGGTGGACAAGAACTTTCAAATTAGACAAATTTCTAATATTACTGGGAACTTGAAAGTGGAACAGGCTGACAGGAACCTCATTTTCATTATGTTTTCTGCACACACATGTACTTTATGTTTCTCTTCTTAACCTCGCTTAACCTTTCGGACCCAGTGAGGTAGCTACCTTCTACAAGCTCTCTCCCCTTTTGAGAGAAGGGTATAAATTCCAGTGGCCTTTTGGACCTTTTGAAGCCTTCTGAAACTGCCTTCTAGTTCTTCCACTTCTCAGTTCATCTGACTTCTTACATTTTCCAAAACAAAAATTATCAAGACCTTAAGGCTGCCATGAATACTAGTCAGCCTTTCCAGTGCCTACAAAACCGCTGAGATATTTAAAGACCAAACACACTATCACATTGATGGGGAGAGATGCTGACCCAGACACAAGCAGAATTCAGAAGCATATGTTTCAGGATTATGATTGATCAGAGCGCTCTAGATTTGAGTTACCAGCAGGACTTTTCTTTC
Organism: Pavo muticus; assembly: GCA_016647715.1. Lineage (NCBI taxonomy): Eukaryota > Metazoa > Chordata > Aves > Galliformes > Phasianidae > Pavo > Pavo muticus. Next base: position 1,509,812 of record JACDJE010000029.1, on the reverse strand, counting down.
TCCTTCCCCCTCTCTATCATTAACATACTTCAGTCTGTCTTACTTGAGAACTGCAATAGTTATTTCAAATTATCATACAATCTACTTTAATCCTATTTACTGGTATTTTTAATTAAAGCAGAATAAATAGGAAATTATCATCACTGTCAAATCCTAAAACTACTAATTTTAAAAAAACAACAGTGTAGATACTTAGAATACTGTAATGTTCTTAATGCAGCTTAATTACATCCCTACAAGACAGCCATTTGAAAAGTGACCTATTTTCTTCTGTAGATTTACATATTATAACAAGAAATCAGTGGTGTCCTGGATACCTGAAGGAAGCATTTTAATCTTTAAAATGACTGATGAAATAGGTACTTCTCACAGGGGTTGTTTTAATACCTTGATGTGTCTTAACCTGCAAACTGTTCAATCAGAGTTGAGCTTTATGATAATAAGGTTTATGCACCCTTCTGGACATAGTACCCCACTGCCAAATTCAACAGGAGCTGAATGCTTCCTGAACTGGGATCGAGGTATCAACCTCCTCCACCAGAAGCAATAACACAGATTTCTTTGGCTCGGATGGCACTTTACGGTGTGCTTAACTACACTGCTGAACAAGGCTGGCCTCAAACACACAGTAAATGCTGCTGTAAGCCTTGGCACCAATGAAGTCTATGCAAAACTGAGCCTTAGAGGCCACCTGCTGCCATTAGAGAAACACTTTGAATCAGTGCATCATGTGGTACCACTCATTTTTTTTTCCCAGAAGACCTGGAGTCAGCAAAGTTACACTGCAGAAGCATACCAGAAGAGCACACCGTGTGTTGCTCAAAGAGAATTTGCATCCCACATCAGATGAAATTGCTCAGGTAGGTTTACCACAGCCTGACACACCAGAGGAGTAACCTCATTTGCTCAAAGTCTGGGTTCTGTGTAGATCTTGGGAGAAGCAGAATAAAACTTAAAGGAAACATTGGGCACTCATGCACCGAAAGGAGCCTGAGCTTTTCCTACTGCTTTTTAAGGAGAGAATATTCACAAAAGAACTGAAGCCGCTTCTCAACTCATCACTGGACCAAGGTCTAACCTCAACTAGATGCAGAAAATGGCTTTCTAGACTGACAACTGATTAATATACAAGCATGATTATATGCAAATCTCCAATTTCTATTGACTTAATTGTGATCTGATGTAACACGTATAATTAACACATGCATTTAAAATAAATGTATATTTAATTAACATGCATATTTATAAAATGAATATTTATATTTAGCATATAATTTTGGGTGAATTTAGGTGGCACAAAATAGAGGGGTTATCATTACTGATGAGAGCTAGTCACAGCAAAACAGCTTTCACACCTCAGGCTCTCCCAGCGGATTTCAGTCCCATTTTATCTCACCTCTGGCAGGCCAGCCTTGGGCCTTCCTCCACTAAGCCAAGGCTGCAAGTCACGCTGCACAGGTGTGAGAAAGGTAAACATCTTCATTAGAGTGACTTCCCTCCCCCAGCCTCAAACTGTGGGGTTTGAGAGGAAATCCACAACTGCACAACAAGCTGTGTACAAATGAATCTAAAGGCAGAGGTCAGGAAGTTAAGCGCTGGGCTGCCAAAATTTGTTTTGTATTTTGTTATGGATACATACTGCTGTGTGACTACAGCAAGTCAAGTTGGTTTATTCCTAGGAAATTCTCAGCTACAAAACAAAGCTGTAAAGCTTCCTTGTATCTTTTGGGCAGGGCAGAAGTGGAAGGGATTAAACCAAATTTATCAGTAGTTGAGACACCCATTTCATAGCAACCCAAAGATAGGATGCCTTTAATGCCCTGGAAAGGCCAATCAGTGCAAAAAAAAACTGCAACAAGTCAGAATTGCTAATTCAGAGAGTCATTCCAATCAGCCTTACTTACTGCTTTTCTCATAGACCTCTGGATTTCACGTCACTGTGTTGATCACCAAGGCCATGAGTGCAAAGCACCAAAGGTACAACCTAAAGCATCAAGGATGACTACTTCTGTTAAAAAGTCTGGTGCAGGCAAGACTTACTATGGAGTAAAAGGCTCCCATTATCCAGGGAATAAGCACCCTTAACAAGTGAGAGCAAGTTTCACCGCCTTCAAAAAATAAAAATCAATTTTAAAAAGACTATGAAAAGTAGTTGTGTGGTTCACTGTCCTCTCCCCGAGAGAGAAGTGCTGAACTTCTTTCTTACTGCTCTGCTTGGAGGTGCTTGGTTGCATTGATGATTAGCATCAAATGCTAAAATCACATGAAAACATGAAACTAAAACCAGAAATTTTGTCATGGGCTTAAGCAGTATGCTGAGGCAGGGCTCATGCATAGTAATCATGTATTTCCTATCTTGAAGCATCAATGCTTGCATAAAGAGAATTCCTAAATACCCAGGTTCCTTAGAGAGAAAAAAAAAGGAGGAAGGTAATAACACTGAATAGTCACCCTTCTTCCATAGCGAGATCAGAAATACCTCTTCTTTACTTCCCAGGTCTTCCCAAGACAGGCAGCAGCCCTGCCTGCTGTTACAAGGTTAGCTCCACTCTACCTCTGCAATACAATTGTGCATATGCTCATCATCAAGCCCTAGAACACAAACAAGGGGTTCATTCTTGCTGCTCCTGCAATATTTTGGTCAAATGCCATCTGAGTCTAAACAGAAACTCCTTCTTGATAAATTTAAAAATGAAGTTCAAGGCAGTTCTAGTGCACTCACATTAACCATTCTGAAGCACAGCAACAGAAGGAAAGATTATTCCAGGAAGACAGCATGCCTTCTAGCACCATGCAATTGCAAGGATTTCACATCTAAAATGACCCAGTCCTTTGAGCACTGAGTCTGGCAGTGATGTATTTAGACAAAAATCGAAACTTACAAGGGGGGAAAAAAAAGGGGGATTAATCAAACCATGCACTGCTTCATTAGTAGGACATGATCCTTCTTCTATTGCACCAGATCCATCAAATCAGATTTTGCAGTTAATCATTTGGATTGCACATCTCCAGGAAGCCAAGGAATCAATTTATTGTCACTTTTGCCCATTTCTTCTTCTGCTCCACTCCCCACACTTTCCTGATGCAGTTTTATTGTCTGTACCCTCAGACAAATCTTTTCCCTGCTGCTGAGAGCCCTCCATTCTGCAGCCTCTCCTCTCCAAATGGCTTTCATTGCTCTCCCCAAATGCTCAACTTCCCTTTCTCTTCTTTTACTCCTTGCTTACATCTCTTAACTCAAAGCAGTAAAGAGTAGATCCAAGATTTAACAACTGTCAGGATGCCTTTCATAGACATGTACACAAAATGAGTCTTCATCGTGCTAAGGAAGGAAGTTCCACAAAATAGTGTTAATATTTCTATTGCTATCAGCAGGTGATTTTAAAGCTTTGTAACATACAGGGCAGTATCATTCCATCATTGCCATGGTCAGTAAGTGAAATTGAAGTTGGATGCTTTAGGAATGAAGTTTTTTTGCTGGCTTGGATATAATTTCAAATCTATTTTCATGCTCAAAGATTTCCTAATCATTCCAATTCACAGGTTCATTTATAACATACATTTACAATTCATGTGTTTATTTATAATATACGTTCTTCTTTCAAATAGATCAAAGTAGTTTCAGAACAGCTGGCTGCCTTCCATCACAGTGCCAAAGAGCACACCAAATATTATGCAGAAAACCAAATTCCCTCATGGCAAATTCTGAATGAGTATTAAAATATATATATATATTTATATATATATTCTTCAGCATGAGAACAATTACACATTGACAGTGGCTGCCCAGAGAAGCAGTGGAATCTCCCTCACTAGAAGAAGTCAAGACATAGTTTGACAGGGCCCTGGAAAACCAAAGGCTCTGCTTTCAGCAGTACCACCACTGCACACCATTCATGCCTCCTGCCCACTACTTCAGAATGCATAGCATTGGTCTTCAGCTGTGTATTTTCAAAGTAAAATGATTTCTTAAGAATCCCAAATACTGGCAGGATGGAAGTCTCTCCAACAAGAATATCTTCTGTCGCATATAGCACTCAAAAATGTTGCTTTTACAGGAAAAACACGGTTTACGTGCAAGAGAACACGAACAGCTTCAAAGGATCACAGCGAGACATCAGGCAATATATACTCAGCCAAAGAAACACTTCTGAGACTGTTGGAGATATAAAAGCGTTTCCAAAGTGTATCGGACCCCACAGAACATCTCTGATTCCTCAGAATGCCCATTTAATTATAACTGTTTTCAGAGAGAACCAAACAAAGAGAAGGAGGACTGGTAGAGAAAGAATAATTTCAGATACACCACAGCATTCAGAGCTAGCATCTGAATCAAAACCCTTTGAACCATCCATTCTCTCTTGCTCACTGGTATCATGGCTGATGGCGAATATACCAAGAACCTTTCCCCATGTGATGCTTATGAGAACAAATGCACAGGGCAAATGACCAAGTAATGATCGAGGAGGCCTGTCTAATTAGACAAGACAGAAAATATATGTTCTTGGATATTCCTTTAGTGTGGAAGTTCACACACTTATTTATCCTTGCTTCTACTATACTGTTGGTCCTACTTCCTGGGTGGAGAAATCAAGTCCATATTAAAACAAAAGAGTAATCATTCCACGTACTGTATATGTTTAAGGTCTTTTAGGCACTGGAGACTTTTATTCCAAATACAAATCTGTTAGTATGTAGAAAAATCCTCAACTTTCAGAAACATCTTGTTTAATTATTAAATTTAAGCATAGATTGAATTTGTATTAACGGTTGCAAGACCGTATCAACAGTACAGCAAAGGGAGAGCTGATAAATGAGGATCATGCACCAGGAAGCCTTTTCTTGAGAGCCTTCTCAGTCCTTAGTCAAGATAAAGGTCAGCAGCTTACCAATTGTCCAAGGCAGACCTGAAACACTGTGCGGAAAAGCCCAGAGCTGGGAGCAGGACTAGCACAAGACAGGCCCTGCAGGGAGGCAGCTCCTGCTCCTGAACTCCAGGTTGCTGTATCTTTCCTAACAGCAAGACGGTGCAGGGAGGCACAAAGCAGCACCACATAACACATCATGTGTCTCTCATTGTAACACTGTTTCCCACCTGCCCTGAGCTCCCAGTTCCAGGCTTCGTCTCAGAACAAACTAAAACACAACCCATCAGCACCCTCAGAGAGCTATATATTGCTGGGCTGCGAGATCTCACCACAACACGACTGTACAGGTTATAAATAATACATTCCTGAGCAGCCCCTTCCCCAGTTTGGAACAGGACATCAAGGTCTAAGGACCTAATGATGCAGCGAGAGCAACCCAGGTAGAACAAGCAGGAAAAAAAAATCATGTACCAAGGCTACTTACCCCACTTCTGAGAGCTCCCCCTCTTATTCTGATTAATATCTGTTATCACGGGGTACACGCACCATTCACAGTCCTCAAGGTGAAGCTGAGGGTGCTCACTTAACAGAACACATTCAGTTTTGCAGCCCACACTTTGAAAGCCATAGGGGAAAAAAGCCTGTTCCCTCCAAGAAAGGCAGGAGTACCCTACAGACTGGTTTGAAAGAGAGATTTTCTATATCGTTATGCTAATTTGGTAATCACTCAGTCTTTCGTTTTGACAAAAAGAATGGAATTTCAATCCTGAATTAGCAGGGTGCTGATTTGGATGAGGCTGGCAGGATTTGGTCTATGGAAAGGTTGGAAAGGACACATTTTATAACATACATAGGCACAGTGAAATTCCAGCCTTGTAGAAATCAGTAGGCAAAATTCCCATCACCTATACCGAAGCTAGAACGTCAGTCAACTTCTACTCCACAACCAAAGGTTTACTACATCAATTACTTTCTATTGATTTTTTTCCTAAATGTATAAATGACCTTCTGCATCAAACTATAGAAACTTCCAGATCTGACCTACTCCTGCTTGTCTGATAAGAACCACCATATGTAAGTGATGGAGAATTTGCCAAAACAGCTGCCTCAAGCTTCAGTCCACTTCAAGAAATGCAACCAGAATTTGTGCCTCTATTTTTTCCCCCCATTTTTGGCCTCAGTCTAAAGCCATACAACAGGACTGTTTCTAAACATTCCTTTTCTCTCACGTACACACACCCCTCTTAACATGCCGACTGCACAATCTTCTTTCATCCTCTTTTTCTCCAGGGTAGCTGCAGGAATCAGACCATATGTAATAGTTGCCAGTAGTCACTTACAGCATAGGTATAGATACAGCTGGAAGTGTTGCGTTGCTTGACAGGAATGAATAGGACCTTGTTTTGTAATAATATTTTGGACAACTAGAGAGAATATGCATTAAAATGCCAAGGATTTGTTGCGATTCTCTATCACTCCTACCATAAAATGGTGTTCTTCCAATTGACGCATCTTATTCATAAATGCAGTTTTTAAAAGATGAACATGTGCCAAGCCCTTTTGTCCTTAACATTTACCACCACATTTCTTCAATGAAAAGATTTAAAATGATTTTGCGGAGTCCATGTTACCCAGCTCTCTGCTTTTACATGGGCATATCAGATGGAAACTAAAGCCTGAAGATTCACCAAAGCTCAGGCAGACACAAAAGAGGAAAGTGTTTCCCAAACCTGTGCTTCCAGCAGATCCGTTCACCCACCCAACCTTCGCATCTTTCTGCTTACATGACCTTAGCAAGTCAGGCTTTTGGTACACAGTTCCATGGCAGAGGTGGTTTCCATACTCCCCAAGGCCAGTGAGCCGAGACAACTCTCTGCACAACTGGAGCAATTTCAGAGCTGCGCTCAGCCAAAGCTGCACCACACGAGGCTGGAATTCATTCAGACACTAGGCACGCATGGACCATTTTCTCCAACAATATGACTTGTCTGTCCTTATTGCTCTGCATCCAAAATTTCTGCTCGATTTTTTTCCCCAGAGAAAACAATGCCACAACAGAGTTCCAATCGATACTTGACATAGTATCGGATTCCTTGCAGTTAAAAGTACTGGCTTAACATCTCGTACATGCTTTCTCCAAGAAGCCTATGGTAGCACGCCTTGCCTCAGCAAACCATCAATTTAAATGATTGGGAAAAAAACAACACATAATAAGTGACAGATTTTTCAAATCAGATAAAGATGGGAACCAGATTATCTGTCTGTGGGTGATAGATTGCAGCAATAATAAATTCACTTTAAGACACTGGATCAATTTTTAATCAAGCCAAGAATTATTATTGCAGAAAGATAAAATGACCCATGAGGAGATGCCTTAATTTTCCACCAATCAAATTATAGCCTTTCTAAATAAGATGTAATGAGATCCATGGAATATCCAGGTTACACAGCCTACCTAATTACCCATGTTCTCTGTCATGTTGTGATATAGTAGTGGTAAACTGACCTCTGAATTTACCAAGATGAAAAGGTAATTAGTTTTTCCACAAGGCTGTAGTGAAAACAACGGCAATGACACGTGTCACCTCCTTCCACCAAGTCACAGCCTCTACGGTGTTTGCTCTTAAAATACACAGGATGTGACCTAGTGGGTAATAAACTACCGCCATTAAGTGAAGCACACCTCTGACAGAAAAACAACCACCATCTCCAAGTTGAGAATACAAGGTCTGAAGGGAAAGCAAATCAACCCATATTCCACACTAAACTTTATCAGCATGTTACCACAGAGGGGCTCATGAGATGATGGAGTGTCTTCTAATGAAAGAAGTCACAGGGCCATATATATTAGCTTTCCTCTACTAACAGACAGTGCAAGTATTATTTCCTTTCATACTGTCCTTAACTACACAAGCATTTTTTATTGCAGCTTGCAGCATCATGCCTTTGGAAAAGCATTCCTGAAAGCACATCAAGGTCAATCTTGGAAACTATCATCCTCAAGAGTTGGTAATTATTTCAGTCAGAAAATCACAGCTTTGTGCACAGCCATTGTCTCTTCATCCTGGTTTTAGGAGATGGGAATAAGAACTGCACTGGCAACAAGTTTCAGTGCTCTGATGCCCTTGCCAAAACTGTTATTGAGAACTGAGACTGAATTTTCTCTGGCTACCTCAGAAAGCAGGAAATCCCCAAGATGATTTGTCTCTGTCTATGTGCCCTTTTCTTTGGGCACTACTGCAGCCTAGAGATACAATGACAGACGTAATTGGCTCATGCAAAGAAAGCCATCATCAAATTAATGAACTACAACAATTCATTCCATCTGCTGCCTCTTGCTTGCTAATTTATTAATAACAATTACACAAAAAATGGCACGGATTATAAATTTCAATTTTTCCTCTTTACCTGAAAATGTAGTCCATAAGAGTCTTAAAAAATGATCTCATACCAAATAGATTTATGGCTTATTACTAGTAATGTGGCAGTACCCAATTGGCCATAAAAGCTAACTATTTAAAAGTAACTTAAATAACCCCTTCTGAGCAAATTGGATATTTGGTTTACGTAGCTTGCACCGCTCTTACAACAAGTGTAACTTTGGTCATGAACCCATCATATTGCTCTGCTTGAGTCTCCTTCAGCCTGCCATAAACCACATGTGATGTAATACAGACTTGCAAGCTCAAGTCTGTTGTCAGCATACAACTTCTGCAATGGCAAAAATGAAGCAATGAAACAAGGAACAGGTTTTTCAGAGGAGTTTGGACTAATTTTACATCTGCTGTGAGGTGCTCACTTTAACGGGGGCAAAATCCTACAAAGAACACATATTGCAGGATGACTCTTCCCTCCCATAAGTGAGCACACAGGTAGAAGTCAATGAACAGATGCTGTCACCTCCCATGTTAGGGTAAGCATAAACTGCAGGGAAGCCCATCACATTTTCCTGTCAGGCATCCCACAAAAGAAGCATGAAGCAGAGAATGCCACTGATGCCTCTCCATTTGGCTCAGAAGCCCCTGGTCAAGGTATGGGGACACAAAGTGAAAGCCTGGCTCCATCATATTAGATACAGAAATCCTGCATCAGTCAGCTGGATCACAGCTCTCCCTGAGGCCTGATCCACACTGACAGTACAAAAATAACCTAGCTAGTAGGTTTTTGTCTTACTTTTACAGTTCCCTGTACTATTAATGCACTCACGTTGATACAGAAACACAGTGCATAGAAGTGCCATCCTTGCTTCTGCTCAGAAATAACTCCATCAATGCAATGCACCTGCACACCTGTGCAGTAGCCAAATTAAGTGGCTTTGGGGCACCAGGAGTTACAACAGTCCAGCTGGAAGCAAGTTGCCCATCGTAAGCTGATCTGCAAACACTGAAAAGCTTGTTTTAAGTGGAATCACTGGGTATTACCTAACTCATAGTGAGGTAATGCAAAAAAGTCCTCAGCACTTTTTCCAGTAGAGTTTACAGATGCTATAACGAAAACAAAAAAAAAAAAACACTATTACCCAGAAGGAGCTTAAAGATATCAGAGGACAAACTCATGAAGATAGCTCGTATCAATGCTCCTATTTCAGTGCTTTGATCAAAACACATCCGTAAATTAAATGCAAAGGCTATATGGTGATTAGAACAAAAGATACATTACATTAAGATTAAAGTCTTGGTATTAAGTAAAATATCTAAGCAGTAATTTCTTGTTCTGTAATATTTCCACCAATGCCATTATCTCCATTTAATTAGGACATAAAAGTAAGTAAAGTTAATTTAGAAGGAAATTTCAAACAGCATTCCCATTTGATTTTCTAGTAAATTAACACTTTAAAACCTCTAATGGGCATCTTCAAAAGAAAATGTTATTAACAAAATATGGGATAATTAACATAATTAAACCTCTCCAAAGTATACATTTTTAACAGCAATTGTTCTGTTAAAAAACACGCAAGATAAGTGAATCTAAAAAAAGAAGAAATCGTGCTCTCCTCATAATGTAGAGATGTATTCAACAGCATAAACATCAGACAATTCCACATGGATAGCCACAAACCCAGGATTAATTCCTAACCAGATCACTTTTTCTGGAACCAAATTAACTTTTACACATTCCCTTATCCCCAAAATGAGCTCAGTAAATGGCTGCAAATGCTCCAATATCTCCAGTTATGCAGGATTTATTCATAGTGGGAATTCTCGCTATGATCTTATCCTAGACATATTCTAGTCCCCTCTTATACCCTCAGGTTTCAGACATCTCTTCTGCCACACCAAAACCCACAGAACCTCACACACAAGATCTAACTGACCAAACCAAACAAGGCAGATCTCACCCTGCTGAGGTGGCTGACCACAAACATCCTATGACATTCAGTAGTTGCAGGAAGCAGATACTTGGTCACCCTCGGACTGCACAGATCCCACCTGGCAGGGAACAGGCCTGGTGAACTCAAGCAGATCTTTTCTGCCTTCCACTCTCTCCAGAGACACCTACACTACATTGCAGTTAGCCAGGATAAAGTCCTTACACATTTCTGTGCTTTATCTGAGCTGTTCAAGTCTCTTTGAACCGCCCAGGGAGTTGGTTATCTCACAGGAGGGCTCGTGCTTCCTGCTCCAGATCAGCCTGGGGTTACCTCATGAGCAAAGCCTCACATCATCACAGATGGGACATCGCAATGTCCTGTCACACATTAAGCTCTGCACCAGGTGCAACAGCACTGCTGATAATGGAATAAAGGCAACTTTCTTCACATTTGGCTTTCTCCCATGTTTCTTGGGAGGAAGCAGAAAAAAAGAGGGAGGAAGGTACGTACCTATCCTATTGGTATTTGCCTTTTTATATAAACTCCAGCCCACTGGCGTCAGAGGCAAAGCAGAACTATCTTTCCTTCCCAGTACAGCTGCCAAAAGGCAGGGAAGCAAGAAGCTGTAATCTGCCAGAGATAAAGCTCTAAGGAGCACGTTCCAGGTCATCAGCCGGTCTACAGTAGGGCAGGCAGTCACCTCCCAGACAACCACAAGTCCCACCACCACTATTTGCTCTTGCATTCCCCAGGGTCCTCATTTGACACTGGTTTCCACTTGCTCAAAAGACTGCCAGCGTGAACAGCATGAACAGCGTGGAGCAAACCCACGATCCAGCACTTATAGAGAAGAAAATAGACCTGCCCACTCTTCTCTACCCTTCAACTCCTCATGACCCTACAGACTCTTCTCTTCCTTAAAAGGGCTTCACTCCACAGACATGGAAGGCCTCCCTTATAAAAGACAGATTTATGACTATGATTACTCAGAGCAGCAAACTACCACATGCACCAACTTCGTTTTTAGGGATAGGGAGATGTATAATCAAAGAGCATACAAATGTATAAGTACACAGAGAAATTAGGCTGGTCTTTAGAGAGCATATAGCTGGAAAGATTATCACGTTAGAAAGGATAATCAGAAAGAAATAGAAAATGCTTACCAGTATCATAGGCTCGCAAGAAAACTCCACTAGGAACGATCTCCAGAAAGAAATCCTTCCTCTGTGGCAGTCAGCCTTTAAATGGGGTCTAGGAGAGGCGCAGCCAGGCTCCACTAGTAACACAGGTGAATTGCTTCCACCTGTGCTCCTGCAGCTGACTCAGTGCTCGCCTCAGGTGATCAATCAGAGGTTCAGGCCGTGATTCAACAGTCTCCATACAGAAGGCAAGATCCGAAGCAAATCAACAACCCCCAGAACAATGGCCTCACCAGCAAAGCTCCAGCCCCCCATGCATGAGTAAGATGAGCAGGGCAGTCCCAGGATGGCATCCAGAGACACTCAAGAGCACATGATGAGGAGGTAGGTCCAGAGTCAGGCTAGGAGCAAAAGTCAGTCGCAGTCAGACCATCAAGAGTAACCAGGTCAGACAGCCCAGAGAGATGCATGATGGCAGGATAGGCTCAAGACTAAGCCGAGAAATCAGCCCATGGGTCAGGTTCCATGGTATCCACAGGCAGAAACAGGCATAACTACAGCTGATCCAGAGATCAGCACTCCTCCAACAAAGCTCATGCAAGGACTAAACCCTCAAGACTGAGCTCAAATTATGTACCTGGGCTAGAGGTGTGGGGGGTGGAAGGTCCCAGGTGAGGCTGTTTAAGGTCATTAAGTCTGATGAGTGCACTCAGGGCTCTGGCAACCAAAATGCTGTTTCTGCTGAAACTATGTCAATGAGTATCCCACATAACAACCACTTACAGGGCACAATGCCACTTCCCTGCATCTCAGATTCATTTATATAAAGTTCTCAGGTGCAGGACTTTGCATCTCCTTCTTTACACTGCTGTTCAAGAGGAAAGCTTAGCTCTACTGAACTCCAGAGAAGGATGTTATCTGCTGACCAGCCTCACTAGCACAGGACAAACTCATATGTGTGACCAATGCAGCTGCAGAAGAACTGATTCAGAGGCCCTTGTTAAAGGGCACACAGCTCAGACCTCTCTGATGAGGAATCCCAATGAGCATACTGCAGTGCTCCTGCCTTGCTTCAGGGACAATGAGAGACTTGCAAGACTAAAGTAATTCTCATGATCGAGTATGGAAGGGCAATATGAGAGAGTAAATAAGAAAACTTTTTTCTCTAAAAGAGAAAAGTTGTTTACTGTAAGAGCAAGAACTGGCTGAGTATTTGGGTTATTTGCTATGTCACTAGACCTTTGGCAGCCACAGCTAACAGATATTACCACCTGAATCATGCACTGATTTACCAAACAAGTCACGACACTCTAGTAGCGTAACCTTATAGTATGGCAAGTATTTGCCACCATCTGCAGTAAATTCAAAGCATCTGCTGAACTTTTTTTGATGAAAGTGGTGTGGCGTACCCCGTCATAAATTCTTTTGATATTGTTATTACAATATTCTGCAATAAATAAAACATGCACAAGTACAGCTCAGTTTAATAACATAAATCAGCAAAGCTTAGCAACTGCTTTAATTATTATCAGAAGAACTTTGGCCATTTTCTTGCCTGTTGCCTTAGAAATATTTTACTCACCATAGACAGCAAAACTTGTCCTTCTCTGTGAATGTCTAAATGTAAGATTTATTTTTTAAAAGCTCATTTTTTTTCTTTCAATCTGAGCTGAAATTTTTCAGAATAGCTCAGAAGTTACTGCTTTCACTGCTTCTACCATTGCCTGGATAGCTGGAAGCAAGAATAATGTGCTTTATAAGAATTCCAGCTGTGGGTATCAGTGCTGTTTTTATCACCATATTATCCAAGAAGCTATCATACTTGCACTGAACATAAGAGTTTCTCTCTATCCACCCACTAAAGGCGGTTTGGCTGATTGTGGGAAAGCCAGCAAATCTAGCTTTTTTGCTCAGTGGATGGACAAATTCCCGGGCATTTTTATCTCTTGTGGAAGGGGTTCAGTTACAGCCAACTGGCCTTCATCCAGGTACTGATCTTTCCCAGGCGAGGCAGAAAGCTGGAGATGGAGTCAACTGCCTCTGGTATAAAGACAATGTGCTATGGCATGTTGCTAGAGTCCTAGTTGTCACACAAACTCCCCCAGCTGTTTAAGAAAGATGCTAAGCAAGATGAGTTGTGACCAAAAAAAAAAAAAGCTATGCTGGGAAGATGAACAAAATTGGCTCTTAAAGCACCATCTCAAAACCTTTTTACAACTCTATAGTAAAAAAGCAGCTTGGAAACCACTGGTGGTAATATTAACAGTTGCTGACCGAGGCACAGGACCATAAACTTTAGCCAGAATCCAAGAAAAAACTAGAGCACTCATCACCATAAATGTCATCATTTTTGATGACATCATTCCAGAGACAGGATTCAGGACATCTGCAATAACCAGATGAAGTCAGAGTCAGTTATTTGTCAGCTTTTAAGCTAAAAAAGATAAAAGCACTCAACTGTTTTTAAAGAGTGGGCTACGCAGACATGGGAATTTCATCCTTAAAGGCAGTACCAGAGATCTTCAAGCAGGCATAGGACCCAGAAATACATCCTACTCTTATTAAAGCTGTTCTGGGGACTAACCTTTTTCCATGACTGGTAACTGCTTTCCAGACTGAATGTGTTATATGTCTGTTCACCTTCCTTTGGGCTTTTAAACCCATTTTTGAAGTTTTTTTCAAATCTGTTTCATGGTGGTAGTGTTTTGGTTTGATATTTTTTTGGAGGGGCAGTGGGGTGCTGTTTGTTTATTTTCTCTCTCGCTTCATACGTAGCATTTTCCTTCCTTCTACTTGTGATTTTAGGACAGCTTTATTCCCTTTCAGCCTTGCTTGCATTAGGCTAAATAGAGTATATTCCCAAAGTAGATAAACTCTGAGTTTCATAGGAACCCTTCTCCAAATTCGTCTTCTAGAATGCAGTTAGCTAGAAATAGCGTGTAGGGGTAATTGATAGAAGGAAGATCTCCTTTCCTATCTGAGAACACCATTTACAGAGATGCTTCTCATTTCTCATTCATCTCATAACAAGCACAGCATTCCAGCCTCCTTCCTATTTATCTAACTTCTGAACTATGAGTTGTCATTGGAAACAGGATGTGAGTGTAACTTCACATTTTTCACTAGTACTTTTAATTCCTTTTCTTTCACTTTCTTTCTCACAGTTATTTCAGTTTTCCCATGGGATATTTAAACCTTTCTCTATATTGCCAATATATCTCACTCTTCCCCATCAATATTAGCATACACCAATTTTCATCATTAAAGAACAATCTTCAACAAAATCCAGAGCCAAAACTCATTCATGGCACCCTTCTGTAGTAACTTGCTTTCAGCATGCAGCTCTTTCAAATTAACTGCTTTCTTTTACCAGTCTCTACCCACACTGTGGTGCTAGGGGCCCCCTTCTTAACTATTTAAATGGAGAATTGGATGTATAATGGTAGAGGAATATGAAGATACAATGTAGTAGATCTAACTCAACTAATTTTTCACAAAAAAAAAAAAAAAAGTCGTATCTTACAAAGAGAAAGTGATCAGAAGATATATATATGTAATATGTTTGGTGAAATTTTCTCTCTTTATTGCATCTTCCTTATCTAAACATTCTTTATTTGCTTACTACTGAATTTGGAATACATAGAACCATCTCTGCTGAACAAAAAAGACACTACTTAGACATTTGCACATGCCCAGCTCCTGCTCGTCTCAGTACTTGATCACAAGTTTCTCATCTTCAGCCACTACTCAAGTCAACAGGATGAGTTTGTTGAGACATTACAAAATTGGGAGTCTAGAACCTTCTGCAGAAGTCCATGGTCCTCACACAAATAATTTGCCTTTACTGAGCAGTCAGGATTTGAAGGAAGGCAAGATTTACAACATAAATAACATTGAAGGATGAGATTCAGTGGTTCCTACATGGTCAAGGATGCAAAGTGTCCAGGTCCAACCCCACAGCTGGCCTTACAGGACTTCTGCTCCAAAATCTTTCCACTCATGTTCCTATTTTCCTTATTTTTATCTCAGCTGTCGCACCCTGCACTCAGATCACAATGGTAACTGAAAGCTGTGGATTTCTATAACAAAAATCTTCTGAGCACCCCACACGTCTACAGGGACCACAGCAACAGCTACACTGAGCATTTGTTAAACTACCAAGAATTACCCCTAATAAAAGCAGTGTGCCCTCAGCATCGAAAGCACAAGATTTTCCAGCTATACAAAAGAAAACCTAAAACTTCCTAAATAAAGACGAACACTGAACTGTACTGTTTTCCCAGTTTCATCTGTCTCCATAGCCCAAACTTCTTCAAACTATTTTCGTTACTTTAGCTATTTAATTAATTTTCACCAAAGTCCCCAGTATTTTCATTCCTTGGCATCCTGCTCGGTGTGGCCCCAGAGTAAAGAATACACATTCACGCTCTTAGAAGCTAGAGAACTTACCATATTTAACATGAAGCATCTCTGACAGTAATTGGAGTTTCATATCAAGGTAAATAAATGGTAAGATCATAAGAACATACTCTAGTGGCCACATGCATCCTGCAAACACTAACATCAGAGAGCGAATTTAACATACAGTCTCAGTGGATACAAATTTTCTATAAACAAACAATCTGAAGAAAGCTTCGCTTTTGTCATCTGTTATTCCCAGTGAAAAGAAATGAATATTCTGTTTCCTACCAGGTGGCTTCATTATTTACCAGCAGAATTTCTTCCTCATCGTGTGCATAACACTGCGGGATCCTCAATGACAACAGATTAACTTTCTCTCAATACTAGCATTCAGTGCAAATTATCCAAATTATTCAATGTGCTAGAATGATGGCACTTCTCAGGATGTACCAAGCACTGAGATGTGTTTCTCAAGCTTCTTGGAAAAGCAGCTCGCTTCTATCAGGCTACAAAGTGCCCACTTGCACAGAATTTTTCCCACAAGCTCAGAGCAGGATATAAGGATTGGAAGGGTCACAACGGGATACCATGGGCTCCACTCATCCCATTCTCTGACCATGTGAGGAACACGGACAAGCCATTTAGTCCCTCTGAACATTGGCTATTCCTCTGTAATATGGAGATAACAGCACTTCCTTCCTTCAAATGAAGTGCTGGAGGCATAAAAAATCCTAGGCTGAGAGGCCTCTCTTGATGGTGAGGTAAGTGCCTTGAGCAATAGTGGCTGGATAACTCAACTGACTGAAGTCTGAGCACCCTGTTTAAAGAGTTAAGTTTGGGGCAAAAGGGGAAGGCAAAGGAAGATAAGAAGAGCTCTTTCTATATTCCTAAATGTCAGTGGCTTCAGCCAGATAGAGAACTGGCCTCTAAATGCCAAAGCTGTGCTAATGTGTATGGCTAAAGAGAAAGAAATATGTATTTGGTCTTGAGAGGAAAAAAGTAAGACAAATGCCGTGGCTTTGAAACAAAAAAAAAGCAAAAGGAAAGAATAGGCTCCTTAAAAAGTTCAAATTTCTGAAAGCTTTTCAAAAATATTTACTATTAAATATCCCTGTGTAAGCCAAGGAAATGAAATGTTTTTGAAGGACTGAACCAGCAGGGCAATTCCTAGCACTGGGCACAGCACCTTTGTACTGCTGTAGGAAACAAAAGGATCAAAAGCGCTCCTTCCTGGGGAAAGGACACTTGTGAAGGCAAAGAACAAGCTGGAATTGTTTGAACTGCTCCACCTTGTTGCAGGAGACTGACATGAGCAGCTTTCCAGAATGAAGCAGGGCAAAGACAGATCTCAGCTGATTTTGCCACCTTCCTGCCACATCCCTAACTCCAAGCCTCTTCTGAAGTGCCACAACCAGCTTGCAGCTATGGCTGTGCCAGCCAGCAGCTTCCCAGCAGGGGAACTCTCTTTCCCTCATAGTTGGCTGTAGCTGTGCTATTCTTTGCTTACCATAATGGCAAAGTCCACTTAACCTTTTCACAGCCATACCAAAAATACTGGAGATGTCCTTCTATGACCAGACACCAGAAGGTCCTAGGCTGCATTTTCCTCTTCAAACACACACTGCAGAACAACCACAGACTAATAACCAGATCCTATAGCCTCCAGGTATTCCCAATTGGGAATATGCACTTCTATTTATTAACTCAACATTTGAGAGGCACATGATGGAGAATCAGAGGGAGCGACTAAATCATGCGAAACGTTAGAGCCCTGCCAAGTTGGCTAGGCTGTGCTGTATCCTACCTTATTAGTTACACCTACAAGTTGCCACCATCTGCAGCCAATTAGGCAAAAAGGGAGGCAAGGCTTTCACTTCTCTACTCAGCTGTGCTCATTTTGTTCCCTCACAGGCTCTCTCACTTGCTCCCCAGTGGTTTGCTGCATAGCATTTGACACAGAGGTCCTTCCCTCTGCTCTCAGACCATTGGGAACCACCTCCCTCATTGAACCTCAACATGCACAATAGGCCCCCTCCTGATTATCACCAAAGGCAGAGCAGGACTCTCTGCCCACCTCCACCGTGACTTAGACTGTTGCAGCTTCTCAGGGCTGTATGCTCTGTTAGGATATTCTTCCCTAAAGCTCAATAAAATGTGGACACTAAACAAGTAGAAGGAAGTTGAGTGTGGAAGAATCTGTCTCTGTCTGCTCCCCTCCATTTTAAGATTTTAATTCCTTACATTCCCAATTGGAAGCTGGAATCTTTAAACTCTGGTTTAATCAGAGTGAAAAATAAGCATCAGGAATTCCTGATTCCTTTGGCATATGTTGCAGCGTATCTAAGAAGCTGATGAACACAGGTTCAGCCAGCCTGTCACTTACCTGTTATGCTGCCATTAATGCTGGTAATGTCCGAGGACTCTCCATACTACTAGAAAAGCCACCAGTGAACATCTTTGCATCTTAGGCCATAACAGGAGTGTGCCAGATGTATGTTTTAGAAAGCAGAGCATGTATCAGCCTCTTCATACAGCCCTGTCAGAACATTTGATTAACGGCGACGTGCTGGAAATCTTAAACAAAAACCACAGCCCCCCGCAACTGTTCTACCCAGATCAAAGCCATGCGCCTTTGGATACTCAGCACCAAATGCAGTTTCTGAAGCTATTTTGCCATTGAAGTGTTTGAAATCAAAAAAACATTTCAGGCTAATAGGAAGTTTGGAGTCATGTTTTCATAGCCCCTGAATTTCAAGAGTAGAGATATTCACATTAGACTACAGTGATCTGAAAAATCCTAAACCGACAATGAACACCTTACTTCAATTACTTGGGACAGAAGGAAGAGCAGGCTTTCCACTCCTGCTCCTTGGCCCACAGGTTAATGGACTAATGCAATGAAACAATAGTTTATAATAGGAGTCTCAATACAATTAATATCATAAAGCTAATGATCATCTGTTTCAGATGGAGCCGCTGGTGAAGTTAATCATTAAATATTTTTCTCCACTTATTTAGGCACATTGAGGATTTCAGTCATGTAAAAGTGTGATATTACATGCATGCACTTGCATGCACACAGACAAACCTACACAGAGAGATCCATTTAGTGTCACTAAAGTCTTGTAGGATAAGATTTCATTCACTAGGGAACATTTCTATTTTCTATACCAGCAGGCTTACTGATAAAGCAGCTCAATATGGGTTTCTTTCTAATAGAAGAAAATACTTGTTGAAAGAGGGAAAAAACACCACACAATAACAACAAGAAAACCCACAATCCTATCAACTACTGGGGCTGCTCTGAAAGTAATGCCTCCTATTTTATTATATTGGCCAGTGATGTCGGAGGTAGACATTGGTGGTATGGCAGTAGAGGTTGAATCTTCCCACCAATATTCCATTACATGTTGTTGCCATGTGACACAGATGGCAGCAGAGGGGCAGTTTGACACAATGGTGCCTGACATGGAAGTGCAGATAAAGCAAAGGGATGGAACTGAATTCCTCCATGTAAAATAATTGACACCCACTGACATTCATCGATGCTTGCTGAACATTTATGTAGACCAAACAGTGGATGTGAGCACAATGAGGTGGTGGGTGCTGAGTTTCAGCAGTGGGTCACCTCTGCTGATGCAGATGTTTATAAGCACGGCTTGCAGGCTCTTGTTCATCACTAGTGAAGCTGCACAGCTAATGGTGGTTGGTCTATTAAAAAAACAGTGTTTTGTAGCTGAGAATATGCTTTATCAAATAGTATTGTTGTGCTCTTTGTATCTGTTATAATTTCCATGGGAATGAGCAGGAGACACTACTTTTGGAGTGACCTACGTATCTTTCCTCACATTCAGAGCTCCTTAAAGAAAGGCAGGTCAAACCTGCAGTTTGTGCTTCAGTTCACTTTCTGGAAAACACATGAAAGAGTGGTCAGAGACCCCCAGCGTCACTGTATTACACTTCTATTCCATTGTCACCCCTCCAATAAGGCTCAGACTGGCGCAAGCCTAAGATGTGATAATTCCTATTCACTTTACTATGGGAATGCAGGAGCACACCAGTGAGCCCACTGTCCGAGGACATGGGTGGATGGCTCTCCAAAAGCACCCAAGTTCCATGGAGTAAGGGCAGGAGTAGACAATTTTAGGATTTATGGCACAGACATCTTCCAGACGGACTGCTCTGAGATACAGGAGTAAAATTAACTCCTTGAGGTAAGAGGAAGAAAAAGGCTGAACAGAGTAAATGACACACCGCTAAAAAACACGATTTGCCTCATCTCAGCAGGTTTCTCAGAGGTCAGCAGCACAGCCATGTACTCATTTCCAACTAGGATTATTACATTATCTTAGAAATGAGCTTTAATTAAAGTTTGTGAAGTTGGCGGTATTACCTCCCATAGATTCTCACGATCTTCTTGTGTGCTCTGTTTTGTCTCTAAACTAAAATGATGAGAGGAATTTTCCCTATGATAAGAAGTATTCCAGTTTATCTCGACACTGTCTTCATACTTTAAATACATTTCTCCAATATCTATCCCCCCAAAACTTATCTGCTTTTGCATGAGAAATTGTTATCTGAAAGGACAGATTTGTGAAGAGAGAAGGAGATCCAGTCTGAACTTACATTTATGAAGACACTTACTATTGAGTTGAAACAAAGACACAAAGATAAGTATTTCGATAACCTGCATAGCTCTGTTTATTCATTGTCATGTCCTTCCTGGCAACAGCTTACCCATGTGCAAGAAAAGCAGGTGACCTGCAATCATGATGTCCTTTTCACTTTTTCCATTGCCTTGGACCAGCACTGAGTGCCATAAACCAGTTCAAATTTAGAAAAATGGTAGATCCAACTCAAAAGTATCTATTCCAAAGTTTTATTTCCTGCAGTCTGTATTACACGGACCGTTAATTACTGACATTAATGACTTGTATGGCAGTAATAATGAGGGATAGCATAAAGAGCTACAGGGCCTGCTGACACCTGCTGTAAAGAAAATGAAGACATTGCAACTCAAGTAACAGAGCAGGAGAAAAGGAGATGCCTTCACACTGCATGCACATGGAAAACCATACCATGGAGATGATAAAATGACTCATTAAAGGGAAACTAAACCAGGAACTGAACCCAGATTTCTCACATCTTAGTCCATTCCCTAAACCATATCTGATCGTTTCCCACACAGCCTGGGAAGACTTTCACTACTGAACTCCTTTGAGGTTGCTGCATTTTGGCCTAACCCACATGGTCCTGTGTGCTTTTCACTTCCTTTCATCTGAGCTGGCTGTTACAAACACTCTTTCCTTGGCCTCTATGAAGCACTCTCTGGACATACATCTGTCATCCTTTCAAAGAAATGGGACCCACAAGTCCAGCTACTTTCTGATCCACACCCCAGCAGGGACATTCCTGCTGCCCCACTAGCAGAGATGCACTCTTTCCCAACCTCACGGGTGTGCTGGCTGAGCAGCTGTCCTCCCCAGGGAAGTGCAGTCAAGGCAAATTAGACATGTTCATTTGTAATGGCTCCAAAAGCCA
Organism: Pavo muticus; assembly: GCA_016647715.1. Classification (NCBI taxonomy): domain Eukaryota; kingdom Metazoa; phylum Chordata; class Aves; order Galliformes; family Phasianidae; genus Pavo; species Pavo muticus. The sequence continues at coordinate 1,488,552 of JACDJE010000029.1, read as the reverse complement.
CGAGCCTCTTTGCTTTATCTTCACAAACTTGGGCAAATCACTTCACACTCTTACATGTTCTGATGCTTCTACCACTCTTCAGGCACACGTCAAAGTCATCTTATTACTTTAAGAATCTTCCTCACATCATCTTCTCTGACTCACACAGTCCCTGCTTCTCTCTTCATTCAGTTCCCTTCTTGCTTAGCCAGTCTCACAAACTTGTATCGTACCTCTGTTACCAAAGCATACACCTCTGTTCTTTCTTCCTGCCTTCTGCAAGTGCCTCTGAGATCCCCTTTGCTTCTCCCACCATCTCTGAAGCTTAAAACGCATGGTTAGTCCTCAGTGTCTTTGCTCCACTTCTGGGAAGGTATCACAGCTCCAAACACCTTCTCTTCCAGCAAACAGCTGGATTGATTTCCCTTGCCTTCAGCTCTCCCAGCATCCACAAGGGATCCCACTGCAATGAAAGCCAGCAGCCCTGCTTGGGGAGCAGCATTGGCCGTATGCTGCCAGACCTGAGTGCTTTTCTCAAAGAGCACTATTCAGCCATAAACTGCGACTTCAGAGTCACAGAACTAATATGGTACAGAGAGACACCTTTTCCCTTCCACCTTAGTTTATCACATGTATATTATATGTGTTTATGCAGCTATTTTCTAGATGCTGCCTGAGCTATATGCAGTCTAATAACACTGCAGTATTTTATTTTTCACTGTTTTCCGGCTGGAAAAGTGCCATAAAAACAGAAGAAAATTGAGAACAGATCCTCTCAGCTGGTGTAAATCTAGATACCTCCATTGATTTTGGTGGATTTATGCCAATTTCAACAAAAACGAAGATTCAACCCTTAAAATATTGCCTCATGTTTTGCACATCTTCTACATTCCTAATGAACTGTTTAACATGATTTTCGTTTCATTAAAACTTAGCAGCAAGATATTTTTGTGTGGAAGGACTTCTGCATTTTACACTGGTGTGATGCTGAGAGGTTAGAGAGAAAAAATAGAATGTTCCTGTTCAGGTATCTGTGCCATCAACCTGAGTTTCACCCCCCAAAAAAAATGGATAGACAAGATCACATGCTAAGGATTTCATACTATTGGGTAGGATGTTCCAAAAGTAATGCCTCCTATTTATTTCCATGGAAATGACAACATATACAGATCACAAAGATCACAATAACACTGTTTGATAGAGCAAGTTTTCAGCTACAAAACACCATTTTTCAACACCATCACCACCATTAGCTGTGTGTCTTCACCAGCGATGAACAAGAGCCTGCATGCTGCACTCATACAAATCTGCATGGCTGTCCAGAACGTGGCTTGTTCTTCACAGCAGTGTCACAGTGCTGAAACACACCACCCACTGCCTCGCCATGCTCACATCCACTGTTTGGTCTCCATAAACATTCAGCAAGCATCAACAAATGTCAGTGGGGGCCATTTATTCCACACAGGGGATTTCACTTCCACCCCTTTGCTTCATACACACTTCTGTATCAGACACCATTCTGTCAGACTGCCCCTCTGCTGCCATCTGTCCCACAAAACAAAATGTAATGGAATATTGGTGGGAAGGTTCAAACTCTACTGCCATACAATAAGGAAAAAATAAAATAAAATCAATTATTTCTTTAAAAAGAAGTATGATAATTTACTGAAAGAATAAGCTTTGTAAGAACCTGATGAAATCTGGCCAGAATTTCTAGCAAGGTGAACCAACCCAAGTAGCACTTCTGAGTAATGCAAGTATTGGAAGCAAGTATGCAAAGTATTTATCACAGCTTCTCAATTTAATCCAGGCATTTGCCCAAATGTTTTTCTAAATCATACTAGGATGTCCCAGGGCCTTGCTCTTTAGTAGGAAGATTCTGCTGAATCAAACCTCAAAGCTGTCTCCATTACAACACTTTTCCATGCCACCCTTGCTCCTCTTGCAGATACAATAATTGCATTTGGTTGCTGGCTTCAGAAACATATCAATATTTCCTCAAAGTTCTGGAAGCAGGAACAGATGCTGCAAATTCCCTAGAGTAGTTAGCATGTCAGAATTTACCCAGCCCCACTGAAATTGCTGAATTGGGATCTAGTGCTTTGTCAAGCGTTGTTTAATGGTGTGGTCAGGGGAGATGATGTTTGCAAAGTTACCCTGAGAAGGGGTCAGACTCTAAGAGGACTGACAGATTGCACTTCACTTGTTAGAGAAACCCACGGTATCCAGTGGGCATTGCCATATTGCATCTGTTGAGTGAAACAGGTCTGCTGGTATCACTCATTTCATCTCCTAAAGAATCAGTCTGCCTCAGCTCAGAGAAGTACCAGATGTCATCTAGAGCCTTTTCTGAACTTTATCAGCTCTTTCCTCCTTTCTGAATTTTGACTGATCTCCCCTACAAAGGTCTGACTCACTGTTTCCTTTTTTCTTTAGGCTGCTCAGCATCCAGGAGGGATCACAGGCTTAGTCGTGACTGCATGGACAGCAAGGCTCCAGATTTGTAGTACCACCCTACTGAAAGCACAAAGGCTTCTGTTAAAGTCAGCATTACAGCATACCTTTGTGTGTGGTTACGCTGATATAGTTGAAGATCTTGGAGACCTGGCTGGCTGCATCTTTTAGTATCCAACTCAGCATTAACATCTGGGCAAATAAATAAGGGTCCTGTTTCATTTTTGGGGGGGAGATTTCAAAGTCAGTGGTGCTCACTTCAATCTTGAATTTCCCCTAAAAAAAATAGGAGATTACCTTCAAAGTGTCACTGTATTTGTTTGGAGTTCTTTATTTTCTTTCCATTTTTAGTTCTTACTAGTAACAGTCAGTTCCCTACACATTTCCTACACTTCTGTTCTAACTCAATGAAAATCACAGTCCTCCCTTTTCCAAAATAAAGTGAACATAAAAACAAATAATAATAATCACTTAACTCCAGGCTTTATGGAAAATATCAAACATCAGATTTCACAGCCCTTTTTCATAATTAGCCACATAAAACTCCTAAAGAGCCTAAAAGCCTAAAGAGTGATCATAGAAGTCTTATCAAAACAACAGGCACTCTTCTTTTCTATGCATCAACAAATAGGGACTGAAGACTGCTGAAATAAAATCCCTCTCTCAGAAACAAACCACAGAACTTGCTCACTGCTTTGGGGAGGAGGGAAATACAAGAAGAGCTACCGAGTCTTTCTACGCCTTGTTTTGTGCTTTTAGGCTGCTTTATTCTGGCAGGACAGTGTAGGTGTTTCCAAGAGTTTGAGTTTGGGGTGCCTTTAGAGAGGTAGAAAAGGATGAACCATGGTGGATGGCAGGCCAGGAGAGATCTTTCACTCTCTGCAACAAGCCGCATGCAAACAAACTGTGCTTCTGCATCTGGCAATGGAGTCTCCCCCTGGGGCATACTATGGTGCTCCCATCTTATGATCCCAAAAGATCGGCCAAACACAACAATGATCTTTTCTTTCTCTTTTTCTAGGAGTATCATCAGATACTTCAAAGCCCTTTTCCTCCATACTGTACCCACACCTGACCTTTTAGAAGGGATGCAGTGCATACTGTTGACAAGAAAAGTCATTGGTTCCAACACAGAGCATGCACAGATTCTCAATCAGAAATGATTTCTAAATGATAAGTACACACAAAGCCTGTAATGCTGAAATGTTTGCACCCATGTCTTCACCCAGAAGGCTCTTGAAGCACTTTCCCAAGGTATGGTTCTTTTTCTTTTTCTTGGAAACTACATCTTGTCAGACATACGAAATGAAATATTGGCATCTTCCATTTGTGAACGATTATAGCTAATGGATGCATCACAATCATGGGATTTTTTCTTCTTTTTTTTTCACTTCATAATATCCAATCATGGAATGTAGCAGCACAAAATGCAGTCTTTCTTCTATATTTCATCCAATATAGCAGGTATCCTGAGTAGCCCTTACTGACAAGCTGATTTCTCACAAAGGAGTATTTGCAAGGTGAAAGATGAATATTCTGTGAAATATTTTTCTTGTCATCAGTTTGGTGCTCTTATATCTCACACTGAGACATCCTCTGACAGATAAGTTCAGTCATCAGAGGAAAGAGCGGCTGTGCCTTTCTCAAAGGCTAGACCACACTGCTCCCGTGTGGTTTTGGTGGAAAATAGTTGGGCTGAAACAACGCTGTTCTACAGGGAAACTCCAGGTCCTCTGCTTGCATAAACCAGGAGCTTCACGTGCTTTTTAGATGGCACTATGTATTTTCTCGACACCAGACGAAATAAAAATGACAGTGGTAAATTTCAAGCTGCCGCTTCTCTTCCACTCTAATATCAGTGCTGGTACAAGGTTCCCTCGAGCAGTGAGGCGCCCAGCGTGGCACCGGGTGATTAATTAGCACCTGGGTTACCATCTTACACCAGAAGTAAAGAAAGAATTCTGCACCTTTTGAGAAGATCTCTTTTCAGACACCACCATCAGAGGACTTGTCTGCTTCATGTTGGGCAGACATCCGCTTTCCACCTGTTACAGTTTCCCTGAGAAATGCTGCTTATCAGTGCCCGCAGATGCTCTTTGTGTCCGGCAGCATTTGCCATTTGGCCACTGTTCCTGCATTTTGCAGGCAGTGGGCACAATTCCTGCAAGGATTCAAATCTAAATGCTGCATGAGTCTTTACCAGGAGTGCAAATATTTTCTCCTGAGAAAGAAGACTGAGAAGTTAAAAGCTGTTGATGAGCAAACACCAGCCTGGGAAAAAGTACTTCCAGGATCGGGTCCTTGATGTGCAAAGTATTTAATCTGTAGTACACATTTATATCAACCAAGGTGACAGATACAATGTAAGGTATTATGGAATCATAGCCATTAATGCCAACTGCATTAGAAAAATGACTGAAAAAATAATCATATGCTGCATATACTTGCTCTTCAAGTGTGTGCTAAGACCAAAAGCGTTTCCTGCAATTTGACATGTAGCTCCTCTGAGTTTCACACAGCCAATTTCACATTAATTCAGTGCATCCTTTTCAGAATCTAAATTTTCTTTCTTAGGTCTATGTTTTCTTTCTTATTCTTTAATTATATCTGCAAGAAGATAGTAAAAAAAACAGCTGTTGATTTTCAGAGAAAGTGCACTTTTAATCCATTCCATCAGAAAGGCCTGCCTTCCTTAAATTCAAACTCAAAACTATTTGCCCTTATCTGAGGGATGTGCAGCCTGGAGGGGTAGAATAGGGGAATGGACGAGACATAAGAGAAATAAACACACATAGAAGCCCTGGAGAAGCCCTAAACAAAAGCCAAGAAGCTAACTCTCCCCGATTCCCTCTCCCTTTCTTTGGAAAACCCAGCAGACCAACAGCTCACATAAATGGAGGAGGCAGGTTTAGCACAGTGAGAGGGAACAGAAATTCCTCCCGGGGTGCTCAACAATAGCTATCCCAAAGTTTGTTACTGTAGCATCATCTCACATTGCCTGCAGAACTTAGTGATTTAAAAGAGACATTTGTCAATCAGACAGAAGAGTAGTATCTTAGAACTAAATGAGAGGATCTGTCAAGGTACTGGAGAGTTTACTTTTAGCGTGTACCAGGTCTTAACCACATGCACACAGAGGACAGAGCATAATGAACACAGACTTAAAAGTTCAAATGGTTCATAGGCCCTCAAAAGGGATGAATGGCTCCTAAGGAGACGTTATGGTGCATCAAGCAAATCCTTCTTAGTTCACACAATTATTGACCCAAGACATCACAATTATTCCTTCTGAGCCATTAAGGGTCAAATGTGTTAATCCCATTGCCACCACAGATTATTTGTTATACAGTTTAGTGAGTAGGATGAGGAGGATGTTATATGGGAACGGCACACACTCATAATATGGTGACTGCATCCCTTCCCTGTGCCAAATTATGGTCTTGGTACCAAGGGGCTTACGCTGCTGATGAGATGCAATGAGAGATGGAGCAGAGAGAGGTATGCAGCCACCAGCAGGCAATGCACCCCATTGGGATGACACAGCTGCTCTCCCGACATGATCCAGCTGTGGGTAAATAGCTTTAGAACTGGAGGAGTCATTTTGCTTGCAAGTGCAATATGCTCACAAAATATATAGGGACTGCTGCATCCCTTCATTCACTCTGGTATGGGGAATTGCTGTCATCAACCTTTCCACCTGAATGCAGGAAGGAGCTTTTGTATCCTCCATGTGCAAATCCCACTTGCAAGCAGACACACTACAACAACTGCCAGCCATATCAGCTGAGGGAAGCAACGCCTCTAGAATACTCAGCAGCCATGAATACAGCATGATCTAGAAGCCAAATCCACAGGAGCTAGCACAATACTACAAGACACATCCATGTGCTTTGCTTACCTTCTTCACAGAATCATAGAACGGCCTGGGTTGAAAAGGACCACAATGATCTTCTAGTTTCAACCCCCCTGCTATATGCAGGGTCACCAACCACTAGACCAGGCTGCCCAGAGCCACATCCAGCCTGGCCTTGAATGCCTTCAGGGATGGGGCATCCACAGCCTCCTTGGGCAACTTGTTTCAGTGTGACACCACTTTCTTCCTTCAGAGATACTTGCACACTCTTTCGGGGGTAGCACCTTAAGGAAGCTGCTTATCCTAACTGTTAGAGCAGGACACCCAACAAAGAAATGAGTCTTCCACAGCCTTTCTCTGCTTGAAGACTGCTAACATGTAACAGCTGTGATGTAGATCAACCGAAACCAGCATTTCTGAAGCTACTCTAACATTGATGTTACTGGTCAATTTCAATTGGTTCAATCTCAACAGTGAAATTATTTACTTTCTCCAAAGAAAGGAGAGCAAGGATGGCTGAGATTAGAATTGCTTGGAGTGCCTAAAAATAATTTTAAACTATTCTTTAGGTCTCTCATTTTCATCCAAGATCTATAGTTTGCTGAAAAGCTAAGCTGAAATTAACATGGAGCTGTTGATTTTTGTCTGAATTGACCATTAGCTGTAAATTGATGTTCTTCCTGAAAATAATGGCAGAAAGTGAACGATGAAGTTGGTCATCTCCTCAGTGGAGGTAAGCAGGAATTTGCCCAACCCCACAGCTCAGCAACTGGAATGCATGACTATTATTTGCTCACAACATGCAGAACATTTGAAGCAGTAGAAGAAATGATCTTTTAACATTACAATAGTTTGTTCAAAAGCATTCCAAAAGCCACCATAATACTATTGTGTCTGCAGTTTTCTGCTTTGCTCCCAGGGAACAAAAGTACACTTTTAATGGCAGTATAAACAATGATGGCACATATAAAAATAGGACACAACACGAGGATGAATATAAACCACTTACTGCACCATCTCTCATTACAGAAGACTACCCTGCAGTTCCTGCTTTGCTCTGCTACTTGTGAGCTGTATAATTGCTTGTCCCATGACAATGCTGTTTATGTTGCCTCCACTCACGCAGTACATTACTCTCCATCCTGTAGGATATGCATATATATGCTAATATATTATTAATATGATAACATTGGGCCCCATTTTCTTGCAGTTTTTTAATACAGAATTGGTAACAGCTGCACTGCAGCTTCTGGTAAACTGCTTTTCAGTAGCAGAAAACTTCCAGGGGGTGGGAAGTAAAAAACATACCTTCATCTGGGGTTTAAATTGGCCTCCAAAATGCCATTAAAATATTGCTTAAAAGATGCGTTTTTGCAAAGTGTGGGAAAACCCTTCAGTGATGTATGGGATATTATCTTGGGGGGAAGAAAGCAGATTTCAGTTATATGTACATATCAGTCTGCACAAAAGCCTAACATTTATACATTTCCCTCTAGATATCTGAACATCACTAGAGGCTGGGAGAGAGAGGGAAGGTAAGAGAAGAGAAATACAGGAAAAAGATAATTTTAGCAGGTTTAAAAAAAAAAAAAAAAAAAAAAAACAACCTTTCTTTTGCTCTTTCCTTGGAGATGTACAAAATTTCAGAAAACGAGTGCAGCAAGCTCATAAGTTGGATACCTTACCTGCAAAGTCAAGTTTTATTGCAGCAACAAAACGTTTCACAGCTCCTAAATAGCTTAAGCAGAGAAACTGGATTCTCTGCATTCAATTCTTTTTTTGTAAAGGCAATGAAGTCCAGATCCAGCAGAGTACTTGAGCAGGTTCTCAAACGTTAAGAGTGTTATCTCAACTAACATGCATGGAAGAAGTCAGAAGATTTAAGCTAGGCACACCTTGAAAATGTTCTTGTGAATCATTATCACTCACCTGACTGAGCAAATGTAAAACACGAGTGCATACTAAGATGGAGTGATCATGTATTTTCCTTCTTCCCTCAGACCCACAGATCCACAACTGCACCCAACCCTGATGGGCAAAGGAGGATTTTCCGCTCACTTGTTTTCGTGCACAAGAAATTCAAAGTAATATTTTTCCTTATAACTGCTCTCCTGCGATGGGAGGAAAACTCTTGTTATGCTTTTATCTCAAATTCAGTAAGTCCTGTGAGAGGTGATTGTTTACACTTGGCCAAATGTTTTCACATTTGTGCCAATTTTAAAACCACAGATTTGTTCTTCTCAGTGGTTATTGATGCTGAGATGACGACCACATTCTGTGCTGCTCTTGTCTACAAGTATAGCTAAGCTTTCTAGCAGAAAAATTCCTCGTAAACCTGCAAGGAAGACAATTACATCTTGCACACACAATGCAAAGGGAACATAGGTAGTTGCTAAAAATCTTACATTGGCATTATTATGATTTGCTATAAAAGTTTTTAGTTTAGCCTAGATATAATAAATAAATAAATCACATCTGTATATTCAAAAGCTAGTCAGAATCTCATGTCACTACTCCTAGCTTATTATGGATATCAGTACCAGGTACCGGCTATTGGAAGTGATGGGTGGAGTCTGACGCCATGGGCAGGGCTGGCTTCTGCTTACACCAGTAAATATACACCAGTAATAGTCAGGGTTTTGTTTCATAAGAAAAGAAGGGAGAGATTTGGCCCAGAACTTCAGAAACATACTTAGTTGGAGGAATTACAACAGGGGCAGGACAAATAGCAAGGCCTTCTGTACACCTCCTGTTTTATACCTCCTCTCAGGTGGCCTCAAACTGTTTTTAACTTTCTTCTACTTTACAGCTTTTTAAGGTTGCAAGTTTGGGGACACAGATCAAATCCAACTGATGCTCAGGTCTCACCTTAGCATCACCATTAATGCCAGCTACAACAGCTTAAGTATTCCAGGGCCCAGGGCAAATGGAGATCCTAAAGCACGTGGGCAGCCTCCTTTACTTCTAAGAGAAGTGCTCTGCTGCAACAAGGCTATGAGAGCCATCATTCTCTTCAGGATGCCAGTAAAACTATGACATATATAAAAATTAATTACCCCAGTAAAGGATCCCTCAGTCACTTTTCATTATTACAAAGTGTTTCTCGCTGCTCTCCTCTAGGAAACTGTTTCCTTCTTATGAACCTTCATTACAATGTAACTGACAAGCTCTACAAAATCCCTGTGAAAGGCAACCACGGAGAGGTCTAGCACTTTCTGTTCTGCGCTGATTGCCAGCGTCTCACTATTCCCAAAATAAATAACTTCAATGCTATCTTTAGTTGCTTGGAGTACTAGATGTTTAAATATTGGTCAAAAAAAGGAAATTAAAAAAAAAAAATTAAAAATGACAAAACAATTTACAATGTGAATTTTGTTTTAAAAGAAAGAAAATAAGCATTAACTTTAGGGAACAGCCATCAGTATTCCCCCTTTAAGCAGAAACCAGCTTTGAGGTAATGAAATGCTAGGGGAAGACAAACACACCACAGCATCAGTTCATGTCTCCAACCAGATCTCAAGTGTTCTGTCCCTGAGTTACAGACAGACTCACCAGCACTAAGCTATCACTATGAAGAGTAGCATTTCATTAGAGATGAGTAATTATGCAGCGCAAGACTACTTTTACCCAACTATCACACGTTTAATGGTATCCGTGCTACTCATCACCTGAGGAACTTACACAATGGTTTTTAATGAAGGACACGAGGTATCCAGGAAAAGATTAATGCAGTATTATTAGCAAAGAAAAAATGAAAAGGCTAAAGAGATTTTTGAAGAGGATTAATAGACACAGATCCAGCTGGCAAGCTCCATCCCAAAGACCCATGCAAATATTATGCCTCAAAATTGCAAGAAAATGCTGCTGTTTATCATATCCCTCTTCCCTCTGCAAACAAACACCAGAATTATTCAGAGTTCACATTTCCTCTGTCTGCAGACACATCACGTGTAGTGAAGTCCATCTCTTTCCTGTTACCAGTGGTGTGAAGAGGTAGATACTTGCAAAATCACTTATGACAGCAGGTGTTTGTGGAAATAGGGATGCTTACTGCCAGCCAACTCTTGTAAAGTACCAGGAACTCAAAACTGGGCTCTGGCTATGCCTCTATTGGCTGGGCTTTGACTATAAAACAGCCTGAGCAGCCACATTACCATTTCAGACAGACTCGTCAGTACAGGAAGAAATGCATTTTACAGCTTAATCCTACTTGATAAACTCAAACACAAAAAGGCTGAAGTTAAAAACCAAAGTTCCAGTTCAAATGCAGGTGGAGAAATAAGTCCTTTCAGGTTAAATAACTCTCATTCAACTACTCCAAAGTTACAAAGCCAAACTGAGCATTAGCTCAAGCAAAGGAAACCCTGTGACAGATCACAGCTTTCCCAGCCCATAAGCAGCAGACAGAAGGGAGAGCATCAGGGATGGCTCTACAGGAGGGGATGACCCTCTGTGAGGCAGGAAGGAGCTCAGCATCGCTGCCCTGAAGACAGCAAAGGTTCTTCTTGCTCCACAATACGTGCTGTCCCCAAACCTCACCGTGTGCACAGGAACAAGGATGTGAGCTGCAAATACTCCCACGACATTGCTGTCTACGGCGAGGACTGTGCCACACCAGCCCCATCCGGTTCTGAGGCCAAGATCCCATCTCCAGTAAGAGGCAAGCATGTAATTGCACTTGATTTAAATTCCTATCCTCTCATTTGATAAAGCATAGCACATCATTACAGCCATCTTTTCAATAAAAGGGAACGTTTATTTTAGACACACAAAAACAGGCAACTTAATTATGACCCTTCTGATGAGATAGTTCCTAGGTTTTCTATCAACATGTTCCCAGGCCCATTCCCAGGGGAACTCAGTGGTAACATGAAGAGCGTGACCGTTTATTTGGCTTAAGGAACACATTAATTTATCTGGCTTATAGAATTTAAACATCTGACGAATGACAGTGTGGTTGATTTTATTCATCAGCTAATTGCTTTGCCACCTGGAGCTGCAGCTTTATATATTCAGCTTATAAAAGATCTGAAAAGGATCTCAATTATTCTTTAATTTGTTCCTTGAATATAAAGTAGGAAAATCTGGCTTAATCAAACATTGTCTCAATTCTATTGGGATATGTCTAGTTACCTTATAACAAGGTAAGCTTTCATTTAATCATATGATATGATAATTTCCCACTTTCAAGCCAAGTATCCTCTTAGTTACAATCAATTTTCTATTGAAAAAATAAACATTGTCTCTTTACTGAAATCCCTATAGAGGAAAACAGTCCTTTTAATGCAACTTGCTGTTAGTACAACCACTCTAAGAATTTTTGCATTGGAATTCATTAAGCACCATAATTTAGCACTAACAGGTAGATTGTGATATCCTGAGTGTCTGGAAATGACTCTTTGTGCACAGGAAAACTTTTGGCTTAGTTAGAAAAGTCTGAGAAGTGGGCATTTGGGCAGACCTTTGGGATCGGCTAAGTCTACCCTTTACCTTACCTTATAAGGCATTCTCTGTGTGAATTCATCACCTAGTAGCCTTGGTAAATGTAAAATTTGAGTGCAAATAAGAAAGGGAAGAGAAAGTGTTGAGCAGAAAGTAGCTTGTCTCCAGAGCTTCTGTGTTTAAACACTCTATATGCCTATAGAAAGATTAACAAATACAAAACAATCAGGCCACAGAGCCTTGAAGTCATGAAAGCGTATTTGTCCAAAACTTCACACCCCAACAAAGTATTTTTGAGCTCTAGAGCACATTGACTCATTAGCAGAAAAAGGCTACATTGTACAATGAGCTGCAGGTAAGAATGCAGGAAAGATCAAGAGAAGTCTGTCTCCTTACATGAGAGCAATAGCATGGATTTTGCCACTCAAAAATGTAAAAAGATATAAATACAGGAAGTTGAAGATACCATCACGTTGAGTACAAAATAAACATAAGTTCATTTGTGTATGAAAAAAAATACACCCGTGGATGCAGAAAAAAATCCCACTAAAATTGAATAGATGGAAAACCCTTTCTTTAGCCCAAACCTGCTGCCTGGTACAGTCCTGAGTGCTGTGCTAGACGTAGCACTCCACGAGGTGAGGAGTCCAAAGGCCAATCACACTGAAAAAACCCTCTAATGATGCAAATGGCGCAGCAGGCTGGAGAAAGATACGAAGGGAAGGAGCTGGCATAGCCTGATGTGGGCCATCCTGGAATGGCTTCATAAGATAAACATATGAGAAACAGAAGTTCTCAGATGAGGCAGAGAAGAAAAAAATCACCCAATGAAAGACATAAGTGGAGATCTACCTGATTGTATCTATTTTGCATCTCTGGCTTTGGTTAGCATATGATCCAGCTCCAATTGTCTTTATTTACCTGGGAAGCTCCTCATCTTGCACATCCTGAATTTCATAGCCTCTCATGTGACACTGATGGCATTTGCAACAGAGCTGTGTGGCACTAACATTATGTTCTTTATATTAATTTTTGTAGATAAATTCTTTCGTTTTAAAAATCATACTTGTCTTGGAGTACCTTCATTCTAATAGCTGGTTGCATTAAGTTTCCCTCAGATAAACTTCTCCAGAAATTCAGACTCACAATCCTCCTGGAAAACTCAACATGCAGCTGCTGAGCCACACTAAATAGAGCGAACACCAACACGCAAAGGCACTTCAGATTCAGAGGCTGTTGATACGAATAAAGAAACTCAAGATTCTTCTCATAAAGTAAGTGTTTCTGTATCCAAATTTTATACCCTGGATTCATGAGGCAGAGTGGAAGCTTTCAGCAAAGAAGCATGGCGTTTGGCAATACTTCTTTAAGATCTCCTTCAAACCTTCTTCTGTGGGAATTTCAGCTTTGTTCCCCTCTAGCATCTGATACTCAAATGGGATTGAAGCAATAGCTGACTTCTCAATTAACTTTGTTCACTGAATTCAAGGCCTTTATTTTTAGTACTGAATGATCTTTTAATCCGTCTCACTATTGCCTCAGAGAAAGCTGGATCTTGTATACATTCAAGCCATTGTGGATTTCCAGTCTGTCTACTTGTAGACAATTCTGCAAAATGGGTACAATTTTAGAAAGAAAAAAGAATTTGCTTAGTTTATGAGTCTTCTTAATGTAACCTGTGATTTATGTGCTGTGCAACCCATAAACAAAACTAGAATGAAGCAAATTTTGAATTTCAACAGGCTGATTCACAAGAAAAACACAGGAAAAATTTAGGCTTAGACAGTCTGCAAGGACTACATTTCAGGATGATACCAGGATAATAAAAATATTCTAACACAGACATCCAAACAGCTACATATTATTTCTTCCTAATGAATTAACTTGCCTTTTCCACCATGAAGAAAAATGGAATGCGATCTACAAAGCATCAGAGAGTACTGAAAGTGATAAGATCTGTCCTGACCTCTGTACAGCGCTAGCATGAGAACAGAGTGTGCTTTAAGTTTTGTAAAAGTTTAAAAGCACTACTTCCAACAGAATAACTCCTGGCAGAACTCAGGAATACCTACTGGATACAACTGGATTCACTAGAAAGAGCAGAAGTGGAGTACCCTCTGCCACAGTTTTTATATCTTCCAGTGGCTCTTGCCCTACATTTGGAAAAACTGCCAGAAGCCAATCATGATAGACATATGTATGTCATCAGAGTTCATATGTTTGTATATATTTAGTAAACACAGTTATTTGGGACCCAATTGTGCTCTTTTGGCCTATTCCCATTCTCTGCTTATGAAAATAGCAGGATACAACAGTAGCCCCATTAGGTTTTGGCTAGCATTAGTGAGGTTGTCCTGGCCAACAAGGAGGAGAACGTATTTCATTCTCCCAAACATATGGCAGCTATCAAATGAAGCACACAATTAAAGTTGTTCAGTACTCTCCAAATCTAATCTTTTTTCAATGAATAATCTTTTGTTTTCTTAAAGAAATATCTATCCATGAAAAACACATGTTAGATGGAGGTTTGGGACAGCATTTTCTTTATTAAAAAAAACCTATTATTTTCATTCTAGCCTGTAGTCCTCTCTTTTATTTTTCATCTCCCTTCATTTCTTCTGCCTCCAACAACTAATATGGGAAATAAGGGAATCCAATCCTCCTTAATTTTTAGAAACTGAAAAGCTTTGGATGAGTTTCATTAAATAAAAAAAAGAAAGAGAGAAAGAAAGGAGAAAGAGATATTTAAAATAAAAATAACTTGCAGAACAGATCCAATCTTTTCCCTGATTTTCCAAGCTAGCATTGCCAGAGAAAATAATATTTCTCAAGATCAAATGAAACAGCATTGCCAATGGTCACCTCCTCTCATAACAGTCTACTCACCAGCTTGCAGCTGGAGCAGCATTAGGGATCCTAACAGCACTAGCAAGAGATATCATAACCTGAAAGCCCACATAGCTTGAGCTTTCCTTTAGAAATTATCAATCCTCATAAGAGTAGCAACTTAGTGGAGGGATATAAGTGCTGCTCCTTTTGCTTTGGCTATTCTTTGAGTAAACCATACTCTCAAGCGCAACATTACGTTTTTATATAGATCGATAATTTTACTGATTGGGGGTAATGATAAACTATGTGAAAGACCTCATCCATTTCCATTAAACTCATTCTTGTCTTCTCAATTTCTCTTCACACAGAAGGCAGGATAATAAATAAGGAGGGAGAAAAGGAAGACAAAATGGGAAAAAAACAACCAAGTTTCTTGTGCCAACCTCCTACCCCAGCATGCGCATCTTACAGAGGCAGCTTTACTACCAGTGCTGGCACAAAACCTTAATTCATTACAGGGCAACCTCATTAAATTGACATGCTCTGAATGGACACCAGAACTTGAAATTACTCATGAATTCAGGTTTACAGAGCTCAGCACCAGATTCAGCTGGGCTGATTAAATGAAAGTATAATTCAAGTATACCTCTCAGCTGCTCCTCATTCAGGCAATGTTATTATTTCAAGTCCTAACAAACCTGTCTCCCACAAGAATTTAGTACCTTCCCACTTTTACTGAGAAAAAGATTTACTTCTGAAATAAAGAATTGCAAAAAAAAGACATTATAGGAAGAATTATTTCCAGTACAGAAACATGCTCTGGTGCATTCAGAATCTCTTGGAAAAGCAAATGTTTATTTTATGCCTTCCTCACTGTGGATCTTTGTCAGAGAGCTAGTTACCCCATGACAAGTTAAGGCGTAAGACTTCGGAGGGAGCATAATCTAAAAATGACCTGCACTGTGGAGAGAAGAAGCCCAAGAAATACTAATATTGAGACCACCAACTGAGGAAAAAGTAATAGCACAGACTTTGAAAGGCAATATTATTGCGTGCACATCAGCCAAGCCAATATTTTGGAGCAGTCAATATCCCAGCAGAGAGAACAAAGCTGATAATCTTCTAACTACGTAGCTCACATCCAGAATCATTACATTGATGCTATGAGGAAAGATATTAATTAAAAGGAGGACCAGAGAAGTGGCCAAGGGACTAAGGAGGCTGTCTTGAAGAAAGATGGAAAACACATTCGTTCAGCTTGGATAGGCAACAACTGGGAAATTCCCAACAGCCCACTTACCTATGAAGGCAAAAATCCCAGAGACAGAGAATTCATCATTACTGTTACAGAACAAGAGGAGTATGGGCAGCTGAGAGGAACAGTTAACAAGCATCAAGTGGACTGGGCCTTCCACTCCTCTCTTCTGAGCTGCTCTCAAAATACTGTTAGTGTGCCTGCTCCCATTCAACAAAGGATGTCCTCAGTGAGAAGTAACAACACTGACAGCCACCTCCTCCCTGACTACGAACACATATTTCAACAAGCTACATTTTTAAGATAGCTGAAATGACAAACTCTTCTTCAAGCTTAAAATGCAAAATGGATATTTGTGAGTGTTTTTGTTTGTGCATTTTTTTTTCTGTTGGGCACTTTTAATATAAGCCAAGTAAAGAAAGACTTGTGACTCACTCTTGATCATCTCAAAGTTGAGATAGTTCAACTTTCAAATAGTTTTCTTCATAGAAAGTGGTCTAAAGTACTGTCTCCCACCTCCCAAAATAAAGCCTTTAGTTTGAGTCTCCTGGTGTGCCTCCACATTTCTTGTTAACTATGTTCCATTTTGCAGGCCCTGCTTTAGTACTTAAAGATCACAGAAGACTTGCCTTGAACACCACCATTCATAGAAGACTTCTGAAAGGCTGGATACCTTGTTTCAGCTTTTTTCTCAATCCTCTCAGAGTGGACTTCTCCATGAAAGAATTCCAATTCCTTGCTACTATGGCCCAAGCTCACATCGGATTTTACCCAGAAAATACGGGTAACAAAAGCTATCTTTTTCAGGAGTCTATGTGAGCTTAATGCAGGCAAGACAGTTCCTTGAAATCTATCTCGCCCAGATTCTTCTTGGACTGGTACCCACACCATCTTTAACCTTTCTTTGTTTATAATATTGTAATCCCCTTTTCAAATGCTCAGATCAAAATACTGCCAGGCATGAGATTAGTCAGCAACAGAGCTCCCCCTCACAGTACACAGCAGCAGTCCCACTGCTTGGAGCTTCTATAAAGTCTGCACAAAGCACTGAAAAGCTACTGTATGGAGAAAGCTTGCCTCTAGGAAAGATGAATATGTTGAACATCTTTCAGATGCACTGCACTGAAAATGGTTGCTGTGAGATGTTAACGTTCCTTAATTTTGAGGATGGATTTTACACACATCTTTTGGATTCCTCAGCTGTGAATCTACTCTCCAAATTACCTGTTGATTAAACTAGGACAAGAACTATTATTTCTTCTTTATCACTGTCCATACACACACAGCATTAAGAAAAATGGCACATTTCAGCCCTTTTATTAATGTTCAGATTTTAACCAAAGCCAAAAGGCCTACTTTTCCTCCAGAACATGGAAGTATAAGAAAAAAGAAGAAAGAAATGAAAAAAAAATGGTGGCCAACCAAAGCTGATGGAATTACACCCCTATAAAACTGGTAAACGTAAACAGAGCCCCGAATCAGATTTTCAAGCTTAAATGGACTAGCAGAAGGCCTATGTGAATGATACTGCATGAAATGTATGCAATAGCTGCTTCCTCAAACCAGGACACTACGTAGAGATAACATGATACTACGACCGTGTACTTGGATACAACAATATAGGCAGCACTGTAATTACAATAATGACCTCCCAGAGCTATTGTGTCTTTAATTAAGTCTTTAACACTAGGCATTTGCCACTTAATCCTAACGCGCTGTAACTACTGCAGCGTATCATCTACATTTTCACAAAGAATTACTGTGTCATATTTCTGTCAGAAAGATGAAAGGGAATATTTTAGTTCAAGTGGCATTTACAGAATGAAACCGTATGAAGTAAGAGGCCCATAGATGTCCTTTTAACAGCACTTCATACCAAGTAAATGCTTCTGTTCCCTTTCTTTCTCTTACCACTCTGCTTCCTCCCAGCATAAACCAGGAGAAAGCAGGCAGGAGGGGCTACACAGAGCCAATATTACACCTGATTACATGGATGATAAAGCTGTGACAACAGATTTTATCCAGAATACATTGCACAGCAGCAGCGCCACAAACCAACAGCTTTCAGGTTTCACTTAACTCTTTACCAGTCGTCACAAACCAACCTGCAAGCTGTTCACATTCATGCCCACAGACCCTCACCACACTACTGTCTTTGGATAGGAGAGCTTTCCTCAGATCCCCTGCCATTCTAAAGTGTTCTGAACTGAATCAGTATTCAGTGCAAATGGGTATGGTCTTGTTATTTTCAATATCAGTAGCAAACAGTTAGCTCATGGCATTTTTCTAATAGAGGTTCTGCAAACACATGTAATTCTTTCTAAAAATGTGTACACATATGTAGAGGAACTTCTGTCTGTTGTGTGAATGGCACCACTGTTAACTCAAACGTAGGGACTCTGAGTAGCTCTGTCAGTTCTACTTTACTTTAACAGACTCCCAGGCACCGGAGATGAGAACAATTTTCTGCTTGTTTATTTGAGGAATTCTTATTCTAACTATGGAAATCTGTCTCAGACCAATTTCCACATCTTTTCAGTGTCTTCTTTGATATGAGTATTTTCACTCCATTTTTCTACTCCCTTCCGTCAACCCAAATACCACAGTTTGATGAATGAGAAGAGACACAACAAAACTGAAAATCATTCAATTAGAATGGGAATTCAGAAATTATCAATCTCCTCTGTATTTCTTTACCGGCATAAAAAGCTCTAAACACTATGTCTTGCTACTTCATACCAGGGAAGAAAGAACCACGACATGATCTTTAGTTCTACGTGGAAGAGTAGAAAGTTCCTGGAAGGGGACTTCTCTTCTCATTGGAACACTGACATATTTTCTGCAATGTCCTATTTTTCTTTCTTGTCTTTCTGACCTTTATCACACCTGTTCTTACATTTTGCAACATTTTTCATGAGCCTGGAAAACATACACCTTTCACATCACAAGGTAGATGTCAACAGTTGCCTGAAGCTTCTTCCTCTCTCCTTTCCCTTTCTTTCCTACCATTTGTTGGACTGCTAAGTATTACCTTTCCAAGCTGCTTTCAGTGGCAGCCTCCAGCTTCTAGAGCATGAGAGAAATTGTTGCTGAGGTTTCTTTTATGCCACTTCAGGTGAAAGCAGTATTACAATCAGGTACACAGATGCCACCCATGAGCAAATTCTAACCTCCTGACCACCAACTGCAAGTCAAGTGAGGTAATCAAGGCTCACACTGACTGGAAAATAAATTGGCAAAAATTAGTTTGTATTGCAATATTCATACTACAAACTGAATCAAGCACATACAAGTAGAAAGATTTATCATTGAATACCTCTTATAGCAAGGACAAATGATCTGTAGGAAATAGTTAAACAAAGGTGCTTAAAGTGTCTGAGGAGATGCACTCTTTGAAGGATCTCAAATAAGACCTTTTCACTTTTACCTGGATTGAAGATGAGGAGAAAAATGACGATATTATACTTTAATGCTTTGGTTATTGGTTAATCAGAAGAAAGCAAATATCAAAATTCAGCTCTCATTATTTCTGCTCGGTACAAGACTTAATGGTCCACCAACACTGTTCTTTTTTTNTGCCAATTATTCCCAAGTCACTGATATATTATACATTTTAATCCCAGGGAATCATCCTCTGCTGGAGGCTTTTTCACACCCATGACTCTGAAGTATCCAAAGCAAATACTAAAATTCAGCTCTCATTATTTCTGCTCGGTACAAGACTTAATGGTCCACCAACACTGTTCTTTTTTTTTTTTTTTAATTAACCTCTTCTGTTATGAAAACAAAATACTTCTTTAGAAGATTCAAAAGCTCAAAAGAAAAATACACATAACTATTCCTAAATTAAATGTATCACTTCAACATTTCAGAATGTTCTGAATGTTTTTCTCATGTTTCCATTTGTAGGGAATAATCCATCACTCCTGTGAGGATTCAGCAATGTGATAGACACATCTTAAATTACTTCCCTAAGGTGAAAGAAAGGAGCACAGCCTTAATGAAGCAGCTCTCTTGCCAAACCTTTTGCATACCACCCTTAGCCAGACCCTTCTCTACAGGCTTGATGTGAAAAGGTCACTGGCCTTTTATCTGAAGAAGATAGCCCTGCAAAGTCCAGCCATCATTGCGTTTCGTTTGACACCAGAACTACAGCCTCTGCTCCACTGTTAGAAGACAGGCACCTCTGAATGCCTGATCACATATCTGTCTACCACAGCTTGACAGGCAGCAGTGTGAAAGATGTGTTAGAGTTCATTCCATTTGGAAAAGTACATCTTTAACTGCTGAAATCATATATCTGTCTCTAGAAGATGTGCTAAGTAATTGCAAGTTCTTGACAATTAGAATCACATCCCAAGACTTGCCATTGATTTCAGTGAGCTTCGAATCAAGCACACAGTTTCCAAAAGAGACTGTTTGGGTTTGATTTCTTGGAGGAATTTAGGTTGAATCTGTAAATATTACGATAGTCTCAGGTAGCAGTATAATGTGACCCACAGGCTGACATTTTCACACCATAAGGATGGATTTCCCCATGAATGTAATTGCCCCTTTTTTAAAACTTGATTACACCATACACAAGTACTTTCTGAATACACCTTGTGAATAAAACTCTTATCTCTACGCAAGATATATTTTTTCCTTTAATTCCACTGGGCTGAATCGTTCTCTGAGATATTGCAGGTCCAGCTCTGAAGCAGCTTAAAGTTGTCCCAGGAGTGTGAAATAGGCATCTTAAAAGAGATTTCCAAAATTCTACTTTCTGACAGTGTGTGTATGCCAACAAATAACATTACATTCTTTAGGAATAAAAAGTGACAATGAACTCAATGAAATACTTTTTTTAAAGGTCTTTTTCTTCTATTCTGAGCAGAAATCCCTTCCACTCATTAGAAATTAGGCCAGCCTTAGGCATGGAGTTATCACATGCAAGACATCGAGAGGGACTCAATAGCTCAAACCTTTCTGACTTCAGCAGATTCCACCTCACACAGACAAAATTAAAAGCAAAGTAAAAAGCTAAAATTAAGTATATTACTAATAACAAGAAATGAACACATACACTCAGGTTTGGGCTCAGAGTCTACAAAAAGGGAGCCATAGGAAAATGCAGAAAGAAGCGTGGACTGAACATGTAGGTATAGTAGTCCACTGATACAGGCAGGGACACTGACTATGGGAAGGGAATCAGCTGTCCTCCTCATCTGTGGCAAATGGGGCAAGAATTCACATGCTCAGCTCATTGCAGAGAAAATTCAAGGGAAGACAGTAAAGGATAGAGAGTCTGAAGCCTTCTAATGATTGTGAAGCTTGGGAACAGGCTGTTGTGGCTCCATCAGTGGTGGTATTCAAGTACATTGCTTTCTCCAGAGCAGCACCACAGAGCGGGTCCTGTCTGGGGACCAACGTGAATTCTTCTCAACCACTTCAGGTGGTAGCAGGATCCCTCTTGCCCCCACTCTGAGATTTTTGCTATTGCTTTTACATGTGTGAGGATTTCTTTCTAGTTTTAATCTTTCTGTGAATGAGCAAATATGGCCTAAGCAGTTGCGTTTCTCTTGAAGAGAATACAAATCTTGTGTTTACAATGCTTTGGGAAAGCTATGCAGCTCAGCAGTGACAGCAGAAATGGGGAATGGCTCCCCACCCCCAACACTGGCTGTTGTACATTGTTATATACAGAATGGCTCTTGTTGAGTTTGAAGTGAGCCATCTGGAAAGACAGAAACAGGTATTGATATTACACCAGAACACATTGTCACTGCTAGCGCCAACTTACCATCTCCGAAGCTGCCAATTATTCCCAAGTCACTGATATATTATACATTTTAATCCCAGGGAATCATCCTCTGCTGGAGGCTTTTTCATACCCATGACTCTGAAGTATCCCTGGTGGCATGTTGGCTAATTAAGAGCAAAATCCATGTCTTGATGAAATAACGCTGCCACTGAAAAGGATTTCTACAGTTAGAAAAAATGCCTAATCAGGCTAGGAGGAGCAACATCCCAACACTTGCACTGCTTACTGGAAAGAGGTCTACAGCTAGCAATTAACAAGGATGAAAAGGACAGTGATTTAAAGCATATTGCCATGACATTATTATCAAACGAAATGAGTTTGCTAGGCCCAGCAGCTGCATATGCTTATTGTCATTTAATGTTTGGATGGCAACACATCAGGCATTGAGTATCAGGAGGTGCCGAATTTAATAAGTCATTTTGACACTGGTGTGAAACGAGCAAATCAGCATTCTGAGGAATGTGTTCACACTCTGAGCAGACAGGCAGACATCCTAAGCATGTGAGGTGACACCAATCAACAAAAAAAGGGGAGGCAGGAAAGAGAGGGAGAGAGAGATGAAAGCCAGGAGGAGAAACAGGCAGCCGATGAAAAACTAGTTCTGTCCTGTCTCTTGGTTTGGCTGCTTGGTGTCAACAAGGCAGATTTCCTTTCACTAAGGCTGAGATACAGTGCATGTCTTTGACGGTGTAAATCTCATGTATTATTTAAGCTCTACATGGATTATCTCAAATGAGCTGAAATTAACATCTCGGAAACCTTTCCGGACTTCTTATTGCTTTAGCAGAAATGCAAAATTCCTGCCATGTGCACTGTTAATAAAAATGTGTTTCTTAGCACAACAAGGCTGGCTCTGCACACGCACCCAAGAGCTCCTCGGCCACATTTCCTCCTGCAGCCCAGAGCAGCGGTGCCTGCGTGAGCAAACTCAGGCTCTGGCTTTTCATGACTTTCAAAGAGCTGGCAGTAGTTTTGATCCCAGCTCCTCTACCCTCTGCAGATTGGCTGCTAACTCTGTCCCTCTCCTTCCAACGCTCTTTATTCTTATTCCCTTTATCGCAGGATATGTGTGTAGTGCAGAGGCCCCTGAGTTAGCTATCAAACTCACCAGCTGTCACACTGCCATAGGTGAGGCTGTGCGAAGGGTGCTCAACACAGACTAGTTTACCTCTGTTGTTGCTAATTCATTTAAAGCAGTTTAATTACATCTACTGACAGAGATCCCTCCACTCATTCTTACCATCCTGTCCCTATTCTCATCCCTTCCAGCTCACCCCTCACCACCTCCAAAGACTTCATATTTCATTGCCATTCTTTCCAGTGAGTTGAACCCCTCATCAATTTGTCCCTTTTCCTCCCAAACAAAATGCTGGCACTATTTCAACAATGCTTTTGCATTTTGAGATTTACCTCACATTGTATGTAACTACATGGATCAGAAGTTCATTTTCTCACAGACCCAAGTGCCAAAAATGCAAATAGCACAGTCTTCAGAAGAAAAATATCTTCTTCTTGTCCTGCAGAGCATCAGGATTGCATAGAATATGACAACACAACTGTTATTATGGAGAAAAAATGAGGCACTAAAGAACATAACATGGAGCAGGAGCAACATCAGGAACAGGTGGTGTAGAGGGAGCAAGGAGAGAGGAGAAAGCATCCTCTTATGTGCTGTAGATAGCTTGTTAACATTAGTGAGAATAAATCTACATTCTCCACGTATACTGTTTGGACATTTTCCATACCCACTTGGGCTTAGACTCCTCTCCACAAAAGATTAGAATTTGCTCATCAGTTAAATATATCAACAGAGCAAATAATTGATACTGGAACCAATAATTCTATCAACATGAATAACCCAGATTTCTGGGACATATCCACTGAAAAATAAGGAGAGCTTTCACAATTACTGTTTTGTTGCACTGATGGGAGGTCTTGGATATCATCAGGTTTCTACTATCAGATAAAAACCAGATCGAGATTCTATCCTTACTAGCCACAGAATCTTCTCATCCCAGGCACTGCTACACCCGGTCCTGTCATAGGTCACATCAGAAGGCTGGTAGCTACCAGTCTGTCTACTTCAGCCCCTAAAATCTGTGACCAAAACAAACACTGTCTTGAGTGCAGCTTCAGCAATGAAGCAGAACACGAACATTTCAGTCGATTCAGGAGACAATGGTAAAGCACCAGCTTAGAAGTAGTTACCAAATGAGAAGAGGGGCAGGCCATCACTGCTAGCTTTCTTCACCACAGCTCTCATTGGTGAAGGAACTGACCTTAGACTCTGCCAGCTAAACTCTCTAACCTAGCCAGCTAAGCTCCCAGAAGGGGCTAATTTCTCAGGCTCCACATCAATTGTCTCTTGCTGTTGCTCATAGGCAAGAGCATGCGAAAGAAAAGAGAGTTCAATGGACTGGGTTGTTCATTCCATACAGACTTAATCTTACTGAAATCAAGTACATTATCATGCACTGTAAACTCTAGCAAGATTGCAATGGAGAAGTAAAGAAATATTGCTGAAGATAAACAAAACTGAAAGGTTTGAAGACCATCAGTCAACTAAAGAGAGCCCTCTGAAATTCATTCTGTTCTCTGTGACCACAGGTTGCAAATACTCTTTCACATCCAAAGACAGGTCGAGGATCTAGAGCAAAATGTAGAGAGAGCGAGCAACTCCATGACTTTCACATCCTCTATCCTTCATTAACTTGGAGGAGTGGAGGAAAGAGGATGAGCTACTTATGGACCCAAACTTTGTTCTTTTGTCCTTCATGGAGAAGTATACGGTATATTCAAGAATCACACCAGAACTACACTCCTGTCTTCAAGCTGCAACAATTTCCACAGACCAATTTAAAGTGCCTTGCATCTCCTGGAATGTGTAAAAGGTGCAATAAAATTTTTACTAGCTGACATTATAATAGACTTTTCCCTCTTTGGTCTTTGTTCTCACACTCTCTCCGAAGGCCTCACAGCTCAGCATGTGGGCTGCACAGCCTTTTCCATCCTGTGTTGCAACATTAATACTAGGCAGCAACGGCACAGCAGACCGATGAACAGAAGGCTTTTTGAGTCCTTCATCCTTAGTTAACATCTTTTCCTTCCATGTAGTTACGTTGGCATTAACTCAATGCCCAAGAGGGCAGTTGCAGCTATGACAGTCTGGTGGTGTTAGTGCAGTTCTTGGTTAGCTGCCAGACTCAGCAAGAACAGCACTCATGGTCCTCCCATTCCTGAAGAGGAGTAAGAGATTTTCCTCCTTGTTTACTGCTCTGCTGGCATGCACAATACTGCAGAGCATGGAATCATAGAATCGTTGAATGGTTTGGGTTGGAAGGGCCTTTTAAGACTATTTAGTTCCAACCCCCTGCTATAGGCAGGGACACCTCCCCCTAGACCAGGTTTCTCACAGCTCCATCCAACTTGGCCTCAAATGCTTCTAGGGAGGGGGCATCTACAGCCTCACTGGGCAGCCTGTTCCAACACTGTCTATAAGCTTGCAATGCCAGAGGTTTCAATTAGGTCATGTTATATATATTTCAAAAAAGACCTAAGACAAATTAAATCAGGACCTTCCACTTGGGAAGGAGCAGGTGTGCACAAATACGTCCCTCTGCTTCCAGCTTAAAATGAAATGGAAATGATAGCAGAAATACTTTCCAAAAGAACTGCAGAGTCTGCAAATGCCTCTACTTTTCTTCTGTGCAAAAACTCATTTTGTGCCTGCTTTCTAAAACGCTCCTCTACTTCAATGTTGCTTGTTGATGTGATGCTATTGTAGTCTGCTTGCACCTGCTAAGGACACTTTAAATCAAGGACATCACCCAGAGTGTGAAGTACTATTTAAGGTACATAAGAATACCAGAACCCAAGAACTGAGGGAGATCTATTCTCTGCATCTTCAAGCCTAAACAGCTCTAAGTTACAATTCATCCTGGGGTGAAGAAACCAGAATAGTCTGCCATCAAGAGGTGCACAAGTGGGTTTGATGATATTGCTTTCTTTTTCTATATTTACTATAAAGATCAGTTTGCCTGTGGCTGCAAAAATATCCTGGAATAATCCAAATGCTGAAACCAGAGCCAGGTGAACCATATCCTGGCTGTTATTTTACTAAAGCATGTACCACAGATGGAACAGACAGTCATTTCCACTTTAAATAGGAATGGCTCAACATCAGTAACATCAGTAACGGTCAGTACACTGCTCTAATGCATAACCCTCTGTATGCATCAGGTTGAGAGCAAGTAAAAAAATTTACAGATGCTCAAGCTTATGGCCTCCTTTTCTCTTTCCAGTCAAGTAATAAGGACAGCTTCTTGGTTTCACTCCTAGACTGGATGCTTTTGGAGTGAGAAGTTATGGTATGGCCATAGGTGACACAACAAGAACAAATTTTAAAGGTGGGTCAAGCTGGTGAAACACACAGTATCCCATACTTGTGCTAAAATCTGCCCTCAGACACTAGTGAAAATTTCCAGAAGGATGCTGCAGAGGGGGGAAAGGTCAATTTAGAAGCATCAAAAGGTCATGAGTCTGAAAACAGACCATACCTCCCTCTTAAATGCCTCCTGACTCCCCAGGTAAACATCTGCTGGCTGAGGGGACAGCACTGTTATCAATTACTATCAGACAACCTCTGATTGTAATTCCTCTGCTCTGACATTAGCTGAGGAACTATACTAGCCAGCAGAGTGGTACTAACACTAGGACAGTGGAGACTTCCAAATAATTGGAAATTAGATTAGATGATGGAACTGCTATCATAATGACAGAATTGAAAGAATCAAAAGGAAAGCAGCCTAAGTCATATTACAATAGTGTTTTGTATTCTATTCCTCCTGGTATTTACCGACTAACAATATTTTGTTTTCTGGATGACTATGCCAGGGTCATGTGCTAATGTGCATCCCACAGCATCCATCTGAGGTAAAAATATAGCACTGATGCTGCCTACTGAAACAGACTGAACTGTCCTGTTTTCTTGATTTTTTTCTGCTGATTTCACTTTGCTCTTTCTTTTAATATATCTTCATTTTCCATGAGCATTCAGAATAAACATTTCATCTTGGCTAAGGAAGTTGTATGATGGGAAATTACATTTTAAAGATTAGCATGCAACACAAAACAGAACAAAAACAACAACAACAACAGTAATAAAACATAGGGCAGAGGAAAGGCTGGATTAGCTAGAACTCCGATGGAGAAAGCTGATGTCCCACACAGCTGCTTCCCTGGATCCTGAAAAGAGATCCAAGTTCAAGTTGTAAGAAGTATAGCCACATGTAGAATGAGGGCCAGTTTTCGATTCTTTTCAACCAGTGAAAGGCCTGCTTTTCAGGCTAGATTAATTTGTCCAGGGAGCCTTAAGGGGCAGGGCTTTAATTTACATCTGGCTTAACTTTTGGGGTTCCTAGCAGTGGCACTTTCTGAATTCTTATCCATCAAAATAATTAAGCACTCATGTGTAACTCAACTGTGCACTCATGCGTAAATTAATTGGGCGTGCAAGCATGAAAGAATTGGGTTCTCATGCATGAATCAATTGGGCACCCATGCATGAATTAACTGGGCATGCTAGCATGAGCTAATTGGGGACTGAAGCATGAACTGATGATTGGGCACTCATGCACAAACTATTTGGGCACTCGTATATGAATTCACTAAACCCTGCAATTTATGCCCAAGATGTTCTACCCTCCACCTCTGTGTTTCAACATAAATCTCTCATAAACTCTACTTTCAACATTATCACAAGCTTAATATACAACAGTTGCAAGCTCCACATCCTTACTCCCTCCCCCCAAAGACCAGGCAGGAAGCATAAGCACTGTATCGCACACACTTCGATCAGCTCAACACTACAAGCTGTTTGTTCCTACCAAATGCCTCCCTCTTTCTCTGAGCACTCATTAACACCTTTTAGCAGGCCCTTACTCTGATGGAGACACTCAGCTCAAGCCCCCAGTCCTGCCAAGTGCTGCTGGGCTCTCTAGGACGTGCTTGGAGATAGCACTGGCCTCTCTGCCTCCTGCAGTTGCACCACTGCAGCTTCTGGATGCCAAACCCTGCCACATGTGTTGGCAGGGCACTTGGGGTACGAATTCGTTGCATTCATGCACAAGTAAATTGGGTGCTCATCCAGAACTAATTGGGCTCTCAAGCATGAGTTGATTGGGCCCTCAAGCATGATCTAATTGGGCACTGATGCATGAACTATTTGAGCAATAAAGCATGAGCTAATTGGGCACCCATGCGTGAAGTAATTGGGTGATCATGCAATGGCTAATTGGGCACCCATCCCAAACCAGGACAGGTTAGACACTCGAGTATGGCTTAAACCAGCACTCATGAATGAGCTAGATAGGTATCCATGCACAAATGCAAGAAACCTGCCATTTTTGCCCCATTTATTCTTTCCTTCACACCTATGAAACATTTAAGACCTGTTCAAATACATTATAAACTCTACTTTAAACATCATCACAATCTTAATGTACAGCAACTATTAACATCGTGCTTCTTCTCTGCAGACCAGGGAGTAAGGTCCTAAAATAGTAGCAGTGTGTACGTGCGCGCTCTAAAAGTCTATTCCTCTCCCACAAAACAGATTGTGGGAGTTAACATCACAGTCAGATGATCCTACTCATCACAAACTCCACCCTTTGTCCCTGCAGATCAGTCTATACAGGGGGTTAATATTGTAACAATTGCACATTCACTTACTAAAACTCTACTCCAGCCCCCTGAGAGCCAGATTACAGGGGTTATCACCATCATCAGAGTCTGACCTTTAATTCAGTATAAGCTCCACCCCCTTCCCACGTGATCTATATTATTGGGGTCAACCTTCTCACATTCTGAATACACATACTCTTCACAAACTTCAATCATCATCTCCATGGATCAGACTGCAGGGGTTAATATCATAATGGCCTGAATGCATACGTATTATTGTGCCCCTCAGGGCATAAATTGCAAGGCTTACTGCGTTCACGCATGAGTGCCCAACAGACTCACAAAAGGATGCCCAACTAGGTCACACTCGAACATCCAGTAAATTCATGCATGAGCACTCAATAAATATGTGCATGAATGCCCAATTAGTTCATGCATGGGTATACAAATAATTCACACCTGAAAGCCCTATCAGTTCATGCATGAGGGTCCAATCAGCTCATCCTGGAGTGCCCAGTGAATTCACACGTGGGTGCACATTTAATTCCTATCCAAGTTCCAAATTAATTCATGACAGTCCACCCAAGTAGTTCATGCATGAGTTCCCAGTCATTTCATGCATGAGTGTCCTGCTAATTTACACTTGATCATCCAATTAATTCCTGCAGTAGTGCACAATTAATTCCTGCTTGAGCACCCAGTTAGCTCTCCCATGCACGTCCACTCAGTTCAAGATGCCCCATTAACTCATGCATGATTGAACAAATTGATCACACACAATCACATGATAAATTCATGCGTGAGCACCTAACTGTTTCATACATTATCACAGTTTATTCTGGACAAGCACCAAGTTTATTCATGCATGAACACTCAACTAGTACATGCATGAGCACCTGATGAGATCACACAAGTGCTGCACGCTTGGCAAGGTTTGGCACAAGGGGAAGAGAAACATGGGGAGGTACTGGAAGAGACATATGGAGGGAGAGAGGGCAGAGATGTGTGGATAGAAGTTTGCTCCTGGAAGGAGGAAAACCATGCCTGAAAGATGCCCCTGGGGGACTGCAGCATCTAGGTGAGCTCCACAAAGGCAGGGACACACTTGAGGGACTCTGGCCTGCATGTAACCCATGGCCTGAAAGCTCCTCACAGCTCTTCACAGTTACTAATTACCTTCTTTTACGAGCTGGTGGAAAGTTCTGTGGATCTAGCGGTGGTGTATATGTATCCTTGTGGGAAGAGAGCCTGTTCATCTTCTAAAATGAGTGTGAGATCAGTGGTAATGATAATGCTGAGAAGCCAGTGTATGGTCAACCTGGAAAGCATCAAGACAGTCTGAAAATTCTCCATTCTTCCATTCTACATGTTGGAACTGTTCCTGAAAGAACAAGGGCAGGATAGTTTGAAGTGGAACAGAAAGTCCTTCAGAGGTGAGAGCGGCAAGTTAAAGAATTGCAAACACGCTCAGTTAATGTTGTTCCAGCATGCAGAGCAAACTCCAGGACAGTTGAGCAGTTTGGTGCACCATTTTACTCCATAGGTGAGAAAACACCTATGTTTTATCAAGAGAGCACTACTTAACACTCACTTTACGTGTAGACAAAGCTCTACAGCCAGTTTAATTCAAGTAAGGAAGAAGAGGTAGAATAATAAGTGCACACATAGATTGCTGTATTAACCTGTGTAGTCTATTCTACAGAGAAAACGGGTGGAATCTGTGATGGGTAAGATCTGACTGTGACCTTAGCTCCTGTAATGTGGTTCACAAGGCAAGGAACAGTATTTTAGAGAGTGTAAATACCCATTGCTACTATATGAATCACTATTAAATGTTTTTACATAGGCAAAAGAAAGAATGCATTGGACAAATTGCAGGATTTACTGGCTTCGTGCATGGATACCCAAACAGTTCTTGCCTGAATGGGCAGTCACTTCCACTTGGGCACCCAATTAATACATAG
The DNA here is from genome assembly GCA_016647715.1 of Pavo muticus. Classification (NCBI taxonomy): domain Eukaryota; kingdom Metazoa; phylum Chordata; class Aves; order Galliformes; family Phasianidae; genus Pavo; species Pavo muticus. Next base: position 1,458,292 of record JACDJE010000029.1, on the reverse strand, counting down.
GCAGGAACCCTGTTACCTCATGCATGATCACCCACTTGGTTCATGCAGACATTCACAACCAATTCACACTTGAGTGCCCAATTAGCCTATACATGAGCACTTGATCAATTGATTTTTGAGCACCGAATTCATTTGTGCATGAATGCTCAATTGTACACACAAGTACCCAGTATGCTCACACGTGGGCAAGATTTCTTGGCTTCCACTTGTGCATATGGCCAAGGCTTCAAGCCACTGGGCACATTCTATCTCTCACTTGATCTCTCATCTTTCAAAAACTCATACAGGTAGCTCTGAACTCTGTTTCCCATCTGTTTACACATTGTTCATACTTACCGGCCCCCCACCAAGACAAATAGACATCATTTACTCCCTGAATGCCAGCATCAAGGCTCCTTGCCAAGCCTCAGGATCATTCTAATTATTCCAGCTCTGGCCCATGCCCTGCCCGTGCTCTCCACCAACTACTGTCCTGGGCACAATTATTGCTGCTAGCAAGACAGCCTTCAATGGGAGAATGTTTCCTTTTATTATTGGCAATTAACACAAACTTTTCTAATCACTGTTCTGAGTAGTAAGAAATAAGAAAATAAGCAACCAAACACAAAGTAAGCACCCTTTCCCCCCATCTCTTTCCTAGTTTCAACTTCTCTTACCCTCTCCACAGGTTATTTTCATTCTGTCCCTGTGGTGATGCAACAGGCAGTGCAGCAGGTTTGGGAGGTGCATGGAATAGATTGCTGTTGTTCTCTGCCTTGTACTGAGTTTCTTCCACTGCTTCTGGACTGGGATCATTGGGATGAAGAGCAACAAATGATTCCCAATTGCAAGGCAACTAAGTTCTATTTGGTTGTGTTTTTTTTTTTCAGAGAGTGAAACATGTACTTATATCCATCACTGTCTTCTTAGCAGTTATTCAGAAAGCCTTACAAATTTTCACAGTATTCAAAGAAGTATAAAATGTTGGTCCATAAGGCCTGAAGAACATGCACTTTGCCAAAGAATCACGCTCCACCATGAAGCACCAGTGTAAAAAACGTTAGTTAAGTGCAACATTCACCACATCACATGGAAAAACAGAAGACTTGGGTTTGTCAAGCACACTGCAGTACCTTTTGGTACTGTCGTACTACTCCAACCATTCAGTGCAATGGAACTGCCTAACCAGAGAAACAACTCCTTCACAATAGGTAGCCTATCTTGTATGTGGAAGCCTAGTCCATATGGTGCATGTTTCTGCTGATAGATGCAGATGTCACACATCTTTCAGCTGACTTTGAAATGAAAACCACACAGCAAATCATAATGCAACTCTTTCTAATCTCCAGAATCCCACATTACCTACTACAGGAGGGATGTTTAGGCCTTGAAACACCAAAGTGTTAGCATAGTTGCATTGACAGATACTCCATTTGTTTTGAAAAATCTTCAAGCATATTGATAGCAGATCATGGCCCATCAGAGTCTGTCAGCTGAAAGTCACTTCTCTGTTGACTGTTGCACTTGCTGTACTCTCAAACTATGCAAGCCTGGAGGTAAAAAGCTGCAGTCTGATCAGAGTTAAAAATAAACCTCTTTGGCTACGTCTTGTCAGTGCAAAACAGCTGCAATCTGCGGCAACTGTGGTTGTAAAAGTACTGTTTAACTGTAAGCTTAAAACTGTCATCTTTTCAGAGCCAACTCTATCATGAAGGGGCTGAGTATTTCCCTACAAACAGGAGGAGAATGTCTACCCCCACACAACAGCACCAGCCAAAGGCTGGCCCCAAAGCGTATTCTGACTCACAGACAATGATGCTTCACGTTTATGAGATTTAAACCCTGTGGGAAGTGTTTCTTCTCCAAATGTATTCTTATCAGCTTAACATGGCTGTCTACAACAGCAGGCAATCATCTCTGCTGGCATTTCCTTGTTTAAGGGAGACTACAGCAGCCATTTAGGCAGGTGAGTGAAGGAACCCCAAAGGAAGGGCTAGAGAATAGGAAACATCTTTGGTGTACTGCTGTTCCCCACTGTATGGGAACTGTTGAATCACGGTCTGAACCTCTGATTGATCACCTGAGGCAAGCACTGAGTCAGCCATGGGAGCGCAGGTGAAGGCAATTCAGCTGTGTGACCAGAAGGAGTGGAGCCTGGCTGCACCTCTCCTGGACCCCATTTAAGGGCTGACTGCCACTGGGGAAGGATCTCTTTCTGGAGATTGCTCCTTTTGGAGTTTTTTCTGCAAGACATGGGTGAGCGTTTTCATTTATTTTTGATTATCCCTTTCCAATGTGATAATCTTTCTAGCTATACAATCTGTAGATACCAGCCTAACCACACCACTCTGTGTATTTGTCGATTATACACTCACTCACGTTACAAAGTAACCAGGATCAACAGAGAACATGGCTGGACAGTCAGAGCATGTTCTTCAAGGCATGCTGTATCAGTGTCCCTGTGGAAAATACTCTCCCTGTATCAGGCAGACATCTGCTGGGAGATGTCTGCTTCCACCCTGTGTCCCACAGATGCCAAACTGCTCAAAACTGCTTGCAGAGGCAACTTCATTACTAGGCACCAGGTATACACCCAGCAATGTCATGTAGGACATCTGTCCCCACTGCTACAGCATGCCTAGGTACATGGAGGTTTTAAATGGCTGACTGGTCCCCTGTGTTCTGAACAGCCACACACAATCCACTTGCTTTGATGCCCATCAGGGCGCCCTGGGCCGATTAGCTTAGCCACACACGTCTACCTCATTACCCATCCCCAAAATTAGCATGGAAAATAAATGCCACATCACAAGACCACAGCTTTAAATGCACTCTCATTCCTTACCCAAATTCGAATTTCACATTCTGCTACAAGCTGACAAGATAATTGTTAGGTAATTACACTGTCTTCATTTCCAAGTACAGCAAAGATACAGCAGAAGAGAATGCACAAGTGTGATAAAAATTACACATTGGTCTGCTTTTCAAAAATTATCCAGCTGGCCTATGTATTACCAAATAAGCACTTGCCTGAAAGGAACTAATGGCTGGAGAATGCTTCAGAGTTCTACTTTTGTTGACATCATTAGCATTTGCAGCTAGAATAACAGAGGGTAACAAGAAATGGTAGCTCTCCCACCAGCTCTTCCTTTCATACCAATGTTGGGGCACCCCAAAGTTGCCACCATTGGGACACAGGAGGTACAGTGGGTACAAAAGAGGGGTAGGAGAACTGGGGAGGCATTGACAGATCTTTGTCTGCAATAAGATATCTTCAGATGTTTCGAGCATATTTCTAGTCTATAGCTGTGGGAGCGCAGGTAGACGTGCCTGAGTCAACTCTAAAAGCAGCTCAACCCAGGAGTCCAAGCTGTGCTCAGGAACAAAAAAACATGGCCTAAAAAAACCCTGCTGAGAAACTCAGGCTGCCAAGCTCTTGTGACTCTCTTCTGCTAGCATCTAGTTTGGCACCAGCTGTGGTTGTGCTCACAGACGTGAGCAGACGTGCTCTACAAGGATTGCTCTTGTAATGAGGCACTTTCAGGGTCACTGACTATCATGACATTACCAGACAGTGGGCATTTCATCCCTGTGGCTGCTTTGAGTGCAAACTGCAAGATGGACCAGGAAGTCCTATTTCTGCTCAAGATTTCAGCAATCCATTATGAAGGACTTCCTCCCTGCTGTTTACCATAAGCCAGTTTTATTGTTCCCATGTGGTATTGCACCACTTCAGAGGGAGACACCAACTTGTCAGGAAGCTTACATCCCAAAAGAGCACTGTTTTTAGCTGCCTCCAGGCACTGCAGAAGTTCAGGCAGGCAGAGAAGAAATCAGACTAGAAATGTAATTTTGATTTGGTTCAAAGATATCAGCAATGGACATCATCAATTGATCATTTGATATCAACAAAGTTATCAACAATTTAGATTAAAAGAATCTCTTCTGATGGGAAATAAAAATAAGCAGATAAAAACTAACTAATCCAAAAAGCTAAGACCAGCCATAGCCAAGAGGAACACCGCATAGTGGCAGTAGTTTCCAGCAAGTCAGCCTCAGAGGTGTTCATCACGGTCCATTTTACAATATCAGTTTATTCTCCTGATGGTTGTTTACACATCAGGACGTGAGGACAGTTAGTTAGCCCGCACTCCCACAGGAGGGGTTTGCTAACACGCCTACTTTGCTCCTGGGACCCCTGGCCAATGCACAGCCATGTGCTTACCTGGAAAACAGTTCACTCAGGGGTAGCACGGAGGTCTCAAACATGGTGCTGCACTGTGTGGTGCAAAGGTGCACCAAGCATACTCCCTTACAAGCAGCAAGGTGTTCTTAAAGTGGTAGGAACTGCTGAAGATACAGGTCAATAACAGCCAGGCACTTATTGAAGGTCAAAAATATTTAGCACACCCAGCTAATGAACCCAGTAATAAGAATAAATTGTATCTTCGACACATTGAACAAGACAATTTATGGACAAAGTGCACGTGACTGTTTGCAAGGTATATATTGACTAGATTTGCACTGTCCTACAACAACTTTCAAATGAGACATGCAACATTCCAAGCATTTCAAGATGGTCTGTACACTTTCTTCTGTTCCCGTGAGTGCTCATTTCAGTGTTTTCAGGCTCTGCCCACAAGCTGTGGTTCGGAGTCTGGTCCAACTACTTGTTCTTTCTTTTTGCCTATTTGAGATATCAGTTGAGCACATCTCTGCACCAGCAATGCTTGCTGGTTCATCTCTCTTCTCTAAAAATGCTCTAGGGCCAAGACTGCTGCAGAAGCAGAAGAGGAAACAAAAGCACAGAACAGAGCTGTGACAGGAAGATGTGAAGGGATGAGTTGGTTAGCTATCCTTAACCAATTGGAAGGTTTACTGTGAAAACAACCTAGTTCAGCAGTGTAGTTCAGACCCTGGTTACCCAGCAAGAATCCTAGAAGTCTTAGGGTGAATGGATAGAAGAACTGTTCCCCTAGCTGAGTGACAGGAGAGTTATATCTGGAGAATCTTCTCAGCTGAAGGGGCTGACTAGGTTGGGCAATTTAAGAACATATTTATTTTAAACGAATGACAGCATGGATCTCAACCCAAACCCTATCTCCAAGGAGAACATATCCCAGTCAAACTCAAGAGCGTGGCTGTATACTGCAACTCAATATCCTTGAAAAATAACCCGAGATTCTTGGAGGAAATAGATGAAAAGGTGCAGAGATGGAAGAGTTTAACTGTTCAGGGATCTTTTCACTGACTGAGGAGGCACTTTGTGGATGCCTCCCCACAGCCAGTAAGGATATAGGAGGGCACCACAGCATCCATAAAAATAAGAACCTAATTTGCATGCAGGTAGAGTAATTTTCTTCATCTCATTGATACCACAGCCCCAGAGCACCTTTGGATACTGGTAACACATGCAAAATGCTCTCGTCACAGATAAGCTTAGGAAGAGGAAAGATGGTCTGAGGTCCAAAGCTGTGACTCACATGAATCAGCCAGCTTCCTCAGAGTTAATAGAGTTCATCCAGCTAAAGATTTAGCCTTGTTTATGTATTGTTTTACTCCTCGGGGGAGTAAGTGAAGTTGCCGTCACAGACATGCTTTTGGGATTACCTTGCTAATGCAACCTCGATGAAACCTGCTATTCATCTCAGCAGCACATTTGAGTACTGCAGCCCCCAGTAAATCAGAACATGCCAGGATGTTTGTAATTCTTAACTGATGCTTTGTAGTTCCCACTCTTCCCCACCACCACCATTAGAAAAAAAACAGAGTGGACGCCAATTTCCCTGCTGGTGCAAATGAGTACACTTCCACGGAAACTGAGAAGCTTCAGCCAATTTCAACAAGCTCAAAGCTTGAATCTGGTTGCTGTTTCTGCTCCCGCATACAGCAGTTTTAAATCCAGCAGAGTTCTTGCAGGATGAGTAACAACAGTCAGTTATCTCTAAAGCAGCTTTAATGGAAAGGCTTCCAGTCCTTGACAGCAGTTCCAATTACCAACAAGTTTTAGTTCAGTCAAAGGAAGAAATAACTTGGGCAAGCCTTAGCTAAACAACAGCCAAACAAGGATATGCCCAAGCCCTGGAGACCAGGCTTCTGAGTGCCTGTTTCACAATCACGTTTAACCAAATATCTTTCCAGTGAGGGACTTTAACATGAGGAACCTTTTCATTTTTTTTTTATTGCTCAAAACCACAGCTACCACATTAAGACACATTTCTGAGCTTTAAAAAAAGGCTGCTTTCAGCATTCCTAATTTTCACTGTTTATAAGCCATGACTTCACTGAATGATTTTTTTTCCTGCATAGTTGAATATGCCCTGTATCTAGAGGGTAATTTTGGCTTTAATCTGCACTAAATGCTAGAATGTCGGACAAGTGAAGCATTTGATGGTGATGATAATGAGTAGCCCATTAAAGGTAATTTTTAAAAAGTTAATGAGCTCTCACTAAGGGACCGACACGTACTGTAATGAAAAATGTTTGCATAAAGAATATAACTTTCTAGCTATTTATTTTACTTTATAGAGAGCCTATAAAACTTTTTAATATGTCTTCAATTAATTCAGCACTTTAAATGACTCTTGAGTTTTATTTTCATTCTTGTTTTGCCATACTGGGATATAGAAATCTAGTTTTCTAAGGAAAGCAACTGATATCCCAATCAATCACTCTTTTACCACCCTATTCTCTATTGAATGTCCAGGGATTCAATTTACCTCCCTCCTTTAATTAAGGGAACTCAGCAACAAAGTGATTTAGTGATCATGACTCTTGCCATTTCTTTAGCTGTGTGGTCACTGTTAGCCACTATTTGAATTTACCAGCATAAATAAAGCCCTTCTGTGACTAAACAAAGTCAAAGTAGCAATAAATTAAGCCTGCCATGTACACTTGGTTAAACCTTTAGCCAACATAAATACAAGTGGCCTTTTGCTGTGATTTGCATGGTACAATGACATCATACATTTCCAAATAGAACATCAAGACCATGGCCAAAAAGCTAACACAATTCCCTTACGTGAATCAAATTGCAACAATCTCGAGTTTGTTGCAATGACTGTTCATTTTCTGGCTTCTCCACCCTCTGGTCTCATGTGACCACATTATAAAATATTCTACATGGTGAGCTCAAGTTTGCATTTTCTGCATGATTACATTTTGGCAAGGGGACTCCTCATGTTGTCTCTCTCTGCAGGAATGTTTTGAAAGTTACTGAAGTTACTGAAAAGTCAGAATTTGTCAGCTCAGAGTCAAATGCAATCTTTCCATGCTGAGCCAAATCCTAGGAGGAACAAAGGCTACAAAGCCTTGCATCCAGAAAGAGACAGAAAAGCAAAAACAGACACAAAGACTGTCAAATAGAGGCTGTGCTAACTGGAGCTAAATCTAGCTAGGGTGGATGAAAGGGAGCTATGATCATTTAGGTGACAAAGTTTTTAGGTTGTGGGGAGGAATAAGGATCTGCAGGGGGATAAGAGAATTAATGTGCAATCTCAGCTTTTCTCAAGCCAGGCCTGGGCTGTGGTTCTGCTCACCTCCTAATCAATCAGTTAGAGGGAGTCAATGGTCTCCTGAGGTCCCTTTCAACCCCTGTATTCTGTGATTCTGTAATCAGCATCTCTACCAGGGAACACAACTACACTGTAGGACAATGCACAGCCCAGAAACACCTGAGGTACTCCAAATCCAAAACCAAAGTGATCCTGGGTCAGAGGCACAGACTTCTGACAAGGCATCACCCCCAGACTCTGCTTCGAAAGAAGGACTGCTGCTCCTGAAGGCTTTTGTCCCTTGCAAGGGCAGCTGGGACTGTCCAGGGGCAGCATACACAGCACTGCACTGGGTTCCCTTCTCCTTCCATAGAAGAACATGCTCAGCTGACTGCTACCAAGCAGTGTTACTGGTAACTGCTCACAGTAGGGGAAATATTGTTTCCTCCAGTGTTGCTACGAACAGCACTTCTAAAAGCACGCTTGGTAACTCTGTTAGGATGCAGTACAGTTGATGTTATGCTACTAGCACTGCTACTTTAAAAAAGTGCTAGAGGTGTTGCTGCCCGTGTTTCTGAGCTGATGAAGCCCATCCACAGGTACCTGTGAGTGAGGAACTGTGAGTATCACAGAGCTTGTGCTGAGGAGTTTGGAGCCCTTGTGAGCTACTGGAATGGAGGGACAAATAGCCTGCATTTTCTTCTCTTTTCCACCTCAGCACCAACCTGGTTTAATCCAGAACTACAGCTCCTGAAGAGTCACGCTCTTTTGCTTGCTCTCTGGTAAAAATGTCTTCCCTAAGTGAAGCGAAACAAACGTTTTAATGCGGAAAGGAATCAAATAAGAAATTGTATCATAGATGTATTATTGATCCAGAGATGAGCAAAGAACAAAAGATGAGCAAGACCTCTCTGAGCCCATGCGTGTGACAATTTTAAAAGGAGAAAAAATAATAGTTCATTGGCGAAGCCATAAAAAAGGTCAGTAAGAAGCTTTGGCCTCAACCAGCTTTGGGCCAAGCTGTATAATTTTATGTCACTTTTTATTTACATTTTCATCATGAAAGTTGTGTTGAAAGAAAAGCAGTAGAAAAATACTGTAGGCTGGTCTTTATAGCAGACTATATTTTTACAGTACTCTAAAAACAAAGAGACAAAGCAAAGTCCTTCACGTATTGACTTATTCTCTACTGTCTCTTTATTCTCTTAAGCTTGTGTTGAGTAATAATTCTTGACTTGCAGATCATGACATATTAAGAATGAAAAAGACTTTACATTCTTTTTTTCTCCTCCCTTTCTTTTTATTATTCCTTTTGAAAGATCCGCAAAGGGCTGAAATATCATCGAGGCCTCTCTGAGGCCAATCAGCACAATGCTTATTAAGCACTGCACAGAAGACGTGATCTATTTTTAATTAAGCCATCTTTGAACAATGCAAAGTAAGGAACCTGGCTTTTGAACTGCAAGGCAATCAGTGAATGGATGGTGAGTGAATTAAAAGTAAATATGAGGAAGAATTCCAAACATGGGGAGGATTCAGAGGGGATTTCCAAAAAAAAATTACGAAAGTGTTCTTAAAGAAAGAAAAAATGAAGGTTTTCTTCTCATAATTTGGAGGGTGCGTTTCATTCCCTATTTTGGTTCACTTTTTAAAGCCACATCCGGTTGTTTGTAAAAACAATTTGTTAGCAAATACTTGGCTCTCCTCTGCCCAGAACATTAGAAACTGCAACATGTATACAACACTTACTGATGTTTAAGTATCAATCAGATTGTGTATTATTTGAGCAGAGTACACATTCAAGTCCACTTTACACCGTTATGGAACAGACTAAACAAACCTGACCTCAGAGGTGACCCTCATAGGATCCCAAAAGATTGCAAATGTATAGTAGGCAGTCACCACGAGACTTTTACAGCCTGGTAATGGCATGCAAATGACACTCTGTCTCTGTAACGCAGCCAAATTCTGGGGTTGTATATGAGAGTAATTTCCTGAAGAATTTGGGGAAAATGTGATACTTTTCCTTTTATGTATGAAATTCACAACATCTCGTTCTTTTACTGGAGCGCTACAGGGAGAGCGCTGACAAACTTATCGCCGAGCCGTACTGCTCCCTGTAGCAGCCCCTCTCCAAAAGTCTTCCTCCATAAGTGCAGTGAGCATGTTGCCCCAGCATGCAGGGAGGGCCCAGTATGCCAAAATCATTTTCCATGCCCCAGAACACAGGTCAGCACCATGCTGAATTACGTGTAGGAGGAAGTCTCCTCCAGAGCCCAGCTTCAGGCAGGAGAAGAGGGAGGGTGCTCTGAATTGCCCTGTGGAGGACACATTCTCCCCCTCCAACGCTTATATGGGATGTGAGGGGACCAGCTATGATTAGCTCCTTAAAGACAGTCAGTGAGCTACCTACTCCCTTCCCCCTTCTTGAAAGAACATACACAGTGATAAACGTTGTTCATCACAAGTGTGATTCTAGTGTCAGTGCAATGGGTGAAAGTCCAGCTTTGGTTGCTCCATTAGTGAGAATTAAGCCCATTTTCACAGTGGCAGTCTCACCTACACATCACAAATGTAACTTCTTGTCCTTGCCTATCGTATCTTTCTTGTCACTTTCATCCCTGTAGCTATGTTATTCCAGTTTTGCTTCAAGGCTTTCACTGCAGCTGTGTATACATTAGCCATAAATCAGCTTATCTGTTCCTACTGGAGCTCTTAGCAGAGGAAATGAAACAAGGAGGGAGAGGTAAATGCATCTTCCACAAGTCTTTGCTCCTCTATGTACACTGTCTAGCAAAGGTCCAGGATCATGCTGGCATAACAAGGAGGAGCCCAGTTGTGGTTCCACCCTGAGCTTTGAGAAACAGCCCCCTCCATTCACGATGAGCAGAATGTCCCCAAAGACCTTGTTCGGTTTTTATGAGAGCTCACAGATGGACTTCTGCTTTGAGACATTCCTATGATCACAAGGACTCAGGAGGGCTTTTTTTTCTCACAGCCTGGTCATAAGATTTCCACAGTCCATTGGCAATCTCCATAACATCACCCGTGCCGTTATCAGATCACTACATATTGCTGCAGTGTAGCCCACACATAGACACATCACCAGGACCAAAACCCAAGAGAGAATAAAGCAGCTCCACTCCTTTGCACCATTTTCTTGTAGAGTGCATCTGGCGCTCATTTAATTCTTTTTTTCACCTGACTTCCTCTGCCATGAGGCACTGGCTACTACCTGAGGACAGGACTGCCACAAGGATTTATGCCAGACAATGATTTAGCTCAATAAGTTGAGATTCTTCTGTTTGTAGTGACGGCATTAAAGGGGAATGCTGGGAAACATTAACAAACATGATAAAACTGTTTATTAGCACATCTGCTATGTGGGGCACTTAGGGAGATACGGAGCTTTGTTTGGGAAGTGCATCTATCTTCCTGAAGATACTTGTTCTTCAGGTTAACCACAGTTAGTCACAGGGACTACAGGGAGAAAAAGTGTTGGGCTCTTCTGCTTTCTAAGATAATGAATGTGCCAAAATCTCACAGGATATCAAGGCACAGTCCAGCAGTTTCTTCCTTTTCCTGGTGCCCACCACCTTCTCTTCCCCTCCCAAAACATACCTTTAGTAAACCGTTTTCTTCCAATATAGGTCTTTACAAACTGATGGGTATTTTCTTTCCTCTGCATTTCCAGCCTCTTCTGGGGATCTGAGATATACAAAGTGCATGAAAATAGGACCACAGGCAGGGCCTCTGCAAGATGCTGATTGAAAACCTCGTCAGAAGTAGGAAGATGTGGCAAGAAGCTTGGCAGGCCCCTGTCCTTTTCATGCCGTAATTAGCTCTTAGTACTTACAAATGGCAGCTCAGCAGTACCTTGCACAGGTTTACAAGTTGTGCCAGTGCTGTCTCCGCAATTACACAACACGTTCTTTGTAAGGCAGAAATAAAATTAATAAATAAAAGGAGTGTTTACATGCAGAAAGCTATACCCTGCGCTTCTCGTCCAGATAGTAATGCCACCAAAATAAGAGTGAAGGAGGCAGAAGAGCTCACATCAGATATGTTAGACATGGCTACAAAAAAAGCTGATGAGGCAATGTTGTTCTTTTTTTAAAAAGTCCATGTGCTAGATTCCTAGCAAAAGTGATCGCAGGCTGTGGCAGTGAGAAGGTAAAAGAGGGCGTGGGTAGGATAGGATGTCTGGACCTGATCTTGCAATTCTCAGCTGAATCCTGCTTCAAAACATCAACACACATGGGAGCTGAGGAATCTAGCCCCATTAAAAATTACTACAAATTACCTGGTATGAAATGCTTACATTATGAATACAGGGATGATTTTGCATCTGTTAATGAGGATAATGACTAATATATTCAGGCAGTAGACGTGACAGCTGTCTGTATGTTTTTAGGGGTATATATTTTTAGATGCCATTTACCTACGAACATATTAACTACTGCATTCACCCTAAGTACTCCAAGCCCCAAAGCTTAAGAACGCAGGTTGAATTTCTCTCTGAGTCTGCATCACTCCTTTGCATCACTCTGCCTCGTTATTTGGAGCGTTCACGGATCTGCCACTCAGATCCTCAGCTAAGTGATATGGTAAAGGGAAATGGCTAATGCCAATGTGAAACAAAACACAGTTGAAGTCACACACGGAAACTCTGCTTAAATACAACTTCACTGCCTGCTGCTCCATTTTAACTAGTTTAATCGCCTGCTGACCATGCAGGGCTTATAACTGTTAAGGAATATATGTTTGTGCTTTTTGCACATTTTTCAAAACCAAAGATTTGCAAGACGAACTCCAATTTTAAGACAAAAGTCACCCCATTAAATCTTAACAGATGTTTCTCAAGTTTAGAAGATTAAGAAAGATTTCAGCATCAAAAATCAAAGAAAATATTCTATGACCTTAAAAAAGGATAAATCGCAAAGCTCTAAACAAACCAAAAGTCCACTTTGACAGCTGCATCTGACTGAATTGATGAGGTGCTATTGATGTTTGGATTAAACTATGCCTCTGTGATCAAGTACTCAAACATGGGATAAAAGAGGAATATATTCTTTAATCCCACCATCTAATTTTGTGCAGGCAGCAGTTGCAGAAAGCAGTGGTTACAGAACAAACGTTGGAAGTGGCTTCACTTTTGCTTATTGACAAAGCTATTTTTATTTCATTAATTCACCAAGTATACTATCAGCGTTTAAACTAACACGGGGAAATCTATATCGGGCACAGTATTCTCCACAAACAAATCACTGAAAATTTCAAAGTCATTAAAGGTAGAATCAATAGGATATGATTCCGAAGGGCTAGGAAGATGTGGTGCTAAAATGTAATAGAAAAATTAGGTATTGATTTCTTTATATAATCTTGATAAAAAAAGTAAACAACACGGGATATTTCAGTTCTGTTTTATAGCATCTCTTTTCCAAAAAGGGAAGGGGTTAAGAGACAGCTATGTCACTTGTTAATTACTATCTTCATTCTGTAACTCTAGAAACTTGCCACCTCCATGAGAAGACTACATAATGTGTGCTTTCCAAAACTCCTAGCAAGGGCTCCAGACGCTCCGTTACCAGGAAGAAACTTGAAAACAAAACTGGTCAGCTGGAAGTCTGATCCTCATCTGACTATATTTGAGAACAAATTTGGTGATAAACGAGAATCAGACCTGTAATGCCAAAACAGTGGCTTTGCACCCACTACCGCACGCCGGCACACCTGGAGTTCAGACATGAGAAGGATGCTCTATGAGAGAGATTCCCAGCTGCCTGCGGGAAGTCCACATTGTTTGGTGGGGAAGAAAATCCAGCGTGGAAATAGATAAACTCTCAGGATGAAGAACCCGCAGAAGGCAGGTACAGTGAGAGGTAAAAATCATCTGTAGAACCAAGGTTGGAAAAGACCTCCAAGATCATCCAGTCCAACCATCCACCTACTGCCTGTATTTCCCACTAAACAATGTCCCTCAGTACAACGTCTGAATGTTCCTGGAACACCTTCAGGGCCGGTGGCCCCACCACCTCCCTGGGCAGTCCATTCCAGCAACTGACCAAGAAGATTTGGATTACAACTAAAGATTCTCCGCTCATGCATAAAAAACCACATCAGAACACTTTTTCACACAAGGAACTCAAAAACTGTGATGCTAAAGTTACTTACTGGAGAACAATGTCATTTTAGGGGAATAACTCCCATCAGTAAATATTTACCAGAAGCATCTTTTCTTCGAAATAAAGGGAAAAGAATGTATTGTGAAGAGCTCAAAGGATGCAGTAAAGGTAAGCAGACATTCCCAAACTGGGGAGGAGAGGATGTTCATCCACTGAACTTAGTGGCAAAATGGTTTCAAAAAGGCTGGGAGTTCAGCTCTAATTCTTTGCTCTTCTACCTCTTTTAGTGACTGCCATTTCTCTCCGCAGATTCTCTCCCCGTACAGACAGGAACAGATTTGCATTCACTGTTATTTTAATGCGCAAACCTGAGAAGAGGAAGAAGAAAGCTTTATAATTCTGAGAACTGTTTCTGAGAAGAGCCAAGCGCTCCCAAGCTGTACTGAACTAAACCATACTTTTTGCAGGATTAAGCCCAAAATAACCAAAAGCATCTGCCTTGCATTCAAAAGGGGCAACAAAAGCGACATATGATATCACAAAAATAAAAGAAAGAAAAGAATGGGTGCTCTCTTCACCTAACTTAAAAACCTAAAAAGGTACATTTTCATCTTTGGGATAGTCTAGGCTCTGTAGCACTTCTTTAGGCAGAGTTACATAAACATTTCCAGGAGAAGAATGGATGTAAAAGGAGCTTCACACTGGTATCTGTTTGGTCTGTTCTTACACTCACTTGTTCTCTTAGGGTACAAAATGACACAATAATACTACTGCAAAACATCAGATGAGAAATTGTATGTGGTAATAACATGTCTGTGTATTAATGGCGTATCTTGTTTCTACTTTGTAGATAGTACATGTAATATTGACAGAAAGCTTCAGTCTAGTGCTGTTTTATATCTTTATATTTATTTATATTATTTTTAGCTGGATAAAATCTTTGAATTTTTTTTTTTTTCAAACTGTTTCAAACTCCAAAATATATCTGCTTATGCTTTCAGAATCATGGATATGAAACCAAGCAACAGCACTGGTTATGATTTATATAGTTGGTCTGCGGCTGTTATGCAAAGGTGGATTTTACCATTACAATGATACTTATGTAATTCTGACAGTTTTCCTTGTGTTGCTAGGGAATTCTGTAAACAAACCAAATAAAACCACAGCGTACTTCAATAGCAGTGACAAAATTTTTGCAGCCACAATGCTGAGAATACGGTCTAATTATTCTATAAACACACTTTGATTTGTTTACTTCAGTGTCAAATTAACTTCAAATATGTAACAACAGTCACTGATTTGATATTGTATACAATACTGCCAGTGACTGCTTTCATTGTAGTGTGTGTAAATCTATCTCTTTTTAAAATCAGTTCATTTCTGAAAGCGGCTTTGCCATACTTTGTGAATACTAAACAGGGAAACACATGTGCAACTTATTTAAAAGAGAATTATTTCCAACGAATTTTGCTATGATCCAGCATATTTCTGCTCCGCTTTATTTTTCCTTTTGCACAGTAGAGGGAATAATTTTTAGGAAGATTAATAACTCATGACTTAGAGAAACAAATTATAATCTTGCTTGGAAAAAAAAATGAGCCAAACTAACCTCATCTCCATCCATGCATTTGCCCTGAATCAGTAGATTGTGCTTCTTAAAAGAAAGACAGAACTTTGACCTCTTTAACCAACATAGACAGCTGGGACAAAATCAAACTTCTGAGCAGTTGGAAGGAACACAGGTCCTGGAGAGATGCACAGAAGAAACAAATGATTACACTGTGTTTTTCACTTCCTACTGCGTTTAACTGAACAGAGAGCTAAGGAAAACATCAATGGCTTATAAAAAGATTCGAGCGTGGGGCTTTGTTCTTTTCAGGGATTTTCATGGGAGATGTATGATGTTTGCTGCTTGCCATGACCATCAGTGGTGGTAAGTAACAGACTTAGTAATGGCAGGCATTGCTCTGCACAAATGACTTCGAAATGGCTTGTGATATGCACACCACAGCTTGGAAAACCCCTGGCTTGTGTCATAAAGTGCCTTTCACAGAGAAGGATCTCCAAATGATTTACAAGCTGCATGCACTACGTACAGGTCAGAAGCCCACCCACTGAAACAAGGCCAGCCCAGGAGAGAATGAGACCACCAAATGTCATCTGTAAAACAAAGTAAGAGAAAGCAGCAGAAAAAGAAATAACGTTAGTCCCACTCCCTGCCAACACCAGCTGTTTCTGCCCATTTGCTCTCATCGTGATGGGAAATGTGACAGTATCCCGCAGATGAATTTCCTTTTCAGCCAGCAAGGAGTTAATATCTCATTCCAGGAGAATCCATTGTTTTATAAAATAGAGCAAATAAGGTAAGAATGTGGACCTGGGATCTGACCAGAACTCACAAGAACTCCCCTAGGAGTGCCAAACTACAACCAAAGAAGTCTCAGGAACAAGAAGGGGTTAAAAATCTTAGTTACGGGAGATGTCACTCCTGTCCAGGTGATCTCAGGACTGGACTAGCAAATTTTCTCCCCATGGTAATGAAGCTTTGTGTTTTCATGATGCAATAAACCACATTTGATTTTTGCCAAAAGACCAATCATCCCTTCCCTCCTCCATCCATGGAGAGAGTGATTGCATCCCAACCTATTTATGCAAGCTATCTGCTGTGACAAAAACATTTCTCTTGCCACAGCTCAAATATCAAAACTTTGCAGAAAGTCAATGGAATCCTGGGGATCCTACAGGCGTATCCCCCGCCTCATCACTGGGGTTCCTCAGAACAGACAAAGCAGAGACTTTTTTGGCAATTTTCAGATATGGAAGGAAAAACCTGCTGTGAGTAATTCAGGAAAGGGTCGCTGTCGACAGTTTACGGGCTGATTCGGCCCAGTTCTGTGACCGGCGGGGCGGAGGGATTTCGCAAAATCCGCGCCTCCAGAAAAGGGAAACAGGGGACCCCAAAATAATTAAAAACAGAGGCACGATCTGAGGAGAAACAAACTAATTTACTAGATATAGTATCAGAATGCAAGATAACACACTATAATACAATATAACTACAATTGAAGCTAATAAATCAAATATAATGAGAGAGAGAGATTGTCCAAAAGCTGGATAGGCCTCACCGTAACGCTGAGGTGAGACGCGCAGTCCGGTCGAGCAGCAGGGAGAGAGACTGATGAAGAAGAGCACCGGTCAGATGACCTACCAAGGCCTTATATCTGTTCCCCCTGAGCAGAAATGATAACAGCACAGCAAACAGTCTTCTGGGGAATGTAGTTCTTCTTCTCTACGGGGACAGGTACACAGAACACTTTAACTCCCGGTGCACTACATGATGTTATGATGTGGAATACTGATAACCAAAAATAATGATAATACTGATAACATAAAATAAAAACATGACAGTCATTCAGGTGCTTCAGTTGGTGCCAGCATTGGACCAGTATCCTTTATGGATCTGCCATGAAAATGATAATAAATAAATGAATTCTGGGGTAAAATGATCATAGGGACAAAGCTACACGAAGTTGTGCTGCATTTCCTCTGGAACATGAACAACAGCTCTGCAAAGACTCTCCATCTACCTTTATCCTCTAATACTTATGCAAAAATAAGTTGAGGAACTGTAATAGAAAAAGGCAGAGGATCTGCCACTGCAGAGGGTCAGCCACCCCAACACGTACAGATATCAGGACTTCTCAGGTTGTCCTTTAGTCTTTACATAAAGACTTGCTGAGTTGTCTCACTTCTGTTCTGCTACAGGACACCTAAGGAATCCTCAGCCTCACAGAGGTTCCTGTAACGAGGTACTGTGAAGGGGACTTGGTCCCAGGATGCTAACGTGCATACAGAGTGATCAGCTTGGCTCTACAGCTAACTCCAGTGTTCCCAGCAGTGCACCTCAAAAGGCACCAAACAAGGGAGCTGCCTTTTAAAAGACAGGATCCCACCCTTTAAAAGACTAAAATCCTCAAGAAGAAAATACAGGATTTACTGCCATTAAGCTGAAATTATCTAGAGACTCAACGAGAGCTTGGAGTTCCTATACTTGTAAGGCAGAAATTGCGGAAATTAACAATGAAGTTCTGGAAATTAGAGGTTATTATTACAAAGCCTCTATTTAAGGGATAATGTTCTTGGCAGAGAAGTATACAAGGCAATAAATTGCCTTAATAGGTGATTACATTCCCAAAGCAAAAACTGCAGTGAAGGCTGAATAAGTAACCACAAACACCATTATACAACAAGGAAAGGATAAAAACCATGAGATTGCGCTTTCTAAAAATATTTCATACTCACACATTACCTTCCTCCATTTTTAGTGCATCTAAGAGTCTCACCCTTCTTAGTATTTCTGTATTTACCCAAGCAGTACAGGCTGGGATCTAAAGGAATTTGATTCAGAGATGAGCCTTGGATACCTGATCCACCTGAAACCCATCTGTAAGGACTTGCAGATGGTCTGTAGACCAAGCGCATGGGTAAGAAAAAGTGGCAAGCTTCTCAGAAGGTTCCAGTATAGTTCTGCACCTTCACAAGCAGAAGAGAACTGTAAGAGATCAAGGGGAAAGGACCATCCTTGCAGAAAGCTGTTGTCCAGCCCTCTGGAGGCACTTGTACAGATAACACCTACCTCCAGGACACGGCCCTAAGAAATCCCTCTGGATGACCGGAGTGTAGAGAGCAGAAAAACACTCCTCCCTCCCACTAATTCATGGTGAATATCTTTTAAAAGAAATAACTCTTCCAGCACACAGCCGGAATGGTTAGTTGAAGGAAACCATACTAACAAATACAGCAAGGGTTGTATCTTCATTTTCCTCCACTTTATGCTTTGCAGCTTGGGGCTCTGATGACTCCAAGTATTCTAAGCCTGTTAACATGGATTCCCTTTTCTTCCTTATTATGCATGGCTGAAAAATTGTAACTGTTTCACCAGCTATGAGGCTCATTGCCATTATTCCTGCCTCTGTCACGTCTGTATAAGCTTGCTGTATGTGTATGGAGCACGCATCAACCCCAGGCTACACTTAAACCCACTTGGAAATGGGAGCAGAATGCAACATGCTATTGTTACAGACAAGCTCTCAAGAAAATGATTCTCCTGCTACAATTTGCACTGGCTGCTAGTTAGTTTCCAAGAGACGGAGGCATCATGATTTTGCCCTGTAAAACAAGGCTTAGCTTCCGAAGCTTGCTGATCTATCTACCTATTATTCAGTTTCTAGGAAAGGAGGGCAGGCTGGAGCATCTGGAAAGACCAGTTTCAGCTCAGGAATTTTAAGTTCTCTGGGCAACTTCTACAAGTAACAGAGGAGATCGATTCCTCCGATGAACTGGTAAGAATCCTCATTTTCTGGAGTAGAAGCCTGGAATGAGGATCTGCCACTGTCTCCAGAGTTCAGATTCCCTACACTGGGATTACCCCCTGTGAACACATTTGCCTCTTTCAAACAGTGGCAGGGCTGTGGACACAAAGGTTGCCCAGACCTATTACCCTTCCTCTAGCTCATTTAAGCTGAGGCCACTGAGTCTGTGAGCATGTTCCAAAGTCTCCCTCTTCTGGTATAGTTGTATGGATACAGATAGCGAAAGGCAGAGGTGCTGGGCTTCTGCTGCTTCTTACCTGAAGCTGTGCTGGCTAAGGGTAGTCATAAAGAGACTTTCAAACCCAGCTTTTCAAGATCCAGAACTTCAAGTAACTGGGAGTTGCAATGCTGACTGCAGGCACAGCAGAGACACCAAACCACATGATGTTGTAACCTGTATAAACCAAGGACAGGATTTGAGTGTCCAAATACTGCTCTTCAAATGTGTGATGCAGGACTTGTAGATCTGTGGATTTGCAGATGATCTAAAATGCCTGTAAGTTATTTAGAGTGCAGTGAACTTCAAAGGGCCTGATTCTGCAGTTTTATTGACCTTGCTGTAAATATTCTGGTGTTTTCATCCCTTACTTTTGATAATGAGCCCATTAAAATACCTAATTTTTCATCTTTTAATCTGATTTCTCACTTTAGATGTAAAACACAAACCAACAGTGTGTTTCTCTTAGCAAACTGGAAGACTTCACTGGGCACAAGCACAGCACAGCTCTGTGGCTAGCCTAGGCTTTGTAACTTCTAGTGGTACCTCCAAAACCTTCCACATCTAACAGGCAAATCTATGGCTCCAAAAGGTAAATTGAAACTTTACCACCTGTTCCTCTGGGAACCTTTCATTCTTCGACTGCTCTAGTTATCAAAGGACCAACATTAATCTATTAAATTCTCCCTGCCTTGCACAGGAAATCCCAATACAAGGCAGCTGTCCGGGATGGATGAGGGCTAGTTAGTGGTTGGAATTGAAGTTCTGGAGATCAGCATTTATTTCCTCATACTGCACAAATTTCCTGTGCAGTCTTGGGCTGGTTACTTGATCGCTCCGTGACCTGGGCCTATGGCTGTTACAGTCAGGTTAGCACTGCTACATTCTTCCAGCATGCTTCACGTGTGATTGCCAGGGTTGGGAAGGCAGGGCTCAGCAGGTTTTTCATGACAGCACAAACCCTATCATGTCTGCAGTGAGCGCTCTCTTCCTGAGCTGACTGTACCACTTGGGGACATTCTCACCACCCAGTGTCACTTACTCACTTGTCTGAAATCCAACCCATGCCTGTATATCTACTGGCCAAAAGGTTCATCGTGTAAACTCTCCTCAGATCTGCATTCAGCAAAGCTGCTTACCTTTAGGATAGTTAGTTCATTTGGCTTCCACTAATTACCACTGACTGTTTGAGCCTTGCTTTCCTGTTCCACTGTGAGCTCAAAACAACTGTATTCACCTCTCTTCTCTCTTTCCCTCATAACATCCAGTTTCTCATATCTCCTGCCAGACCCACCTTGCCTTCAGACCCCATCCTCAGCACATGCACATATGCATTCAGCCTCCCTGCCCAACAGCTATCTCAATTCAGCCATACTCCAAACCCAAAAACACTTTGGCAAGACAAGCTCCCAGCCTCATTGGTCTGTGCCATCCGAGGAGTTCCTGGATAGGAACAGCTATGAAAGTCTCCCAGACAGGGAAGGAGAAAAAAACATGAACTGGAAACTGCCTCATTCCTTAAGGTATTTTCTGTGTCTGCTCAGGTAGTGACATCACCCTGCTGACAGCGGCCCCCTCACACACTTTCAGAGAGGTTTGATTCCTTTTCAGCTATCATTTGCAAACCTGGTAATCAATCACTGTTTGACATTGGTTAACAATCATTAGATCATTCGTTAACAATCTCAGTTTAAAGCAATGCATCTGGTTTTACCTTTAACGGATTAGAGACAACTCATGTGATCCCTTTTGCAGGCAGTTATAATGCTGGGAAAAAAAAAAAAACATCTGGATTGTTTTCAGCTCTCGCAGCTGCTTGCAAAGCCTTGGACATGACAGCAACAGTATTATGTGAGCAGCGCTCCCACTGCAAGGGCTGGTGTTGGTCCCTTTGCAATAAGCAACCATTTTTACCTATGAATGAGTTTCCAGGCCTTAGCACCTGGATCAGATGGGCCTCCATTACCTTAGAACTGAAAAGCATCAAAGCCCAATTCAGAGCAGACCTGTTTGAAGGAAGACCTGCAGAACTACCTGAAAGCAATATAAGGCTCTCAGACATTTTTTTTCTTTTTACTTCTTTTTTGAGTACTTTTACTTTATGCCTACTTATCACAACAGCCTACAGAAAAAAAAGAATATGATCTGGTGAGTAAGCCTAATGGAAGGTATTTTGCTTTGTCTTTTTAATATCTAACACAAGAACAACCCTAATTTTTTTCCAAAGCCTTTTTTTTCCCCCTCAGTGGAGTCTTCTTTCTGTACCTTCTCACACTTCTGTATGTGTAAGACAAATACCAGCTCCATTGCCAGCTCTGCTGTCAGCATTAGCCACAAGAACAAAAGTCTGGGGATTTCTAGCACATGCATTTGGTGTGTCAGACACTTCATGGAGTGCTGCAAACCCCCAGGGACACATCTTGATTTGTGTATATTGGCTATAAGCAAACACATTTCTTCTGGATTCTTCCATGCTCACGGGAGCCTTGTGCCACTCACTCCTCCTTGTGAGCTGAGCAAACCGGCTTTCATGCATCAGCTGCGCTGGTTTCCATCTCTGATGAAAGTCAGCCCAAAGAAATATAGACAAGTAGATTGCAGCTACTTTTTCCTTTCCCTCCTTTCTCTCTCTTTTTTTTTTTTTTTTTTTTTTTTTTTTTTTTTTTTTTTTTTTTCCTAAGACCAGATACACTTGGGGCACAGCATAAGCTGAACTGTGGTGTGGAAGCCCCTGTTTAAAGTATTAATCCTTCTGCCCTGGTAATGAAGTTTCCCTGTCTTCCTCCCTCACTTTGTTTTGACCTCTTCCACCATAGCCAGCACGCATCATTGCTACCAGTGTACCGGATTGTAACACATGGTCCAAATCAGCTGGCACCAGAAAAAAAGTGTGCAGAGAAAAAAGCATAGAAAATACCCACTGTGTTTTGGGAAAATCACTACAAATGATTGTCTTGAGAGGAAAAGAGCCCACTGCCACAACTAGCAGGTAAGGATTTCTATTTCTGCACCTTCAGTAGAGCAATTTGTAGTTGACAGGATCCGACAAGCAACCCACTAGAAATAAAATTACCTCCACAGATGAGCTTCAAACCCATGGGATCATCAAGGCACAGGATGGGAGAAAGTGTGTAAGGGCAGGAGATCAGCGTGAAGCCCTCTGCTCAATGAAGTGCAATCAGATGTAATAAATATCATCAGCAACTGTGCACGGGCAAAGCATCCTGCCAAGGTAAAACAGGGATTAATGTGTGTTCTTAATACAGCATGTTCTTATTTTCTGCAAGAGCGTTGCAGACTGTGCTGTTCCACTGCTGACACACCCTTGGCACACAGCAGTGCTGCCAGATCTTTTCCATTGGTGCAAAATGAGATCTGGTACAGAACTGAGGTACTGATCTCTCTCAAACAGAAATTCACTTTAGCTTTCTTTCTTTCCTCTCTCCAGACTCTAGATTTTTCAGTAGACCAAATTTACTGAAGTGCATGGCATATAGCACATTTCCTCTGAGCTGCCAAGTCTTCTGGCAAAATTTCTTGCCAACACATATGTGAAAGACTAAAGTCTCGGCTTAAGAGATAGAACTCAGAATCTGAGCAAACTACTCACTGAACTTCTGTGCAAACTAAAAGAGCCAGAAGCCAGACTGAGGTGTAGAAAAGACTCGGTGGGTTCTGCCACTGTCTGGAAAGGAAGATGCTATATTGGCCTGTAAGGTGATAGAAAACTCCTCCTAGATTTATAATTTTGCAAGGTGGGAGGGAGGCAGAAGCCTGTTCCACTATTGCTTGGCAGGAAACACCTTTCTACGTGCACATTCAGTTCAACAGCTAATAATTAAAACATCACTTAGAGCATCAGAAGTCAAATAACTTCGAGCTACCTCAGAGAGTTGAGAAAAGAGAATGCAAAGAAAAGAGATGAGTATTAATTCCAGATTGCTAAGCTGTAGGGGAACACATTTTTCTCTCATGCTCTCCCTTTCTGGCTGGGCATCACAAATGGACTCTTTCTTTCAGAACAGAGAGCATTGAAGAGAAAATAACTCTTGGTATTGCCTCATTCAGAGCCCTGAAGGGATCTATAATCTGGAGTTATCACAGATGAAAACGAAGGAGGTAAACAGGCATACGCAAAACAGAGGATAAGGAGTGGGGAAAACCTTTCCATCCTTCAGTTACAAGGAAGAAGATACACAACTTAAATGCCCCTCCATGGTGACACTGATATTGACACCAGCAAGGCAGATACAGAAATGCTAACTACAGGGCAGCCCAGAGGTGCACTACCTCTTTTTAAATAGTTCCTTAGTAGACAGCGGATGTGTAAGAGAGGACTTGGCTCAGCTGCCTGCAGTAGAAATGTTAATAGCTTTGCAACACAGTAAAACACACACAGAGCTAAAAGTAAGCTTAGAGACAGAAACCAGATTTTGGGTCAGTAAATAAGAGGGCCCCTATACCTGGCAGGAAGAAGGAAGCATTAAGCTCAGCCAGGAGCTTGGAAACGCCATCAGTGAGCCCAAGCTAGAAGCAGGCTGCTTTGCTGGTGACATTCTCTCAGTTGTGAACCTACCTGCCGATTCTGCAAACACATTAATAAAAGCAGACTGAGACAATTTAATAAGCTCGCTCCTGCTGCCAATTCCTTTTCCTTCTTTAAAAGAAATAACCCGGCCCTCTGGTTCCAGTCTGCTAACCATCTGGCATACAGCCCAAGTGGGGCTCGGCTCTCCAGCCCTGAAAGGCAAGAGGTGAAATCCAGTCCTCGCTTAATACCAACGGTGTAAAGCCAATTTAAAAGTCTTTAAAAATCTATCTTTGATCGAAGGGAAGATGTTGTTTAATTGAAAAGTCTCCTTTCCTGGAACAGCTGGATTTTCCTCAAGCTGCAGCCACTTCAAAAGGATTCCCAGTAATGTCAGAGCTTCTTAGGTTTAAACTGTCAGCATCGAAAGGGCTGCTACAGGCTTTCGTCTCCTGCAGGTTCCTAAAGACTTCTGGTGTATAAAGATTCATCTTAAATAATATAATGCTTTAAAAATACAGCAACAAGGGAAAATGCTAAGAAAAAGATTCCTTCCAAATATAAAGTTATAATAGAAAGTTTCACTGAGGACTGATTTCTCTACAGTATATTTTTAATAATAATATTTTTATTCCTTGTTCCTTATTTTGCACAACGTGTAAACAGTAATGAGGTATCCATCGTTGTATACATATAAAAACGTGTTCTGGAATTTCTGCTTTACTTCAGATGCGTGGCATTTAAATGCAGATGGAAAATGCACTTAGGCAGGCATTATTATTCAATAAAGTGTGCCCTGTCATGTCTCATCACGCTTGCCTAAAACTTTGTTACCCTGGCATAGCTGGCATAAAAATAGGGATGTGCCAATATCTGGATGGAGACATAACATCCTCCTCCAGGGAGAGGAGACAGCGGCTTAACAAAACTGATGTCATATCCAAACCCCACAGAGCTTTGTTAAAATTCCAGAGCCACCCTCTGCACCTTAACTCTCATGACCCAAATGAGTGAAGATTTCTCATTTCTGTAAATGTAGCGATAGGCAAATGGCTTTAAAAATAGTTCCTCCAGTCTGACAATGCTGAGGTCTGCTCAGAGTTGAAGTAACTGAACAGAGACTCACCTATGGTGTGAAACCCGTGGGCTACACAGGTAGTAGGATAAGAGGTTTGAGACCACTTCTCTATTGGGCTGGGAAGGGCTGTGCTCTAGAGTGTGCAAAATATCAGGCAGGATGGATCTCCCTGTTGCCTCAGCAACCTGTTGGACTGATACAGACCACATTCAGCTGACCTGAATTCTGCTGCACCTCCATCCCTTGCCTTTCCTGCACATTGGATCCACGAGCTGCTCAGTGTGGCACATAAACATTGCAGCTTTCATTCCCTGGACCTATATCTCTAGAGGGGAACCTCATCCTCATGCTTCTTTGTGCTTAAATTCCTCGCTTGCGCAAGGAGAACCACAGGACTTCAAAGAGTACATATGAGGGCAAACAGAGCTGCTCAGAGACCGAAGGAATGAAAGTCGTAAAGTGTGATGCTGCAAAACATGTGACAGGAAAGTCTCCTAAAGCATACGCACATACTTAAACAGCTGAGCTTCAGGTTCCCCATGTATGAGGACCTGTAAGGAATTTGCTATCAGATCACATGGTGTTAGTCACAGTTAGACCAGCAGCTAGAGTGGCTTCTTTTCTAAATGCTCGTGTTTGCTATCTGTAAATTTGGGAAAAAGGGAAAAGAGGTTAGATTAGACAATTAAAAGCTTAATTCATTACCAATTACTCACTCTGCTACCCCTACCAAGTCATATCTATCCTTGGTGTAGTTCTACTAAGTTTCTGGAGTTGCAACAGGGACAACTTTGGCTCAGTGTTTTTGTATTCAATACTCAGAGCTGTATTTATATCCAAAGCAATGTGTCTCTTATTGCAAACATAAGTCTTTGTAATGGCACACGCCCTGAATGCGTAGGACATTTCACCCATAAAAAAATAACCAAGGTCTGATCCAGCCTCTATTGAAATCATCTACAAAATTCCCATAATTTCTAATGGCAACAGAATCGGGCCCCAACTTTTCTGCCCTTAGAGGGGAGAGTTGCATTACGAGTTAGTGGTAATATCCCCATATTGATGAGTCACTCACTTTGCAGTACATAACATTTTATGAAGTGGAGAATCACTTTCCCTTAGCAATTACAATTTTGAGACAGGATCTCAACACCAGCAAGCTCCTTTGTTTCACAGCCTATTCTTGTGTGTCACTACAGCCATTCTGAGCGTGCCCGCCTGGTTATTTGCTAGGGTAAATAATTTGTGAATTGTGATCTCTGTGGTAAGAAGAGATCCCAGCTGGATTTTAAAATATGGGTTAGGGTTTCACTGAGAGAGGGGTTTCCTCAAACTTCTCACCCCTTTTCTTCAGCTCTTTGATTAGGAGCCTGTCAGTAAGTACAAGAATATCCACCTCTGAAGCACATTATCCCCTACTGGAAGGAGTCCCCTTTACCCCTGCAGTATTCAGTATGATGACAGAAGCTTATACTATATGTAATGAGCAAGTGCAACTACCACAGAAACCTGTGAAAACCTTTTTGTTACTTTAGCACTGACAGAAATGCAGACATTCTTTCTAGAATTTAGAAATTTGACAAACTGATACCAAAATCCTTACATCTCTCATTCAAAACTGCTAAGATCTAACTTGAGCTCCTCCACTCATAGAAGCATTGCAATGAATGAAATCTGCTGCTCCATCAAAGGGGAAAGTATGCACTGGCGTGTATTGTTCAGCTTTGGTTGGTGAAATAGGAAGATTTAATAATTTGGGGGTGAAACCTCCATGCTAAAAAAAAAAAAAAAAAAAAAGAAAGAAAGAAAGAAAAAAAGATGTACAAATGGACAGGGCATCCAATGGCATTTGATACACTGTGGGGGGGGGGTGGGGGGGGTGGCTGTGCTCTTTTCAACTCAGGAAACGGTTCACAGGACTCAAGGAAAGCATTGCCTTGGCTACTAGCTCTCTCTAGTGGCCAGAATGCAGAATGACTCAAGCCCCGAGCAGCGTGCACATTTCAAACGTTTCTAAAAGAGAGGCACTGTTAGCAAAGAAACAGACTACAAGACATAAGCGGAGATCATCAAATACTTGATCTGCCACTCAAAGCATTGTCATGCCATCATCACACTGGAGAGACAAGATGGGAGTACCTTATTTTCCTCCAACAAACTTCTTCAAGCTTCTAATCAAACTCCCTTCTTCAATTCCTGGCACAGTGGAAGCTCTGAGGCACGGAGTCAGTGTGCAGAATGACTTTAGAGAGGGAAAGTATATGGTTCAAGCAATGAAGATCCCAGACTGGTTAGCTTTAAAGCAGTGTGTTTAACATGGAGTAGGAGCTGATCTAAGTCCAAGAGAAGCAAAAATGATGCTCCTATAAATTATGTTACTACAGACTGTGCAAAAATAGGTTTTTTTCAAAGGTAAATGGAATTACTACAACCCAGCAGAGTCTTGTCAGTTAGGTTCTCTGGACTAAGGTATCAGCTTCCTTTTCCACTATAGCTTCTACCATTATGATGCTCTGATTGCCCAGCAGCACTGGAAATCCTTTTCTAACAGGAAAGGCTGTGGGTCTTCGAGTTACATTTTACTAGAACTGGAAAAGTTAATGTCTTAAAGGTAAAGAAGAAATAAAAGTTCCTGGTAAGAGTTTAAAACAAGTGGAAAATAGGTGTAAAATAAACAAGGGCTTACTTCTTAACAGTAGTGGAAAAGACAGTGCCAAGGTGTTTCATTTGAGTACAACACTTCCATTCTGGGTAATTTTTTTAATCCGGACATTGAGGTTGCAAGGCACTACCTCTGTCTATTATTTAATGACATTTATAACTCTATAATAGTATTTTGCAAAGATTACCTCAGGCGTAACCTTTTTTATTATGGAACAGACAATACAGTGATGTCATAATGCAAAGTTAGTAAATTATAACCTGTCATTTAGCTTTAAATAAGTGTTTTTCCTCCAGACAATAGGCATGATGAATATAAACACAAATGAACCATGAATCTCTTCAATTATCCTTATTTAGATTCACTTTCATATGAATTTTCATTTGATTCTAACCACAATCTCTTTACCATGAATCAAAGGCAGGCCTGTCTTGCAGCAACATGTCTGCTTAATATAATGAAGAAACACCTACAGTCATTAAAAATCTTGTTTCAGTGTTCCAAGGTTCTTTCATAGCAGTGCAGTCTTGTGTTGGAGGCTGTGTTCTGGAGTTTGCAATATTGTCTCTCATTCTCTAGCATCAGATTGCTACTATTAACTACTGCAATTACACTGTAACCACATTAAAAGCCTTATAAACAATCTTTTACCTTTGACACTAACTGCAGGTAGCCTGTGATGAATAAGTATATGATTTTCCTAGCACCTGAACCTCAGCTCTTCTGGCATTCACCATCCTCCTCTTGCCTTGAAGGCACTGAAATGAGCTGGCACTATCAAAACAGTCCATGTTGCCTCACTTGGACCGAAGCCCAAGGCCTGAGAGATTCCAGATCTGGCATTTCAGTTCAAGCAGATCCTCAGAGTGACAACATGGGCTATAATTGTACTAATAAAGATGCACAGCTTCAGCTGTTCCACTCCAGTCCATAGCATCATGTGGCAAGTAGGTCCAGGCTCCAACAAAATCCTTGCACTCTGGTTCACAATCGCTTTTGAGCTGTGAACCACACATCTGCAGTAGGAATCCCATGCTGCTCATGACACCCTGAATCCCTTCTTCTGAACGTCGTGGTCTCAGCTGAGGCCATGACCCCTTGTGAGAATAAGCAAATGCATCCTAATTCTCTAAGAGGCTCCAAGAGACTCCTGTCATGCCCTCTGTTGGGAACCACTGATTTAAAGCCCCACACCAAGCCCTAGAATCATAGGGTACAAAAACTGTGCCACTACTCCTTTATGTTGCTTCTCCCTCACCTGCTTGCCTTGCACTACCATAGCAGGTTTTAACCTTCTGTTTTCCTAACCTTCATGGCATGCAGTCAGTCAGCTTCAGCCCACTTGCCAAGGTGATCCTTTTCACCCATGGGCCCTCCTGCTCCTCTCTCCCGACACTCTCCTATTGTAAGCCAGCAGAATAGGCAGAAGGCAAGGAGATAATCAGGCAGCCGATGTGGTCTGAATACAAGTCTCGTTATCTCTTTATGCATTCTCTCCTCAAATTGTATGACCTGCATTTCAGGCACCCTTGGGCTTGGGATTTACATTTTTAATATTGGGGGCTTGTGACGCTGTCCTCTTGTTGGTTAATTGGTATCAGAGAGCAAGTGTTTTCCCTTCCACTGAAATAAATCTCCCCTAAAGCTGCAATTGCTCATTCTTTTGTTCCATCCTCATTTGAAATGGGTTCTGCAAAGCCTCCATACCACACTAAATAATCTTCAACTCTCACTTTTTAAAATCTGTTGGTTTATGCCTTAATGGCTTTGATGGGCTTTGCTATTCAGTCCTGTTACTTAAACCACTTTCCTCATATTCCTAAACTCTGTGTTTTCATTCATCCCTACCACAGTGGACTCTTTGAAGCTGAAAGGATTTATTTATTATCCAGAATACTTTTCCCCCCTGATTTTGGAAACATACCTTTTTAAATGACAGCGTGACACAGTTCAGGGTATTTTCTCGGTCTAGAATACCAAGAATGAAACAAACACATTTTTTGTTCTGATTTGCTGAAAAATCCATCCATGCCTTGCAGGGAATCATTTTTCTAGCGGATCTGTGTCAGCGCCAAACAATAGAAATGTTGCACTCATCGGGAGTTTAATGTGATCTGAAATAACATTCTGTTTGAATTCAGTTGTTAGCGGCGTTAATAAAAGCTAATCAGCAGCAGTGGTGAATTTCTGGAAGATTACTGCGTATGAACTGTAATTCTCTGTCTTCAATATGCATTGCAATTTTAAATTAAACTAATTTGGACACACGTAGGAAATGTCAGTCTGGGTAACGCTGTGCAAACAGACTGAAGTATCACAGAAGAGAATCAGGAACAAATAAAATCTTCTGTGTGACTTCGTTCTTAAATCAATGTTGACACTTTCTCTGCTCCTACAATGATAATGTAACTTTCAGTTCTTTCTTCATGTGCTGTCCTTACTGTGAAGCTAAGCAATTATTGGAAAGCATAATCATCATTTTGTAAGTCGTGTATTTTAATTTTGCTCTCCAGTATTTGAAAATATCTAAAAAGAAGGGTAGAATTTCCAAAGCCCATCTATCAGTCAGAGGCAGTCATCCCTTTTTCCAACCTGCAAAGAGATTCTTTGAAAGCTGGAAAGATGTCCATGTATTTGGAACACTGCCAGTCATTTCCAGGCAGGCCAGACAGATGAAGTGCCCAGATTCCTCTATTCTCTAGGGGGAAAAAGGCAACCAGGATCAGGAGCCAAAACTGTTTTGTTTTATCTTATATTTCTACGCTACTTCCAAATAGAGAGATGGCATCACCAAACACTTCAATTAAACCAGTTCTTCTCAGGACTTAAACTGTAATTCAGCTCCAAACAACATGGACCTTGAGACAATCTGAGCCCAGAGACTTCATTTCATCTGCCTTCTACTAAAAACAATAACAGAACCCACACAGAGACCTGGTTTATGCAGTGATGTGGAATTGTATTTGTCTAATCAGAGTCCAGTAGTTAGCCATGCACGTGGGGTTGGCTGGAAGCCTTTGCTTTCTGTGACCTAACCAGGACACAGTGGCATGTA
This sequence comes from Pavo muticus, assembly GCA_016647715.1. Classification (NCBI taxonomy): domain Eukaryota; kingdom Metazoa; phylum Chordata; class Aves; order Galliformes; family Phasianidae; genus Pavo; species Pavo muticus. Next base: position 1,427,783 of record JACDJE010000029.1, on the reverse strand, counting down.
ATGAGATTTTGACTTCATATTGCAAAATGGCCCCTGTAAAGCTTCAGCTTTCTCTGCAGTCATGGTCTCTCACCAGCAGTACTCACACGCCCCATATGCTGCAGGGTGAAATACCAGTTTTAAGGGTATGTTCACATATAGAGGCAGGATCTAAGGTTTGTAGCCTGTGTTGGGCAGCCTGAGGTTAACCCACTAAACTACATTGAGAACATCATCTTAGTTATAAGTTGAGAATAATACCATCTTTTTTCCTATCTCACAACAGAGGAATGACTACTGGGAATGGCTGATGCTTGCAAATTGTTCCTTAAGTTGTGAGGAATTTTAAGTGTTATTTTGTAAAATTGTGTGCAGAAATGACAATGTAGGCCATTTTCTATGAGGCCTGTTGGACAAGATGGGTTTCTCCAGCATCTCCATTTAAGAGACACAGTTCCTGGCTCATATTCTGTCTTAAGTTTCATCAGTAAAGAATATGGATGGATCCTGCCCTTGGGCAAAGGGGACAACTGAAATCCCGTGACAGAAAAATCTTCCAGCTGTTCTTCCAGGTTAGAAAAAAGATTATGTGTTATTGGATAGGCATAGGGGTAGTTGGAAAGATTCCTGTCTCTTTGCACAGTGAACTGTTCAGCAAGGAAGAGAAGAAACACTGCTCTGCAAAATGCACCAGAGGCTAGATCTCATTCACTGCCACAGTGCCCCATTCTTTCAGAAGGATAGTAAGTGGTCCTTCAAAGGAATGCAGTTGGGCAGTCATGCCAACCAGTATCCACTAGGACTGAGGCCTGCTAAAGCACAGCAGAAAACACAGTTTGCATGCCACAGAGCTTTCCCAATTTTTGTGTGATGAGTGTCTCGGCCTCAGACACTTTCAAGACACTGCTGAAGTAATTGCCTATGCATGAATACAGAATCTAAGAGAGGATTTTAACTCTTCTGAATTAGCTTAGCTTTCAAAAAACAGAATGCAGCTGTATTCAAAGTACATTACTAGCTCAGGGACTAAGTACTTGTACGTGCATATTTACCACAGGACAGATACCATGATTATATATATATTATTCCCAAGACTGATTGGCACTCATTGCCCCAATCTAATTATCCTAGATGTAGTGTTATTTTGCAAATGAACAAGAGTAATCCCTATGTATCCTTAGCACAGACACTTCTATGAAAGAATGTCAGCGTCAATAGAACTGCTTTCGTATAATCTCTTCTGATCAGAGGACCAAACCTCAGCCACTTCCCACCCTTACACCTCTGCTGGAAGAGTGGGTAGGTCAAGTAGTAACTACTCTCAGTTACTCTCTGGTCCAAACAAGTCCAGATAAATAAAACAGTAGGTTCTAATTAAAATGGCCAAAGTTGAAAGGGCAAGGCTTGTTAACAATTGCTTGACTGAACAATGACTGAACAGGCTCTTTAACTTACAGGGGCTTGTTTGGACTATGCCAGTTCAGGCAGCAGATAGGAAGGGGGAAAAAAAAAGGGAATTAGACACCTACCAATGGGTCTGAAGGCATTAACTTCACCAAAATCTAAAAGGAGAGAAATCTTCAGCCTGTGTCACTACCTTGGTAAGGAATATCTGGGACAACATCTTGCTTAATTGAGAGTAGCAGTGACTTTACCTGGATTCCCCACAGGTAACATTCACTGCCCCACAAGCCCTGCAGTGTGTAGAAGACAAGTATACATAACTTTTTCCTGTCCTGTGCTACTTCAGTTGTTGGCTCCATTTCCCTTGCATGCCTGTTCTGCTCTGTCTGTACCAGCCCAGAATTTGATTTAGCCTGAGCTAAAACAAAATGAGTCTGAACCACCTCAGAGTGACAAGTGTTCTCTCCCCCTTAACTCACTGATTAGTGCTTTTTAGCTGCTTCTGCTCCTCTTTAAAACTTACAATTCAAGAAGTGGAGGAAAATAACTCTTCTCATTAGCAATAACGGTCATATGAAAAAAATACTTATCTAACTAATTATGGGCATTGTGTTCACAGTCCATTTTCTCTTGATCACCACTTCCTTGTAGTTGCTCCTTGTACTACTGCTTCATCTTGCCTTATGGGTAGGACAGCAGCAGTATAAGGAGTCCACTACCTCCTACTGCTCAGCTACTTCTTTTTTTGCATAACATAAGTGAGTTTTTTCATCTCATTCCCAGAGGACAGTGGGGGATAATACTTAAAGACCAGCGATGACAAGTCCTGTGTAATATCACTTTTCACAGACATTGCATATCCTAGCACTGGCAAGCCAGCAGTATTTTTCCATGGAGTTTCTCTGTTGTTTGTCCCCACCCCCCCCCAAAAAAAAAAAAGCTAAATCTTGCAGCCACTTAAACCAATACTGATTCCCTGGTCATCTGAAGGAGGTGGGACAAGATACCTTTCTGCTTAAGACATCAAGTTAGAATAAGAGATGAGCTCAGCATCCAAAACAGAGGAAAAAAATAAGACTGTTCCAAACTGCTTTCTCTTCATCTTATTTGCATCCCAACAGACCTGATTAGAGATGAATTTCTGCAGAGCATCATAGTGACATTCAGTAGACCGCTTACAAAGTATGTATTTCCTTCGAGTGTCCAGAACAAACTACGTGGACCTGGAGCCAGGACAGATGTTTACTTGAAAGCCAAGCTTCCACACTTGCTTCTATTTGCCAGTTAAACATACAAAGCAAACAATGGGGAAGGGGAAGAAAGGGGAGGGGGAGCGTGGAGGTGGCTCACAGTATTGTTATGCCAGAAGATGTCAAAATGAGCCAGAGATAGCAGCCAGTAGAACTACTTACACCACATTATAATATGCAGAGCACTGCCTGCCTCCTGATCCTGAGAGTAATTTGTCATTATGTTGAAGTTGCATTGCATTTGTTTCCTTTAAGGGAGCCAGAATTCTCATTTGCTAACCCCTATACTCGAGTAAATGTGGTTAGGCTGCATATCAAGGCATTTCAAGAAAAGGCCAAGATCTGTGCCTTGGAAAGCTGACAGTTTCTCTGCACAGTCTGTGCAGAAACCTGATGGACACAGTGTCACATGGAACAGCCTGTCCCGGCAAGAAGCTGAACTACTAATATTCTCTGCTATTGGATGAAAGTAACAAATGTTCCTGCTCTGGAAGCACAGTCAGGAACAGATCTCAGTCAACTCGAGCTGATTAACCTTAAGGAGAAGCCAGCTCAGTATCACAGCCGGAGCTGGCCTGAAACATGGTTGGTCTCTCCACTTCTTTTAGCCCATAATCTACCTACCCTGATTCCAGACCCCAGTGATGGAGGGGTTGTCTCTCTGCCCTAGGATTTACATTCCCTGTGCTCCAGCAAGGAGCGTGCACCTAAGACCAACTCTGAGCTCTGCATTCTAATATAGCTCTGCAATACAAACATTTACACTTAATGACCCAAGAGATAGTAAGCAAAACCATCAGCTGTGACTGATTCACCTGTAATTTCCCTTTCTAGCTGCAGGTACATCCTGTGAAACCTTTCAGGAGCTTTTCTTTGTATGAAACATTAAATGCACATAATTAAAGAAATATTTGAATGAAGCAAAGTATCAAGTGCTTATCTTGTCATTAGGAAGCCTCTGATTGACCTTAGAATGTGGTTCGCGTTCACCCTTTACTATAAGAAAAGCAGTAATCCTTACAAAAGGCAGATTATTCCAACTCGCCGTTCTGTTTTAGACCATAGCAATGAAAAGAATGTCCTTGGTAATTTGGACTGTTGTAGAATATGCCAACAGGTTTGTTTTGTACTCTAAAAGGGAAATCATATAATTGCTTTGGCAAGACTGCACACTCTTTACTGTGTGTGGTTATTGCAAACCACCAGTAAAGACATTTCATTATATTTATCTATGGCTTTGAAAAACTCCTAAGCCTATTCCTTTGCCCTCGGCACCCAATTTTTTCTCATTCCAAAATCTCACAGCTTCAGTTCATCCCTGACTGCAAAACCAGCATCAAAAGTGAAACCTGAAGAGAACTGGTTGGGGAGAAGTGAGGAGGTAAGCAGTTTCTAACTAAGGGAGAAATAAAACTTAAATGGATTTTGGCCATTTTTAAATATTTAAGGCTGCAACCACAGAATCATAGTTTTGTGTTTCAGACACTTTTATGTACTGGTCTAACTGAAAACAGCTTTGCATAAAAGTACAGTTTTGCAAGTCAGCCCTCTTCCATAAGGAGAACTAGCCCCTCAAGCTACTGCTAAAAAGTTGTTCGGCCTGCAGAGATTTGGCCCCTTCTCTCATATGCTCCCGTTAGCAAAATAGGAATGAACCAGCATCCCATAAACCCCTACAACCCTTGAAATACCAGAGGCACCCAAGTCAAAGAGTAAGGAAAGCCATTAATTTGGCATTCATTTCCCTGTTTCTGGACTTGAATTTCACACAGGCTCACACACAGGGTTAGTTTTACTTCAAAAGTTGTTAACATTGGGAGGCCCAGGGACCCCAAGACGAGCTGGAAATCAGCCGCTGTTATCTCTTTAAAAAAAGATCCCATCTATCTGGAAAGCCCATTTGCATCGGGGGGGTTGGGGTTGTTAACCTATTACAGTTACATTACGCCATGATTAGTCCAACTGAAAGAAAACAGCAGGAAGAAAAAAAAATAGCTCCCACTTCCTCTGCACTCCCAAGTTAGTTTATTATGTGTATTTGATGGCCCTTCACGACGAGGCAGTAAGACCCTGAACCTGCAATGACCCCTGTTTCCACACAGAACATATGGACTTCAGCACAGAGGTTTGCCTGGACAGGGTTTGTTGTCAATTCAGACTCAAAATCCCCGAGCAAGCAGAAAAACAAAAACATCTTTAACATTAAGTCCAGCAGATTTTGAATACTCTCTCACACTTCCTACCTTGTTGTTTTATAACTCAACACAACTCTGTAGGCGCTGAATGCTCCGCAGGCTCTGCACCCTCGATGTTTAAAGCACCATTCTGCACATCTTGAGCAGCGCTACTCAGCACCTTCAACTCTTTTTGAACCCTGCTAGAACTGTGGGCATTCAGCCCCTCTCCGGATGGGACACAAAACTAAGTTTACTTTGATCTTAAGTGCTGGAATTGTTTGTGATTAAACTTGATTTCTTCAGATCCCCAAATTTATCCATGCCCCTAACAATTGCAACTTCCCTGAAAACAATACATGCAGAAATCACTAGTATCACGCATTCTATTGAAGATGAAGTTAATTTACACAATCTAGCCTTTAAAACACAAGGGTTTCACAACAAATGCGTTGCTATAGCAACAGAGTAAGCTTATGTGAACTTCAGGCATTCATATTCATAGAAACTCCTGAAGCAAGACTGACTGTTGGCCATAACATCCTTACTCTTGCCAAGATTCAAATAGTGCATGAATTATGCCAAAAATAAATGGGTGTGACTAATACAAGCACATAGAACACCAAGGGAAAAAGAAACACCCAAGCTTTTGCCTCTAAGGCAACATTTGTTGATAGAAAAGATGGGCATTTGGAAAGCATGCCTTTTCCTTCCTTCTATCTTTTTGCTTTACTTGCACTTCATAAAAGCCCCACATGCACATTTGCCTCCCATAAATTGTACGACTGCTAGTAATCGCACATCTTTGCAGTCTATAGAACAAATCTTTTTTTAAAGACTTGCTCCCTTTGTACTCCCCTGGTATTTAAGGAGCACGTGTGTGTTGGAGGAGGAAAGTCAATCTGTTTTAACTCATACACTTCTCTCTCACAGGGCTGCAAGCAATTCTATTTGCAGCCCCTGAAAAAAAAGTATGCCTAGCCTTAGCCTGTGACAAGCTCTGCAACGCTGAATATGTTGAATCGCTTTCTCACATTCTCTCTCTCCTATATAATCTCTGCACTCCAGCCCAACCAGCCCACTCTCATTTACCAAGGTCAGACTTTTTCTAAGGGCCAGCCATGCATTTAACATGCTGGATCCAGATCTGGAGACTTCCTGCTAATTACTGTGGTCACACTTCCTGATCCAACAAGCTTCAAACTGCACAGTAGTCTCTCAAGTGGAATAGGTCACCTAGCTGCCTGCTGCAGGTCATTCAGTTGGCAGGTTTCTCTTGATGAAAGATAGCTCTTCAAGGTAGCTGTTCCAACATGAACGGCAATCTTGACTAATTATATGTGATACACCCACTCTGACTCATGAGATAGCACAGAAGGGAGAAAGGAAAGGGAAGAAGATGAAGAGAAAAGGGAAGATAAGTAAGGTAACTTCATAGCTCATTTTGTGCTACAACCACTCTATAAGTTTCACTCTTCATTCTGTTCCCTATGGAATAGAAATTTATTGCAAATTTTGGATTCCAGGAATTTATTCCAATCAAGATGTGTCCTCTCTTTCTCTTCCTCACCCAGCTCCTCTTCCTGGGCCATACAACAGCTCTGTTTCCCATTATACTTTAGCCAAAACCAAAATTTGCTTCTCAGAACTCAGGAATTGCTCTCGGGTTTGAGGAATTCTATAGAGGCTAAACAACACATTGTTCAAAACAAACACAAAGGCAGCAGAAGCCTCTCTCTGGCTGTCATTTCACTCCATGTTCCCAGGGATGATTTTACAGAGTATCTTACTCTGCCCAAATCTTGATTTTTTTTCTTAATGGTGGAATTAACTCAAACACATGTTGCGAGAAGAATGTGATGACATGAGAGGTCTCAGGAGACTGTGGCAGGCAGCTATGAGCAGAGGTCTTGCAGTAGGAAAACATACAGCCCATAGTATTATTGTTACAACTGACTTTGAAGTTTGGTATGGGGATATGGAAGATGAAGTTCTTTGCATGAAGTGCTTCAACACTCAGTACACCAGCATCAGCTTGCTTTCCTTTCTTTCAGAAGAGGCAACAGCCACAAAAATTCAGCTCAGCAGTTAAGTTCTGTGTCGGCAGCATTTTATCCAGGCTTTAAGATTATCACCTTTTCTACCCCAGAAATTTATTAGCATAATTATTTTTCTTTTACCTTAACAGTAAATGGTTTTCAAGTCATTTGACTCCATGGAGTCTGGAGAAAGAGCCTGTTACAACGTGGTTGCTTGAGGACCGGTGCCACTTGGTTGGATTTTCTTGCATAGATCCTGTTTCTGGCATAGGTTGCACTGGTCTAGATACTAATCTAAGTCTGTAGTTTGCTAATGTAACAAAAAAAAGTCAAAGTCACCCACAAGTTTCCTGCTAATTATAGTGTCTTCTGTTAAGATAGCTACGAAAGTTCAAGAGTGAAATATGAAAACAACTTGTTGATATATTTTGACTATCCATTGACAAGCCCACTCGTGCATAGTAGAGAAAACTATTTCTAGTTTCCGGGAGCCAGCCTGGAGGCCAGGAAACCTTGTGTGAAGTATAAAGTACATGAAGAATAAGGGGGAGGGGAAGAAGTTGAGAAATCACAAAGGCTACAACTTGAACCACAGATCATTTAAGAGCATTTGTGTCTGCGTTACCTGAACACCTGACCTTGCTTTGCCCTGGATAACCCATAATGTTGGCAGCAAGTCGCAACTTGTCAGTAAAATCATATTGGGTTACTCATCATCACGAGATGGGCCTGCCTTCAAGCAGCACAGATTCAACCAATGCTGCAAATGGCACATACTCATAATACTCTGCCAACCAACTGCCTATTTCCCAGCTATGAAGATTCTGGTAGCTTGCCCACCAGCCTCACTACTAATAGCGCTGAGCTGAAAATAACATCTCTTCTGAGCATGCTGGGGCATTAGCAGGCACTGTGCAGCCAGGCCTGCTCCTGAGGACTTGCTCAGAGCTCTTTGAAAGGCTCACCTTGACTAACAAGCACCTTGGGTCAAATTACAACTCCCTTGCCATCAGTCTACAATAGTCAGCAGAGAGGAAGAAATCCAATGTGGATTCATCCACTAGACTTTACACTATTGAACATAGTTTACTTTTTATTTACATTAGAGAGATCATTCTATTCTGAGCCCTATCATCTCATTCTGAAATGTTGGCTATGGGTTTTGTCTTTTTTTCACATTCACATTGATTGATGGGTTCTTGAACTCTCCTGAAGTGATTCCACTCCATTGTGGCTGCAGTTTGTCACTATCCGAAGTATATACATCTTCCTTTGAGAGTCCTAGTAAAGGACTTTGGCAGGATGTAAATATCACTCCCTCGTGCTCTAAATGATGTCTTCTTTCAGCACAATACCAGCACCTTGTAGACAGTATGGACTAGCAAAAGGCTTTGAAACTTTATTTCATTTTTACCTGTTGCATGTTTCTGGTGCTCTCAGCCCTTTGACATAAATATTGAACTACTGAAAAGGAAAAGCTAATTCCCACTGTCTTTATTCCACTAGTAGCCATGGCTGTATTGTCTAGACAAATGCGACCATTGTCCATAAATGGATTAATCGTGCTTTTTGGAGAAGCATGCACATAAGTCTTGGCAAACTTAGAGTTAAGATTTCGGAGACATTGCCCTGTAACTGTAGTTCAGCTTAAAGAATTACCGGTTTCCCAGATGTGGGCCACCATATTCAATCTGGTATTCACAAGATCAGAGAATCACAGAATGGTTTGGATTGGAACAGACTGTAAAGAACAGCTAGTTTCAGTTCCTCTCATGGAGAAGGACAACTTCCACTAGATGACTTTTCCCTTCTTTCAAGACAAGGATTTCATACAAGACAATGTCAAATGTTTTGCACAAGACCAGGTAGATGATGTCAGTTGTTCTTCCATTAACCACTAATGCTGTAATCCCATCATAGAAGGCCACCAAATTTGTCAGGCACAACAAGAATTGGTATTCTCAACACCAATTCCCAAAACTGCTCAGGACTTGTATTTATGCCTTTCTTCAAGAGTTGTGATTAGTTGACCTTTCTGGAGGTGTGAGGTTTTGACCCAGGCAAGCTCCCTTTTTCATTTCTTCCTTTTCACCAGTATCCACCATCTCTACAGCTATGTCAGAGACAACTGATATAAGCAAATAAAAAAAGCCTCAACTAATTGCATTTGCAGGCCTAACTACTCCTGAAGGACATAGATTTGATCTCAGGCACCTCAAAGTTGTCCTCTGCTTCCTATACAGGCAACACCCAAAAGCTCTTCAATACTTTGTTCCCGGGTAAGGAAATACAAACTTCGGGGAATTGAGCAGTCCTCTCCAAATTCATAATGTTACAAACATGAGTGACAATGAACATGTTCAGGGCTCTCAGTGGTTCCCTTGTTTCCTGCTCACAGGATCCAAAAGGCTATGCATTTTTTAGCAGAGATCACGCTGACCTCATCATGAATTACTAGGGACCAAAGGAAAAGACTACCATGAAGATGTATGGATGTGAAACAGAGCCACTGATGAGTATCTCAAGATGAGTCCTATAATTTGCACTAATAGAGGAGCTTAACTAAAGAAACTACATTCTTAAGTCTTATTTAAAGCACTGGAGTTACTCAAAGTACACCCAGTATCTACTGAAGTGCCAGATTCAAAATGACTCCACTCTTGGTAGATGAGAGCTCCAGTTTTCCTGGTAGCAAGATGGAGATATGGTGCATAGAGATGAAAAACATTTCTCTCATTAAGTTCAATTGGTGTGCCTGGAGATCCAAATCTTAAGCACATGCTTATGTATTTGATTTAACACAGAAAGGACTCAAGCACATGTTTAAGTGTTTTGTTGAGTGTTGCCATATGAATTTCAACATGAATTTACAGATCTATGGCTTGACTGACAGACTCAACCCTTTCAAACATGTATTATCTAATTAGTGCCCAAAGGGTAAGGCCTAGATATAGAACACTTGTCTTTTAGCACACAGCATTTCATGATGTCTTGACACTTATTAATTGCATTTGGTTTGAATATAAACTCTGTCACATGATTCTTAATTGACAATTGGCTGAAATACCATAAACAAAGGATTACAAGCAGAGAGTATGGAAGATATGTCTCACGGGATGCCACGGGGAATTTTGCTTGTGTCCAGTCTTGTCCTCAAATAAAGAAAACCAAAGTAAAAATAAACCAACATTTGCAGATGGTTCAAAACAGGCATGAGAGGAGCCTGAAAAACCACATGCTTAGAGATGCTTGAAACTCTACATTTCAAAGAAAGTAAGAGTTACCATAGAAAGGTGGAAGGAAATTCCTATCCTCTCCCTCTCAGATAGAGCAGATAGAATATTCTTTAACAAGGCCTATCCAAAGAGTAAAATTAGAAACAGCAAAATGTGGATTAACCAAAATATACATAAAGTAATAGCATGGATAGTACCACAGTTCTACGAAGAAATAAGAGTGAGACTCTGTCTGCAGAAAGCAAGGAAGAGGAAGGAGGTTTCTGAAAAACTGCCATGCCTTCTAAAAAAGAAGAGTCAGCAGGAATGGTGCCAGTTTAAATCCTCGCCCCCACCTCTGCTCCATCTGCCAGCCCTCCTCCTCAAACCTGTTGCAACTTTACCACCTCCAGGTGCATAGACTGCAGACTGGACCATGGCCTTCAGCCATCTCAACCCATGTGATATGCTGAGACTTGTGACAGAGGCAAGATAAACTACTTTTCCTAGCTTTGTTGTGACACCCGGGAAACTCCTTCCTTGCTCAAGCAATTGCAGACTCACATGACTGACACCAACATGCAGTAGAACAAGGAGATGACAAAGAAGCAGTTCTGGGTTTTAGAGTCTCCTACAGGCAGGTATGACATAGCATATGTTCAGAAAAACATGGAAACTCCTATGGGATTGCAGGACACGAGTCTAAATTCACATGGGAAACTAAGAGGAGGACAGCAAATTCTGGCACCCTCTTTGTGGATGGATTACACTATGTCCTTAAACTAAGATGAAGAAAAATGCTGGAGCCTGCATTCTGTATTTGTAGAGATGCATGAGGCAAGCCCAAAGTCATTTTTTCACATAAGCGTGGCATTTGTTAACAGGCACTGGAGTTGCATTTATAGCATATCATTTTTCAGATGACTGGACAACTTATTTTCATATGCCTGTCAATTAATTCATTTATCACTTGGACCCTTCCTGTAAGTAAAAGTGTTCTCTCATAACTTTCATACCATTGTAAATTTCTACCATGTGAGGGAATCAAGTACAATTCATCAGAGCTTTCAAAGTGAGGTATATATAGATACATAGAGGTATGAAGAAACAGTGGTAACAGCATTAAATTTCAGAGCAAAACCATTTATTCTGCCTAACAATGAAGCTACTATCTAGAAACAAGACTGATTATTCATAATACTACCCACTGCTATTACCAGGACTCTTTACAACCCCCGATAAGCTTTTATCTAACTTGTTCAACATGTCAATTTTCCTTTCCGCATGTATATTTCATAATGTTACTTAAGTATGCAGCCAAACACCCAAGTATTATATAGGGCATACATTTATTTATATTTATTTAATATTGCCCTAGCTGTTGACAACTTTAAAAGAACACACGACTTAGAAATAACTGAGGTTTCTCTAGGAAAAACTCTGCCATGAAAAATCGTGTTGTTTTTTTTCCCCTGTAAGTAGCTTAATAGTGGAGAATTACTATTTTAAAGTAAGAAGAAATATTGTGTAACTGTATTTCTTTAAGGTTATATATTGCAATATACAACACAACTTACACAGCTAGAGAACAAAAGATGAGGATACCTCCCCTAACAAATATAGAATTCCAGATAACTTGAGAAATAAGAGATACACCCAGATTCATCCTAGAGCCATCAGGGTTCTTGACCTCAACAACAACACCAGTCCCAAGCCAGCTCCTGGAATTATTGACAGTGCACTGTTCAGCTGAGGTACAAATGTTCAAGTATAGCCACAGGATGGCCATGACACAGATCAGGCTCAGTACAGTCATTGCTGAACTAGATGAAAAGCACCCAGTGTCACAGGGCAGGCTGTCTCTGCCTGTGCTCCCACTCCTGCAGGCACACAGATGTATCAGCTAATCTAACAAAGCTACCACTTCTGGTGTCAAGCTGCTCCTGGCAATACATCATTATTCTCAGCTAGACCTGTACCAGAGATAACACCCCTCCGTACCCAAAGCTGACTCTGCATTGTGCGAGCTCAGATGGCCCCATGTCCTTAGTCCTGTTATAACCCACAACCCAGGCTTGCCACTGACAGATCCATGACAACATCCTGCATGTGCTTTCATCTGTCCAAGGAACGCTACACCTTTACCCAGAGCACCTGCAGAGATAACACTTACTGCTTCTTCCTACTGCTCCCACCAATACTCATCACAAACTCATCTTTATCAGCTCCCAGCACAACAGTGGAATTAACAGGGGAACCCTGTCAACCTCAGGATCCTGCTGCACCCCTGCGGCTCATGAGCGATAGCATTGGTGGACAAAGGAAGGGCAAATGGCAAATGTTGTCCCCTACCTGGACTACTGTAAAGCCTTTGATATGGTTCCACACCTCATAATTACCTCTAAACTGGAGTGATACAGATTTGAAGGATGGAGTAGGGGGTTGTTGTCAGTAGTTCTATGTCCAGGCAAAGGCCAGTGATAAGTGGTGTCCCCAAGGGGTAGGTCTTGGGATAGGTACTCTTTAACATCATTATGAATGAGATAGTCAATAGGATGGAGAGCACCCTCAGCAGGTCTGCAAATGACACCAAGCTGTGTAACAGTGCTGTGGTTTAACCCAGCAGGTAGCTAATCACCACACAGTTGTTCACTCACACCACCCTGCTTCCCAGTGGGATGGGGGAGAGAATCAGGAAAAAAAAAAAGTAGAACTCATGAGTTGAGATAAATTTAGTTATTAAGATAGAGAAAAGGAAAAGGATAATAGTTATTCATATATACATATATATGCATATGTGTAATAAGTGATGTACAAGCAATTGCTGGACCTGCTCCATCAGCTCCATGTCCTTCTTGTTTTGGGGGCCCCAAAACTGAACACAGTACTCCAGGTGGGGTCTCATGAGAGCAGAGGGAGACCTCCTTCTACTTGCTGGTCACACTTCTCTTGATGCATCCCAGGACACAGTTGGCCTTCTGGGCTGCAAATAGACATTGTCATCTCATGTTGAATTTTTCATCAACCAACACTCCCAAATCCTTCTCCTCAGGCCTGCTTTCAAGCCATTCTCCACCCTTCTTGCATCAGTGCTTGGAACTGCTCTGACCCAGGTGCAGGATTTTGCACTTAAGTTACTTTAGAAAAAGCTCCTGAAGTCATTCTTGCCACCTACTGATTGATTCCTCTAATAAACACAACACTCAAAAAGATTGAGTTTGTGTCAGAGACATATCTTTACACCTAAAAAGAGAAGCATTAGCAAGTGGAGACCCTGCATTACTATTTCCTTTTGGAGGAGGCCTGACCTGCGCACATGATGAATTCTGAAATCTCATTATGAAATAGATTAATAGGCACTTTCTTTTATTTGGAACATCAGACAAACATTACTGTTTGAGATTTAAAGAAGATTACACTTTTCCCATTCATAATTCATTCCTTGGACAGCACTGACAACAATTAAAATGAGACATAAAGGCTTCCCAACTACTTTGGCATTGTCTGGATGGTCATTGCGTTTTAATAACAATTTCAAGTAAGATAAGAAAACACCAAAATCATAACAACAGTGCTATTTTTGAAAGGCTACTGGGGAAAAAAAGAAAGGAAAATGATTCATCAAAATAATTGCAAATTGCCTCAGGGTTAGATTCTGCTCTTACTTACACCACCCAGGTAATTCCACTCAGTGCAGATGGATTACTCCAGGCAGGAACTGTATTCATGTAGCTGTGGAATACCTTGTGCAGAATAGAGACCTCCAAGGCGAATACAACTCCATGCATTTATACTTCTCATCAGGCACATATCCCAAAAGGGCTTTACTGAAAAGTTAAGTGAAGTAAAATAAAAATAGAGACTTCTAGCCCAGGTTTTAATTCTGCTTTCCTACACTAGGTTCCAACTGATTAACCAAGCTAGCATTGTGCCTGGGAGACATGGGAAAGAGCTCATTTGTCCATTACTAATTCTTATTATTAGATTCTTAACTCTGGCAGCTAACAGTGATTTAGAATTAAGATGTCAGAAAAAAGATCAAATAACTTGAACATGCAACAATAGCATGCAGACTAGCTATAGTGGCTAGATAACAGGTGGCAGTTCTTCCTCCAGAAGGATGACTGGCATAGGAAACAGTTTTCAGGGTGAAACACAGGATGTTGTTCGGGAGAGTGAGAAGACACAGCCTTTGAATTAATTCTCCATTGCAGCAATCCAAAAGTGAGATATCTTCATATATGGAGGAAGATAGGTTTTATGTTTCCACGTGCCCTTGTGATGGCTTACAATGCCCCCTTATGATGGCTTATGTTTCTCAGTCACTGAAATAAGTGGATGAATGAGGATGCGTGTATCACTGGAAGGTAAGAGAGCGACATGGCTGGGGGTCTTTTCCCTGTAAATGGTCTTTCTGTCAGGGTACAGATGAAGATATTTTTGGTTAAATTCTACCACGAAATTTTCACACACAACTGTAGTCCAAAATGGTGATAACCAAGAGTCTTGAACTTTTCCTGACCTCTTTGTTGTGGCCCAGTGGTGGAGCATATAAAACAGATGTACCTGCCTCCATTAGATCCCTGGAACAAATGATCTGCAATATAAAAGGACTCCCAACCAAACTGATTTGATTTCACAGGTCTTTAAGGACCAAATGCTTAAGGATATTGTTTCAAGAGAATGTGCACAGACACTTTTCATTAGATGTAGAAAGAAGTGCTTCACTGAATGAGAAGCAAAGGTGCAGCTGTGAAAATTAAAGGTTGCTTGTTAAGTGCAAGATTTCTCACGTACCTGAATTAATACACCTGCTTAGATTTAAGAGCAATAACTGTCTTGTGCCTACACTTCCCACTGAAGGCCAGGCAAGCTGATTTTTGTCTTTGCTAAAGTTGCAAAAAAAGGACACAGGGAAACAGCACAGAAAAAAAACATGTTCCATTGCACAGTGTGGATGACTTTTTCTTTACAAAACAGTGTGTTGATGACAGGATATCGGCAGAGAAATTGTATGTACTTGTTGACTAATTCAACACTGGAAGATATTGCTCCTATAGCTGATAACAGACTCAGACATCCCACCCTTGAAATCATTTCCCATCGATCTCAATCACTCTGAAAGGATCAGCCACCAAAGGTTCCCAAGTCAGCTGGCACAAAAATGTCCAGACACTGCCAATGTTTTGCAATCTACTTACTGTAAACACACAGCTAATGAATGTTCGTTCCCTTGATGTTTCCTTTGGAAAGGGGAGACATGCCTAAGATTGTTTAGGAGGTATGTCATACTCCAAAAAATGGATTAGCATTCTGACACATCTTAAAACAGAAACACCAATGTCTTCAGCCAAATAAATAATGTTAATGTTGCATAAAGACATGAGTTATCTCAGGAGACTCATCGTATTCATTTCATTATGACTGAACATTATCATTGTTATATACTCTAACCCCATAGCTTGGAGAAGGGTAGGAACAAGTTTGATGCAGATGAAAATACATAGTTGTTATGGAAACCTTCGCATAATTGTGATGGTAGTTTTGTATCAGTCTGTACACTGCATATTTCCACCATCAGCAATGGTCATTACTAACTCATAATGTCCTCTGAGCAGGGTCTAAGAGAACACTGCTATTACAGTAAGCAGGATCTGAGTCTTTGCAAAACGCTGTCCTGCAAGTGGAAATGAAATGATCACCTTCCCACGGAGCTAAGCTAGAGTTCGGCAGAGTATATCAATAGCCTACAGGAAGTCCTGAATCCTTGGCCTTGATACCCAGAGGGACTGCTCTGCTGGGTATCGGGGCACAAGATAGAAATTGTTACATAACTGCACATACACACAGAACTGTATTCACTCCAAGAGAAAACTGACAACTATGTTTTAACAGTACCATGCTGAGAACAACTATTAAAAACAAACAAACACCAGTTATTTGACTTGAGTTTCCTTCCACCTTGCAGAAATCCCTGCAGGCAGATGATGGGACTTTTTGAACACTGGAAGAATCTGGCAATGAATAACTTGCAGATGCAGACACAGCACACCTATAAGGCTGCTTTCACTGTCTGCAATCTAAAGCTTCAACACCTCAAGAAAGTTGAAGGCAATCATCCTATCCTCGGTTCCTCCACAGTCTCCCAAAGAGAATGGGAATCCTGCTGCGTGTGTGATCATGTTGCCATCTAGTGACCACAACCTAGAGAATACCCAAGCCCTAACGCTCCTGCACAAGCACAGACAATGCTGTGCATGGGACAACCGGGTCTTGTCTAACACAGACCTCGAGGAGAAGCCTAAGCTGCCAAGATACACAAGATTATTTCCCCTAATGTCACAAGTCTCACTTTAAGCAGAAACAGCAAGTGCCTTGAGCAGGGTAATGAACTGAAAGCTCATAGAGATCATAGTTCTTCCAGTAATTTGTGCCACCTTTCAGCTCCAAGGCCAAGATGGGGCTCCCTTTCCTGAAATCACATGGAAGGTTGGCAAGACCAACCACAACAGTAGGTCATGGCAGTCAGGCTTTGCCGCTCCTGTGGGATTTGCTCAACTTCTCCTTTTAAATGGAAAAGAAAAAAAAAAAAATCACAGATAGGTACTTAACAGCACAAAGTCTCCTCTACTGCTCCTTGAACCTGGATTCAATAGATTCTCCAGAACGGGGGGAAATGCAACTATTTTACAGAGTCAAGAGGATGTACCAGCACTGCTTTTTTTTTTTTTTTTTTTTTTTTTTTCAAATGACCAAGATGTGCAGCCAAATAAACTGAGGATTCCACACACAGGCACTTCTGAAATCCGCATCACACTGCTCTTAGGTGTTTGGTACCAATCTAGGCTCAAAAAATTCTCACTGTCAAAGTTGCTCAAAGTGTTTTCCAGACTTTGAATCATGGGGGTACATTTCTTTTTTAGTGATTTAAAAAGGCAAACATTTGTGCCTAAACCCATACATGCTTAGACCATTCATATGTAGAGGGCTCTGTGTGTGTACACATGTGTATATATAAGCATGTGTGTAAATATATACACACAAATGGAGAATCCTTTCCAGGAAGGGATTTTTTATTTTTTCCTCCCCTCTATACACACATTGCTACAAAGTCAGTTGTACAAACTGGCTAAAGAGATACAGATGCACTTGTATGTGGCTCTCTACGGTGACTATTAAGAGATTTCACCCTGCCTAAGTACAAGACATTATTCCAAAGTCTCTGTACCCTGAAAATGACTTTGCCACCCAATATCATGTTTTGTGGAATTTGTTTGTCCTCATGTTGAAAAAAGGCCTTCTGTCTTCCAGATTCTTTACAGAATCTGTCTAGATCAGTATCACCATGGTGGTTCTGTCTACAAACACACACACATGCATGCAGAGTAACAAAGGCAGCTTGTGTGTTTTCCTCTTATTAATCTCTGTACTCTCTCCTTCTCTTGCTTTGGGATCTGAAAAGGCACCAATTTGTCTTTACTAAAAAGTAAATTTTAAGCCGTATATTTCCTGATCAAATGCAGACAACGATAGGCTAACTTCAGCATACTTTTCCCTTTAAATTGTAATAGAAGTCTCAGTGTGGCTTCCTGAAGGACACAATACACACAAGAATTCCTAGCAGATATAATTTACTGGCTCCAATTTATTAGAGATCAAAGAACAGGGTAAATTGGCCTCATCTTTCTTGTTCTCCTTTGCAGTAGAACTTTTAGATCACTCAGAAAATCAAAAGGCAAGAGGAAAAGAAATGACATAATGATATAAAATTGCACTGGGGAGAAAATCATGATCACATTGAAATACCTAAGGGACCCAAGAATGGCTTCTAAAAGCCTTAATGATAGCTAGATGCATAAACAAAGTCAGCTGAAGACTATGAAGCACCACAGACCTTTTCCTCAACAGGCACAGATCAATTTCAATGTAGGTATGCCAGTGTGCAATAGTTTGAAGTCTTCCTCCTTTGCAATGACATTCTGGGGATTGGCAGGTAGATTAACTCTAGAGAAACACAGAGGAAAGCACACAGCTACACACATCCCTGCCTGGGAAATATGGAAATTACATTTCTTATAAGCTTTCCCAGCAAAAATTCACCAGCTGATGAAGACCTCTGCCATTCCTGTGGGATTTGCTCAAGTTTCCCTAAAAGAAGGGGAAAAAAAAAAAAAAAAAAAAAGAAGAAAGAAAAATCAAACAGAAGAATGGCCATATAGCTATATAGACACACACACACAATAGCTATTTTTTCCCCCATTATTCTACATTTGATTATTTCTACAGTCAATTAACCTCACACAAAAATATTTCACTAGCTGAGAAAATAGACTGAAATTTCATTCTCTTTTCTCCTACGGGAACTTATATTTCTTTGGCAATTCCTTGAAGTCAGATTTTCTTTTAGTCTTTAGCAAACGCTTCCCTTCCAGGGAGGCCACCCAGAAGAGAATAGGAAGTTCCATAGTTTCATAATCTTTGAGAAGCAGAGTTCTGAATTCAACCCTATACTTACCCAGTTACTAAGGAGTTAATGTGTTAAGCAGCTACTTCATGATCTGCAGCTATGTATGTACTGATTAGCGGTGGTTGGAATAAAAGGCTTCAGCCCAAGCAAGGCAGAGTATTCTCAGAAACAGCAGTCTGGCAAGAAACTGTCAAGGGAATAGATCCAGAACCCCCAAGAAGAATGAAACGGACTGACTGGGAACAATTAAGGAAAATAATCCTATTCTGAAGTTGTGGGGTCCCTGGAAATTCACACTAATTCAGGATACAGAACAGACCAAAGGAAGATCAGGCTGGACCATTCTTAATCTCTTGAGGGATAACAGTAACACTCCCCACTAGGAGACTGGCAAGTCTACTCCAGTATTACCTCAACAAGAACAAGAAGCAGCAGTGCTTCTAATAGCGCTCCTATAGCAGGTTTCACCCTACTGCAGACCGGGGAGCTGATCTGCTTGTTTGAGGGATTGTTGAATCAACAGCAAGGTAGCTATTGTCTATCATCACCTAGGTATGCAAACTTCCAATCAACAAAGCAAAATACTCCAACAGCTAGTGCCTGTCTCTCCATTCAACTATTATCTGGCCTACATTATGATACTGGAAAAGCTACCCTAAAAGACAACAGGTAACTATCCACTCCTAAGCCCATTAGTTCTTTGATCACTCAACTGACAGTGCTAATAATTAGTAGTGGATATGAGAAAAGCTATGGTTGAATTGGTTGACATTCCTGACTCATTAAATGCAGGCCTACCCATAAGAAATCCCTAGTCACATCAAGGGACTTTCTCACTGAAAGTTAAGAACTCCAGCAGCAGTCACCTCAAAGAAAGACAGAGAACACTGTATCTATTCCCCATCCTTATAGATGGGCTTCAGCACCTTAACACAATGGAAAATGCAGCAAAGACAGCATAGTAGCAAAGTTCTAGACTGCAGCAAGCGAGCATATACTCAAACGGAGCAGCTGTAGACACAGAAACAAAGGAAACAACAACAAAACCTACTTACCTAAGTAAAGCAGAGATCTCTAGTAAGATACCCTCACTTCCACTGCCAACCCTTAAATGAGGTCTGGGAAGGGGTGGATCCTGGCTTCCAGTCGCTCAGTACATTTCATACACCTGAGCTCCCCTGGGTTGGCCCTGCCTTCCCACCAGGTGCTCAATCACTGCGTCAGGCCATGACTCAGCATTTCTGCTACAACCATGAATCCATCAGTTGTTTTATCTTTTTCAAAACACAAGTTTAGCACAAATTAATATGAATCTGATTACCTCAATTCTCAATGCTTTTTCCTCTCAGTCTCTCAATGAGTTTTGGTCCCCATGTAATCTGGTGGCAATGAGATCCACGGGCTAATTCCATGTGATGTGAAGATGTGTTTCTATCGGGTGGCTGTTAACCCTTCTCAGAACTGGATGCTTTGAAGGTTTTCTGTTCCAGCCAACATGCCTCTGTGGCCATCTCTGCTTCTTTCTTTCTTCCACGTGACCTCATGTGAGAACGGCATGTTCCTGGCTGTACCATTATCACAGGGCAGCAATCACAATACAAAAGCAGCCCACCACCCCCGCAGGTCAATTTATTACAACTATTAAATGGGTACAAAGGAGTAGGTTGTCTTTAAAGACCAGAGACCCAATTGAATCCACACATCAAACCAGTGTGAGGACGGGTTGCCGATGAGGCCATGCATGAGGGGGACGCTCGGTCATGAAAGTGTATCATGGGAGGGTGCAATCTCAAAGACAGGAGTCCCACTGTTACTGCATTGGATGTGCCAGCAAATTGCCTTCCACAGAGCATGGAGCAAGCAGAAAACTCCTGCCAGTATTCCAAATGCTGTTCTTTATTTGGGGAATATTATCACATCCCATCTCCCTGATCCTTGCACAGCAACAAGTCACTTTTACAGCAGCGACCTCCATCTGGCACGAGGGCACTCGAAAAGCTGCACGATCTGCATAACCCCAGCGCTGTTTTTGTACCTATGCTCTTCCTTTTGGGGGAGGAGGACGGTACCAGAGTTCGTGGTTTGCACCCAGCCCGGGGGTATCTTCGAATCCCCGAGAGCAGCGCGGCTGCGTGGAACAAAGAGGGACGGCCGCCTCGCCACGAGATGTCGCCCTCACCTCAGGCAGGGCCGGGCCGGACCGGGCCGGAAGGGATCCCCTCGTGCAGCCCCGTCGCCCTCTCCTTTCGTACTGTGCTCTGAGCAGCCAACGTCCTCAAGGTGAAACCCCCCAAACCCAGCAATCCAAAAGGATGCCGACTTTCCCGTTGCGAGGAGCCCGCGGCATCATCTCGCGGTGACTCAGGGCAAAGCTAGCATCCCTCCTATATCCCCATATCTGGACGGAGAATCCCTCCAAAAATGACTAAGTGCAATAACTTGATCCTAAAATGAGCCTCTTGCAAAACTCCTTCACAGCCTTCACTCTTGTTGACTTCTGGAAGGCAGCTGCAAGTTGGGACTAAAAGAGCTGGCTGGGATGCAAACAGCTGCTCTGCTGGAAGGTGCACCCACCTCCTACCTGCGTGTCAGCTCCTGCCTGCTGCAGGGTTACCACCTTCCCAGCTCCACAGGTGGGATCACCTTATCTGCATGCTCCCTCATCCACTGCAGGCGGGCACACAGGCTAATGCAAGCAGCCTGACCTGATGGGCTGAGCTCAGCCAGCAGTTAACTGTTAAGGTGACAGTGTAAAAACCCTTCTGTAAATCCAAAGTTACTCTCCAGCGGTATCAGTGCACGGCCCAAATGGATGACCAGTTTCTGAAGGATCATAAATTCCTCACTTCCACAGCCTTTAGCCTGGGGACTGCCTGTATGGCTTTGCCCCTCTCACTGTCCTGCTTCTGTCCCTTTATCTCTAAAAATAGTGAGATTTAGCAGGATAGCACCTGGAACCCACACTGGGTGCCTACAGAAGCAGCTGTTAGGAGCAGAAAGCAGTCCCTGAGGAAGTGACAGAATAAATAGAACTGCTGGATTTCCAAACTGCTGAGCAGCTTTCTTCCTCAGCTTTGAAATTCTCCTCTCAGAAACAGTGTGAAGCGATGGAGCCAAGAGTAAGGTTAACTTCCTCTCAGACGTACCAGTAATATGTCACTGAAGGTGTTTTTGTGGTCCTGGAGGGAGCCTCCTGTCCCCTGCCGTGCATAACATCTTCCTACAGCCCAACCAAATGTGGCAATACTCATTCTGCAGTCTGAGACTCTCACACTTGTGACAGTAAGCATGGGGGAGATGGGAGGAAAGAGGTCACCCACAGCAGGCTCTGAGCAATCCTGTGTGTACGGAAATGACGTACGAAGGCTCAGAACAGGAATCTGCTCTCAGAAAACTTTTGCCCTCTCTGACATGAGGAGTCCTGCTGATGTCAGTGAAACAGGAGCGGCAAGCCCTGGTGCTCACTGAGGAGTCAGATTTCCCCTTTGTATATATAGAGATACTCACAGGGTTATTATGAACATCTGGAAAACAAATTCTTAACAATTGACAAGATCTTGACCATTTCCTTTCAGACAGCTGGCACAGAGGAGTGAGATAGACTCTAGGGTTTAGACTCACTCTTTTTTCATTCGTAGCTTCATACAGAACCAAGCAAGTTCTCTGCTTACACATAATTGTGCTCACAAGCAAATCGTAACTGCTCTGGGTAAAGTTTTACCCATTTAAGTCCAAACACCCTCCTTTCTTTGAAAAACCGTTCTCATTATTACAAGACAGACATGATGGTACTAGCTTTATACAGTTCAATTTTTGTTTGGTACCTCTGGAAATGAAAGCTTAAATGACCCTAAACAATGTGCAGAAAGATAGAGGGCAGAGTTACACAGTGATTCAATGCCCAAAGAGGAGATAATTAAACATGGAGCACAGGAGAATCCTACCTAATTGAATCCCTGTACAGATTTTGTTGGCAACCATTGGAAATGAAAATTAAAAGACTAACAGATTCCATTTTCAAGAAGTGACTTTTAAGAGGAATGTATCATGCTTCATTAAGAATTTCTCTGGAGCTAACATGAATTATGTTCAAAACAAGAAATACTTCATTGCTATCTTTGCTTACATTGGTTTTGTAGATTCAAGTGCCTCATAGGGGTGGTTATTTTTTGTTGCCATGGCAAAGATGATATTAACTATATATGATCAGCAACACCTTCTCTATTTGCTCATAATCTTTTCTACTCCCCCACTTTCCTCTTCCAAATATTATGAGCATCAAGATTTTTTCCTTCTTCCTTTTACTCACACAGGTAAGAATAATCTCTCAAACACATCCAGTGATGGCACCTGTTTATTAACTGGTCTGGATGAAAAAAAAGCAGCTCTCTTTGAGTAGCTATCTATTTCAGACATCCAAAAATTTTGATCACTGGAAGTTTAAACCTCCATTTTCCAATGAAATGAAGCTTATGTGATCCTGCTGCCTGTTTACTTCGCCTTTACCACCCTCCTCCCCCACTCATATGTGTTTAAACCCGTTGGCCAATTCCAGCTAAATTTGGCAGAGAGGCAGGAAAATAATATCTTTGCAGCCTCACCAAGCTTAATGAAAATCAGCACTGGGCTGAGGAGAGATACTCAAAAAAAACCACCTTCATTTTAGGAAAGACCTCACAGGTTCTCCATTACGTGTTCAGCTCATGGGCTGACCAAGCAGCATGCACACTTCTGCCAGCTTGCCTGTGTCCTGGTCACCTGAGATTTCCCACAGCAAGAGTCTGCTGCTTGCTGGCTGTAGGTGTGCTCTAGGGTAGCTGGTGGGATGTATATATGATAGGTAGGGGTGGTGTGGTGTTGTACAAGGCACTGAGAAAAGCTGTAGTTAACACTCACTTGGTAATAGGCACCTTCAGAGCACAGTAGTCCAAACTAGCATGATTCTTTCCCTGTGATACATTTCTCCATTCTACGTAAGTAAGTTGGGTAGGAAACATATGGGAAAAATTCCTATACAAAATACTGGAATAATCCTTACCTTCCATAGCCACTGCCTCCAGATAGCCTATATTTTGCCCTTTGCATTCTGGCTGGGAGCCAGGACTGCTAGAGTGATGAATCAAAAACATCCATAAGGAAAATGAAACGGAGGAGGCCCCTATTCAGTACATTCCTCTTTTGTTAATTGTTCCTATATTTCATTCCAGCCCCCCATCCTTCCAAACTGCTGGGATTGTGACTAAGCTTCAGCAGTTTACACGCATAGAAGAGAGAGTAGTCACCCTCCTGGGGCTGATTTCATTGTCACTTTAGAAGCTCTGTTGCTCAGCAGGCTCATCTATCATGCAGATCAGCTGCATGAGGAAACTTTGGCTTTGCTCACCTTGCATCCTAGCACTGTTCGAACCTCACTGGATGTGTAAGCTAAATCCCAGACTGTGAAAACCAGGAAGAAACAAACCCCACTCTCCAACCATGCTGCAGAAATGACAGCACATGCTGGCCAGGCAACACTGCTCAAAAAGGACAACTATTTCTTTGGCTGTGGCACTTAATTTCAATAGATTTTGTTTGTCAGTCATGAGTCAGCTCTGAAGCAAGCTCCTACCCTCAAGGTATGGTATAGATACTTCAGAGTTGACACCTCACGAGTCGCTCCATATATATGGGTAACTTAACACTGCTGTTCCTAGGTAGCAATTACACTAGATGGCAGGTTGGAAGCATAGCTGGTAACCAGAAAGAAGGAGCCAAAAATAAAAGCTATTGAAGTCTGTTTTTAAGATAACTGCTGTGCCCTTCTCCTCAAAAGAGATCAAGGCTGCTCAGGTGGAAACTGAGGAAAAAGCCTAGGGAAAGCAAAGCAAAACAAGTCAAAAAACAATGAATAGCAACAGGAAAATAAACTGGAAATATATGCAAAACAAAGATAGAGGTGAGCCTGCCCAAACTTCACCCCATAAGTCCCAGCTCCTGGAGCAAGGGGATTAAATGCAGACCCCAGTGGCACTAAAGCTATTTTCTCTCACTTGCTATCCTCTGCAGAGAAGACTTGGAAAATGTAAAATAGAAGTGCTTCAAAAGCCTGGAAAGGCCAAACATTGGATCTTTAAAACCAGAGCGACCTGATGATTCTGTGATGAATACCTGATGAGTACCTGATGAGTATTGTGTTCAGTGTCGTCAGGCCCCCACTATGAGAAAGACACTGAGGCCCTGGAGAGTGTCAGGAGAAGGGAACAGAGCTGGTGAGGATGTTAGGAAACATTTCTTCTCCAAAAGAGTGGTGAGGCACTGGAATGGGCTGCCCAGGGAGGTGGGTTTTGAGTCACCATCCCTGGAGGTGTTCCAGAAACATGTAGATGTTGTACTGAGGGACATGATTTGGTGGGAAAATGGTGGTGGTAGGTGGACGGTTGGACTGGATGATCTTGGAGGTCTTTTCCAACCTTGGTGCTTCTATGCTTCTTTGAGATTTGCCCCACAACTTTTGAACACTGAAGAAGTGTTTGCAATGCTGGTAATATTGCACTGGTTGGATGAGTTAATTGTTTGGGCCCTATGACACTATGCATCTATGTTGCTTTTTGGACAAAGAAGACCATTTTCATTATAAAGGTGTTGAAGTGCAAATATGTAGTTTTCAGGTCAAAATGAAATCCGATATCAGAAAGTAAATGACAAGGACAGAGATGTCTAGGGACATGCTAAAGCCTGTAAGGCTTTGTATTAAAAGGCTAATGTTTCCAAGTACATCTTTAGATGGTACATTTATATTGCTAAAAGACCCAGCTCACACCACAATGACAATGGGAAAGTGTAATGATATTGGCAGCTGACAGCAAGTCTTCTACTGCTGTTTTAGAATAGGTCAGACACCACAAACCAGATTTAGAGCATGCTTTCCAGAGACACTGGCCACCCACAATTCCTACAGGGCTGGGCACAGACATCAAGCCAACAGCTGTAGAGCTCTTATTTCCAATGTTGTGTTTCCAGTCAACACAAAAGCTTAGGTAAGGAACATATAGTCAGGAGTGTCTTCTGGGTTTCTCAGGGTTTTTTTAATGGTTGGTTTTGTTGTTGTTGTTGTTGTTTTGTTTTGTTTTGTTTTTTAAGCCTCTTTCCCAGCTAGGCTTACTAAGGAACAAGAAAATCAAATGACTTGCATGGAGGTCACAGAGTGAGTCATCAGCTCAGCCCAGTGACGGTCAAATAAAGCTTATTTGTAAAACTATAATTTTATAGTGCTCTACTGCATAGCTTTAAAAATGAATGTATGGGAAAAATACACCCACATATGACAAATGTACTTATGCTCTCTCTGCTTTGGGTGGACGTTCTGTTAGTCACAGAGGAGCATCTGTGCAAAGCTTTTTTTGTTGCTGCTTTTTTGCTTCTCTAGACATTTCATCAAATGGTCCCTGAGTCAGAAGAAGTGGGTTTTGCTATTAAAGTCTGTGTGGAGGCTGCATTCCAAAGCTGTTGGAGGATTCAAAGATAAATATTCTTTCTTTGAAGAAAAAAAAAAAATTAAGCATCTTCAGGTTTAAAACAAAACCAAACAAAAACAACAACAATCCAAACTGAGTGTAATGTTTATGAAGACAGCAACTAACTAATGATCCTGCATGTCACTTGCTTTGGAACCGAAACCCAAGAGGCTCTTCATTAAAGCTTGAGTCCCTTTCAACTTGCTTTCAATTGTATAACGTATGCGCCCACTGCACTAAAAAAATGGTATTGATTCATATTGAAACTAATTCCAACAGCAACAAAATATTAGCCAGCAACCTCATCCAGCTACTGTGTGATGAACAAAGCTCTTTGGAACAGAAGCCATCTCTGTTCTGTGATTTGTATTTTGTGTGGTGAGGGTGGAATTCAAGCCTGTAATAATCTGTCTCAAGAAAATACATAGGGGTGAGCGTATGGGCTACTGCTCTCTTGACTCACTGCTTTAGAAACCACATGCATCCTCTCAGATAGGTGGCTTACATCCACAAAGGGAGAGAGAATGCAGTGGGAGATGGAAGAACCATGCCGTCCCGTGCAACTATGTACCATATACATACAGTAACGGCAACAAACATCCGAGGTGTAATATGAGGAGGTCAGGCTTGTATTTGACATAAATCTTGGTTTATTGCTCTGAGCAACATCCCTCCCTTAGTGCAGAGCTGTCACTGAGCAGCATCTCCAAGCCCAGAGCTACAGGGTTCTCCGTACTGTGGTCCACCACTGAGAACAGAAATAACAACGGAAGTCTTTGCTCACTGTTCCACTATCTGTCATCTTCCCTTCATGGCAGTACCAAAGCCAAGATGGGCTTGGAAGGATTTTGCCCTCCTACATGAGGTAGAACAAGTGTTTCCTCCCTAGTACCCTGGGTGTGCTGAGGAGCTGATTGCTCAAGGACAGAGTCATCCAAAAGCTGAATGCCAAGCTGAGTTCTTACCACACCCCACTTTGCCCGCCTCCAGCAATATCTCACAGCAAAATTACCTACTTTGTGCTAAAAAGAGAGTCCAGGACGTGGGGAGGGTCAACATGTCGCCTCTGCTTCACCAGACATTCAAGGGAGGATTGTATGCAAAGGGAAGGATGAGCCTCTGAAAGTGGAGATCTGCAGAAGGAAAGCTGTTGGGCAAGACTGCACAGGGAAAGAGGACAGCTTTGTTTGAGCTGGCCTGGTCCCAGCCTCGCACTGCCATTCTGACTGTGGTTGAGGCAAAAACAGTCCTCAAGCAACATTACTTAGCCTGGTGCACCTCATTTCTGATAGTCAGATCACCAAGGCAATTATAGCTCACATCCAAGAAAAGCCAAGAAGTTGAATGAATAAAAATGTTGAAATATTAGATCATCAGTAGAACAGTGAAAACCCCAAACAGATACAAAAAATGTTACTGCCATTTTTTTGTTGTTGTTATCTTCAAGCGAAAACCTGTTTGGGCCAGAATGAATTCTTTGGAATTGTGCTACTGAATGTGCCTATAGTTAGGAGATAAAAATTGGAAAAAAAGAGGTGTTAAAGCTGCTAGGAGACGTGATCATCACAATGAGGGACTGGTTGCAGCCTGCAGGAACCTGAAAAGAAACTGGTGAGTGCAGGAGTTAGAAGGCATTGCTATGACAACAAAGCAAACCACCCCTGAAGAGAATAGAAAATATGTACAGCCATGCCAAGATCATAAGCAAAGAAATGTATATTCTAAGAGGAGGCAAATGAAACATTGACTTGGAAAACAAAATTACGCCTTCAGCATGATTTCCCCTTTATGCATGGCACCTCTTCAGGAAAAGCATGCATTTAGCAGAGGGAAAGAAACTTTCCTCAGAGCACTTCTTTGCCCGGTGCTTACGCTTCAAGGAGGTGGCAGAAATATCTGTGCTCTGCGTTTGCACTCCCAGATTTTGGTTAGCTGTGGTTGTTTAAGCCATCCATAAGGTGGTCTCTATGCTGTTCTTCCAACCAACGCCTACTGTACTCGTGAACAAATGTAGTGCTAGCTTTCTTACATTTTCCCTCCTAATAAAATTAATCTCATTTACCAGAAGAAGCCTTTTTATTCACACTCAAAGCCCGAGATACTCCATGGAGGGTTAAACCTAGAAATTCCTCTAGCATTCTGGCAGAGAACGTTTCCATGTTCGTCTACAGCTGCACATAAGTCATTAGCGAGATCGGTCCAGGCAGTTGTCTGGACCATACCTAGCAGCAAGCTCCCTGGTGACACTGATGCTTGATGACATTCAGCTCTTGAAATCAGAGCCAGCATGGATGTTGACACAAAGATCCACACTCCGTGTGCCCAGTCAGGAGGGGGAAAATCCTCTGCTTCCCAAAGTGAAGGAGCAAATGAGCAAGCTGGAGAAACACACCACAGAAGTGTGTGCTGAAGAGGTGGTGAGCAGCATCTAGGGCTTGTTGCAGGAGTGGAGATGGGAAGCTGTGTGCCACAGGATTGTTCTGCATAGGGGATGTCCTGCACTAGGAGAATTGCACAGATACTGCTGGAGACAGAGCCGTGGCAGTCCCTACCTGCACAGTCTTGTTGTGTCTTTTGAGACACACTGTACTCTGTGGAGTACATCTGGAACATCAGCAACCTAATGCATGAACCACATTGTCCTGGGCTAGAAGCTATATTGCAACAACAACAGCAGTGTTGGTGCCCTTGCCCTCCTGGGAGAGCTGCTGCCATGGAGCAGCTTGGGTCAAAGACCTCAAGAGGACACGGCCAGTGCCACCAAAGGGAATTTCAGCCTACAGCAATGCCACCTACATACCCAGACAAGCTAAACTGTCAGAAACACTCATCTGTCAGCAGAGCTCTGTCTACACCAGTGCTCTGCCAGCAGCGGGGGAGTTGATTTCTTTCCACACCCTAGAATTACACTGGCAACGCTCTGTAGGTTACACTAAGCCACAGAGTGCAGGCCACGTGTGCATACACTTTGTTGGCCTTCATTCGATCCTGTGCATTAAAGGCAGCTGGGCTTCCCCTGTTTCCAACCAAGTAATAATTACACCTATTGTTCCCAGTGGGCATGGAGACCCTGTTCACACCTATCCAGAAAGACAAGGCATACAATCAACACCTTGCTGGGACAGAGAGCTTTTGTTCAGGTTAGTTATTACATGCCTTGCAGACTGAAAACAGTGCTTCTTACATCCATTTCAGCTCATTTCCTGCCTGCTTCAGAGCTTAACTCCCTGCTTCTTCCCAGCTCTTTGTGCACGGATGTGTCTTTGTGCAGCAAAGAATCACTTCATCTCAGGGCCAAAATCACACAGGAAAAAAAAACTGAGTATATTGCCTGAGTAAGGTCTATCTCTGCAACCCCAATGTGGTGTTTTGCCCACTGACAACTTTAACTATAAATATCTGAATCATCAGATACAACCTGAGTGAGAGGAGCACTGACATCAGCTGGAGACATCACAGCACCGAGCTGCTTTGGAGATGTAGCCACACTCTGCTGCCTGTCATCAGCATCAAGCCAGAGGTCAGCTCATATCGGAGCACTCCCAAATCAGCTGGATTAACTTAAACCTCCTTTGTCATCTCTATAAACTAACACTGTGCATAGCTGGGTAGGTAGACATAGCATTTTCTCTGCCTTAATACAGATAAAGCAGTACCAATGCTGCAAAGGGGAAGGGTCGCAAAAAGGCTATTTCCTGCACGTATTTTGTTAATAAAAGCAATAATAGCTATCTTTTGTAAAAAGAAAATGCAGCCACACTCATGCGATCATGGCAGACTAAGAAGTCCCATAGCACACAGTCCTGCCTCTTCTTGCAGCTGGCTCTAAATGCAATAGCATTTGTGCCCTGGGGCCTCAGACCTCCAAATTAACTAACAAGCTTTGTCTCCCATTGGTGCAACTGAAAGGTGATTCTCTGATCTCAGGAAACACTAATTGCTCCTTTTTCTTTTCCCTGATTTAATTTAAATAACATCCAGTCCCACCCTCCCAAATAACCACTGTAAGGAGATCTAAACTTCTGTACTTAGCACAGAGATTGCAGCAGACAGGTGAGCAATTAGGCAAAAGTAAGCAGCAAGTTCTAATCCAACAGGCGTTCACTGTTTGCTTCCTGTGACAACTGCTGTACCTCACTGATGCAGGATGCTCAGCTGGATTTGACACACAGCACTTTGCAAATGAACTCCGTTTTCAGACTTCAGTGTTGTGAAGTTGGGCAGAGGTTCGGGATTTAAAGCAAATAAAATGAAAACCTTCACCATTCAGCCTTGCCCCATCACCTGGTAAACAAATCTGTGGCAGTGACTCCTCTCCCACGTGCTTCCTCACTGTCCTTCAGCTTTGGCACAGTGTTTATGCCCCAGCACAATGGGACTCCTATGTGCTTACACACATGTGGTAGAACCTAGATGAGCATCTAAAACCACTTTGGTAGCAACATCCATAAAATACATGGAGGTCGTTGTCATTGGAAGAGGGGCACCGTGATTTGAGATATTCCTCTTACAATTAGCAGCTTATAGCCTGATGATGGAAAAACAAAAGCAAACAAACAACAACAACAAAACCAGCCCCAGCCTCAGTTCTCTTTATTTTCCCATTTTATCATCATCAGTATCTCAGCCGCAGCCTCTGGAGAGGCTGAGGTAACCCTGCAGGACACAGGCTGTCAGAGATTGGCACTGCTACCCCCATGCCATGGAGCCCCCAGGGCAGAACCACAGCACTGTTACTGTGGAACAGAAGTGTACGGCACTGCCCAGGATGCTCCTTTCCTACTTCCATGGGATGTCTTCAATGCTCCTATGCCACTGGTGGCTGGAGATAAAGGTATTTCACTGCCTTGGACATTCTTCTCCAGGGTGATTCTCCTGAATGGGGACACAGATGCGCTTCCCCAGGTTCCCAGCCCGCTGCCTGGATGACAGGGTTAAGGACCCAGCTAATGGTTCTGGGAAGTGTGGCTCAGCCCTTAAAAGGGCTGTTGTGAAGAAAAAGGGGAAGCAAGATTAAAAAGAAAAGAAGTGACAAAGCTGGACCGCGACATCTGATTGAAATCTCAGGTTTCAGTCACAGTTTACTGAAACTCCCCCCCCACACACACTTCGAAATTGTCTCATGATGGAATGAATTGTTCTACCAACAAGTGTAAAAGGAAATGATTAATTAACCCCTCCCATGCAAACTGATTACCAGCACTTCCATATCTCCAGGACCTGAGCAGTGAATGAGCTTCCTGTGACTCCAGCCAGGCACCGGGAGGGTGCTGCTGTTAGCGCTCACACTCCTGGCTCAGAGCTGTAGGGACTGCATAGCACATCTGTGCTCATCAGCAGTGTCATGAGCAGTAATTCCTGCAGTCTTCGACCTCGTGCACCGAAGCAGTCTTGGTTTGAATAGAAAAAAATAAGAAGAAGCTGTGCTTCACGCCCCACAGCATGCAAATGGAGCACTGGGCTAATGGGGAGACGAATGCTGCAGCCCTCCCTGCCACGCAGACCGGAGCCTGGGAGGCTCCAAGGGTAGCACGCCAGCTTGGGCTTTCTTTGTGAAACGTGATGCTCAGTTTGCTGGGAGTACCACAAGAGCAACTGGAAGCCCATATCTCGCAGAAAGATAGAGTGCTGCCAGCAGTTAATGGCGGGTATCTCACTCTTGTACACAACAGCCCTCTCTCCTGGTGAGATGGGAATCAGGCATGAGCAGGACGCTCCTGCTTCTTGCAGCTCCTTCTCTCATGGTGGCATGGTTCCCAGCTGCTGATCTTACCATGCATCAGACAAAATCCACCTCGCTGCTATCTTTGGCCTCCACGCTATCAGATGCTGACCCTGATTCGGAGCTGTGCTGCTCCCAGCCGCACGGCACAGCCACAAAGCAGCAGGAAAACCAGGCTGTGTGCCCACCCTCATGCATCCCATGCTTGGGTGTAGAGCCTCTGCGACTTCCAAGGCTTTCAAGGCAGAAATCACAAAATGTCACCGCCATAGGGAGTAAGAATGTAACCTCAGCCCCAGCTCACAGGCCAGCATCCCCCCTTCCCCCCTGAGGAAAATGGTTTCTGTGTTAAACTTTCACAACTAAACCTGAAACCCAGTGGTGTTTGCTTTAGGTTTTGTTACAAACCTAGAACACAGGCCAAGTTTGCAAAGAAAAAAAAAAAAAAACTGGGCAAAGTTTCAAGCAAATCAAAACCGATTTATGGTTTTGAGTGGAAACCATATTCACTTCACTACTTTCACAAGGGTTTGATCTGAAACCAGGCACGATCTGGCAGCCAGGAGCTGCCTTTTGTTTGGAGGCCCAGGTTAAATGGGAGCCCAAAGCAGTACATCCCCTAGCACCAGCACGCCAGGGTCCCCGCAGGAAGGGCTTACACTCACAGCTGCTCTGGGGATGCCCCATTGCACAGCCCCATAAGTCATCACCTCAACTGGGTGCTCTGCAGCAGCACTGATACAACTCACCAGTTTTACTGAGCGATAAGGAGAATGCCTTACAGTGTGCACGTACCTCATTATCTTTGGGCTCTCTCTCCCTCTGCCTAGCACTGATACTTGTGTATGTTTTAGGCTTGCTCCTGAAATATAAAACAAAAACGTCTATCTGAAAAACGTGACTGCAACTGTGCCATTGCTGAGGTACAGTGCAGCACAGGCAGAAGGCTGGGGGAAATAATGGACAACCATTACTTAATAACCCTGTGCCTGGCTCCAACAATCATGTCACATCATTAAATATAATGTCTTGCTTGTCCCTGCCAGCTCTCCATTTTCCAAGTCCTATTTAATGCCTTGTAGGTCCAGACTGTGGACTATGGATCCTTGAGTCTGCTGAGATGCTGTGGACATGCGAGGACAGCCCAACAACCCCAAGCCATGTGGGACCATTAGGGCCATGCCATCCATGTCATACCAAGACGTACATTTCTGCTTGGCTATACACTGGGAGCAGATTTCATGAGATTAGCTACTGGGAACATTAAGTGCATTCTTCAGTTTTTGTGGGACTGGCAGGCCTATCTATTGACAAAAGAAACAGATGCATAAACACTGGTTTGCACATACCCTGTCCCCCATCCTCGCATTTGAGATTAGACTTTGCAGAAGCATATTATTTCATGACAAAAAAATGCAGCAAGGAACAACGCTTTGTATAGGAGATCAAAGAACCAGCTTGAGATGTGGCGGCAGTCAAGTTGGCAGGAGAGAGGTGCAGCATCCCCAGCCACGGGCACTCCCTGAGCCAGCAGGAAGCCTCCCAGTACTTAAATAACACTGTCAGTTAGATGGAGGTTGACTTTATACACGATGTCAGTGACGCCACCATTCAGCTTGGGCAAGTAGCAGGCCAAATTCCCAGAGAAAGGAAGGCTATTCCAGCAGGGGCAATTCTTGCTCGCTCATGCCAGCCAGTTCTCAAATCCAGTTTTCCACTTATATTTTAAGTATCCTCCTCAGAAGAGAAGCAAATGAGGCTGTTCTGCAAAGGCTGACCGGAAAAAAATGAAAAGAGAAAACTACTCCAGATGAAGCACAGCTGGACCTCTTCTCTTGCTTGTATTATTGACTGCCCTTCGGGATATAAAGAAAGTTCATGCTCCATTGTTCCAATGACAGAGCAAGGCCTGCTGAGACCCCACCACTTCATCACAAAACAGTGCATGCTGGAGAGACCACAAAGGACCACAGCTGGCCAGCTGCGGGAAAGTCAGAAAAAGAAGTAACTAACTTCAAATGGCACAGATTCAGAATTTCTGCCTCCTGCTACTTGGAGCGCACAGCATCACTTTTTGTCTGGAAGGACACATGGCATTGCGGGACATGGTTTACTTATAGGATTCAATAGGTCAGGTTGGTGGTTGGATGTTAAATGTCCTTTCCAACCGAGGCGGTTCTGTGATTCTATTATGTGAACATCACCTATGCTGCTGGTTACCTAACAGCTGGTTTTAACATGCTACTGTGCTCACTTCAGATATTAAGCTGGGAAAGGGAAGCTCAAGGACATGGCTGTCTGACCAAGGAAGTGCTTGCTCCAGCAGAGGATCTGTCACCAGGTATTTGCACTGGTCCTCCCAGACCGGATTCCACCCACCCCTATCCACAGGTGCTAACAAGCCAGGAAAACGCTTGAGACCCCTATCCACAGGTGCTAACAAGCCAGGAAAACGCTTGAGATGCAAAACACACCACTACTTCAGTTGTTTGCTGGGGATGTTCCCCTCTTGCCTATCAGCATCACCTCTCTTATCTGGGGTGAGCACAAGCACTTTCTTCCTCTGCACATCCCTTGCCCGCCTGCTGCTGGACAAGCAAGCCCCCAGATCCTCTAGCATGACCTTGCACATCTACCCATGCATGACCCACCAGCAAACCAGGAGAATCTCGAAGATGTTGGGATGATGGGCACTACTGTGAGCCCCATCCAGAGCACTCAGGGTATGAGTTGAAGGAGGACAAAAAAGCAAAAGATGTCCATTAAAAATTGCAAAATCAAACCATGTAATTTTGGAGCTTCCAAAATGAATGAAACATTGCAAATGTTTTCAACCGTACCCCAAATATAGGGGGAAAAGACATTCATATCTACAATCCTTGGGGAAAAGAATGGTTTGAAAATGCCACAGCATTTTATTGCAATGCCTCTTAAACACAACCCTTTGGTTTGCTATTTTGAAGTGGCATTGTCCACTCAAAAGAGACCTGAAATAAAAGAAAGTGTGAAAAGCCAGAGGGGTGACTAACCTCAAAACAAAACATGGCATTCAGAACATGATTCGGGTTGACCCCAAATAATGTGTTGGGGTTTTTCTCATTTCCCCTGAACAAAACAGAAAAATGGACGTTTATTTCGCTTTGACCCAATCCAGTTCTTTTTCTTCTGTTTCCCAGCCTGGAGGCTGCTATTATTTTCCTCAGATTTTCCGGGCTCTTTATGCCTCCCTGCCATGCAGTGCATGGACAAACAGGACAAGAAACAAAGCCTTGTTCTGCTGCTTCAGGGCAAACCTAGACCTCAGGTACGCACTTTTACTTAACTTTCCCCATAAGGAGCTAATCAATACTATCGATGCTGCCTGACTCACTAATTTCAGGAGTGCATACAAACCACAGTGCTGATATAGCCTTTGCGTACTTGCGAGAAGCAGGCAGGGCAGGGAGAATCTGTTCCTATTTAATCTTCTCTCTGACTGTGGCATGAAGATCTGCTCCCAGAGCTTGGTTTCCCTGACCTCAGAGCCAAGACAAGCTTTATCAGCACTGGAAGCTGCTGTGTCTGCCGATGGATGCACACCCCCAAAAACAACAGCTGTGCCATTGTGCAGCAAAGCTTTCCTCTGCTACAGCATCCCCAGATCACAGACAGGCTTTTAGGGTCTCCACCTAACGTGTGTCTCTTTCGTGGCGTTACTCCACTTGCAAGGGCTGCCAAGCATCAAGAAAAACACCTTCTTCCTTCCCCCCCCTTTCCCTTTTTCACACTTTTGGTGTTTTTGCATCCTCCTCAGTGGGTTTCCGGCAGTTCCTTCCCACCCCACAACAGACAGCTGTGCTCACTGTACCTGCGTGCACTCTGCCTTTTTCTCCCCACTTTGTTCCATCTAGAAGATAAGCACAAGCATGGAGAAAATGTGCTATACCATCCTCGACAGCTGGGATCTCAATGGCATTTCACCCTTCTGGAGGTCCCACCAGTGGGTGCAGCCATGCCTTTTTCAACCCACCCAAACGTGAAGCTAAGTCTCCCCCGGCACTGGAAGCTCTGTGTTTTTGCTGTAGCTGGGCTCACTTTCATTTTCATCCAAGTCTTGGCTGGGGAGCCCTCAGCCCAAAAGTCATTGCTTGCTAGGGACCAAGCCTTGAGTATCCCCAGGAGTTATCACCCTAAGAAGCAAGTGCAGAGCCTGGGGCTGGGGTTACAGGAGTACCAAAGCAGCCTCCTGAGGGCCTGATCTGGCCGTCTTCTCCTCAGCACAGGAACACTTCCCAACACTGGTTCTACTGTATTCATCACCTGCAAATACACATGAAAAGACAAAGCCAAGTGCTCCTTTCCCCACAGCTGGCACTGAGGACTATGTGTCAGATTGTGTATGTTTCACCCCAACCAAAAGACTACATGTATGCATTTTTTTCCTAGTTTAGAAAAGCAAAAAATATTTCTCAGGCTTTTGTTTCAAAAATCACCACACTCTGGCATTTTTCAGCAAAATATTTCAGTTAGAGCTTTATTGTTCTTTTTATTCAATTTTTTCTTTCTTTTTATTTAATGAGACAGATTTAGCAAGCGACAGACTCAGCAAGGGACTCAATCAGAATTTATAGGATGCTGGCAAGTCCAAGGTGGACCCACCCGGGTAGCGAGCAAAGATTTAAGACTTATCTGAGGTCATGGAAGTAAAAAGAACAACCTTTCCTTTGGCTCCCATATTCACAGCTTCCAGCTTGAGCAGAAGTGCCCTCCTGCAGCAGGTCCGCATGGCAGGAGACCTGGGAGATGGAGGGCAGCTGGGGAGGGCAGGGAGGGGATGCTGGGGACTGGAGGACCAGATGCTGTCATACAGGAAACAAAAGCCAAAAGAGGAAAAGGGAAAAGGTCAACAGCACCTTCCAGTTCAAAACTGCCTGTAACTATTGCTCTGCAGATGAAAATGTCAAAAGAAGCAGTGCCTTTGTGCAGTATTCCCAGATTGCTTTGGTAGTCAGCATTCCCATACTTCCTCCTCCTTGTGAGCTTGGCCAGCATAATTGTGCTGGGTCTGGTAACCCCGTGGGTGTCTGGCTAACATCTACCATCATGGCACACTGCAGAGCACCACACCTCCGAAATGAGCCCAGGGTGCTCTCCAGCCATGGTGCTCCAAGAGAGGGACACACAAGGTCTGATACTCGAAATGGAGATTGCAAAACCCTTTGTCCCAACAGCAAGTTGAGGATGAGGGCTGCTGCAAATAGAAGTAAAAGAGGAAGGTGACTCCAGTGCCAGGCAGGGGTTTCACAGCCACGCGCATCTCCCAGCCAAAGGGAATTCCACACAGAATGTGGTGTTTGGGCATCTTTCATGTCACAGTGCAGTTTCCGATATGAACACATATGCTGCACCTCTTTATGGTAAGTGTGCTTTAATTTAGACCTCTGTGATGCAAGACCCTGAGAAGTGCATTTCAAATTGAAAAGGCAGATGGTTCTGGACACAAAAGGCACAAATATTATACCACAAAACACTTTCTGAAGGGTGTGCCTTCTTCAAAAACACCTCCTTTAGAAAGACTAAAATACAGAGGAGAGATGGCGTGTGCCTGACAGTCATTATTAAAATAATAATAAATACAAAAAAGTAGAGGGGAAGCGTTGTAATTAGGAATCTAAGTCTAATTCTTTATCCAAGTTCCATGTTGGCACAAGTGCAAAGGAAAGAGCTCTTGTGTAGGCAGCAAAAAATATCTGTAGGTGAAAACACATCTTTGGATTGTGGAAAAAAAAATGTGTTTCATCTTAATGGAGATATCTTAAAACTTGGAAATCAAGATGTAAAGAATTTTTCCTAGGGTGGCAATGCAGACTGGAGCACATTCACACAGGCAGCACCAGGCAAAAGATTAGAGCCATGTACAGTCTGATGGAGCAGCTCCACAGCACAGTGCTGTTTTAATCCATGCTGATATGAACCATGGGAAGAAAAGAAGCAGTGTAGTATTTAGCTTGAGACATTCAGTATGATTCCAAAATTCTCCTAAGTTTGGAGCCATTCTGGTATTTCTCATAAATATGTTGGTGTAGGTTTCTGTTCTTTCCGGTAATAAATTGCAGAGAGGCTTTTAGGTGATTAAATACCAGTAGCAGCCCAGTGATTAGACGTGTAAAGGAGCACTGGGATTCAAGCTCTAGCAGAGGTTTTCCTGTCCTACATGACTCCTGGTGCTCCCAAGGCTGACTGGTGCTGCTGACACCTGGGCATTTCCCTGTGCCCTTGTTTCTCCTGCTCTTCTTGTCCTTACCAAACACTGTGGGGGATACAAGTGACAATCAGCATATGACACCTTACATGAAGCCATGCACAATGCATGACATGGATCACTATCTTTCCTCAGCATCTCATGTTCCTCAGTGATTAGTTCCCCCTGGCACTTGGAAAATGACAATGAGAAAATGCAGTATGATGGATATTAAGGGCCAAAATCTGGACTGCCATCTCCCAGGCCTTCAATCAGTTTGCTCAAGTCTTGTAAGAGAGGTTTCATGTTCATTACTTCCTTGGAACCAGAAGACCCAAGAGAAGACCCAAATGTTCTCAGAGCAGAAGCTGATTTATAAGCAGCTTTCCAAAGTCACCGTTACCCAGAGCACTTTGTGTGGCAATAAAGTAAATAGTGCAGCAATGATTTGGTACAGAAAGCAGTCATTGCACACCAGGCAATGTGTACAGGGTATGGGAGGAACACATCTGGAAGGAGAAAAGCAGTAAGAAGGGAAAAATAAAGGAGCAGCCCAGATTCTGTGATAGGTCTATTGAAGGCAAAACCAGTGACAGCAGTGGGGCTGAACCAGGCAGCCATGGAGCCACGTGCCTTCCTCCTCCTGCACAAACCACCCCTCCGGCCATCCTTTGCAAAGCTGCAGCCAAACAATCATCACGTGGCAGAAGTACGTGCAGGAGGGGATGAAGTTCTCTCTTCCTAAACATAGCTTTCAGCACATCCATTTAAGTGTAAATGCTGGGGTTTATAGACTTGAAGAGAAAAACAGAATCAAAGGCAAATGGTTACCTGCCATGGACCTAGGAGGTCACCTTCACAATCCCTGAAATGTAAACCAAACTCTTCCCAGGATGGAAACAAAGCCTGTTTTCCAATAGCTTCCATCTGCAGTTTTTCAGCAAATTCTGGATAATTCTTCTGCCACAACCCTTCAATTGAACGAACTTCAATTTCCGCTTTTAGCACAAGGATATAACAACAGGAAGAATGAAGGCAGCCCTTTGGTGGCCACTTTGGCACACCAACGCCTTGGGTTACTTCACTTTGCTGGCCCATGCCTTGAGTTGTTTTGCTTTGCTGGCCTGAAGCTCCCATCCTCTGTACTTGCAATTGCAGGCTTTGTTCATCACACCAGCAAGTGCTGCTGGAGATGTCGCTGGCTGTATGTGCAATAGGTTGCAGCCAGCTCCTGAAAAGGGCAGCACCTAACAGACAACCAGGCAGCAGGGCTGTGCGTCCCCATTCCATGTAGGCAGAGCTGGAATACATACCAAAGCACATGTGCCACCCCAAAAGACTCGTGTGGGGTGACTAATTACTTTTTCTCTTTAGAAGTGGGCAGGGAAGCATAATGTGCTCACGATTACAAGGACATAAAAGCAGGCTGTGATTATTTTTCATGGGAATTCTCGGGAGCGGCAATGCAGGTGTCTCAGAGGATAGCAGGGCCAGGTATTTCTCTCTGTGGGATGCTGACCTGCCCTCCCTGCCTCCTCACTGTGTGCTGTGGCTTTATCCCAGCCAGAGCCATCCCATAGCAAGTGGGGCTCCCCAGGAACTTATCTCCTGGCCAATGTCCTACTGAGGTTACCTCCCCAGCTGGGCCAGGATGGGGTGAACCCCCCACTAGAGCTGCTCAGGCACTCAGCCAGGACCCTCTAAGTTTGCCTATAGGAAGGCAACTTTCTTAACGTCAGCCCTTGAAGGGTCCAGGCATAACTCAAATAATCCCCCAGGAGGGGAAGAATAGATGAACACAGCTCCAGTGTCTTCCCCAGATCCACCCATTTCTGCACTCTCTGAAGGCAGATCATTTGGCATCTGTTTGTTCGGCACCCGTGAGACTCTGGAAACAGCTGTAGCATAAACACAGGAAGCTCCCAAGAGTGGAAAGGCATCTCAAGGGAGGGCAGCCCTTGCCTGGTGCCACCACAGCCCAACTTTAGGACTAACCCCAGGACTTCCAGCGCATCAGTGGCAGCGGTTGTGTACGCTCCTCTCTGGATGCAAAGGGCCAGTGAACAGCCGAAAGCAAAGCTCTGCCCACCCTGGTAGTGCTGCTTTCTGAATTCACCGGGTGTATTTTGGGGGGTGGGAAGGAGGCTGAAACACTGAACTCCAGATCAGAGCAGTTTCCTGCTATCTGCACCGCAAAGACAATGTGTCATGTGCTCGAGAGATTAGAATTTGGGTTTTGTTATCATCCCCTTCTATCAGAAGGAAGTTATGCACACAAAGGAAACACCAAACCAGCATGAAAGGAGGGCTATAAATCATTTACTGCTGAATGCTAAGAGGACGGCAGAGAACCCAATAGGAAAGCAAGGGTTTTGAAAAGCCCCCTTTAACTCACAGTCACTTAATTTCAACAACCCTTGCTTTCATTTTGGGAGAGGCTGAAAGAGACTGCATGATTTCAGAACTCAGAAAGTAGTGGGTTTGTTTTTGGGGGGCAAAGCAACCAGTTTGGCAGGGAGGATCCCTTTCTGCTCACTCATTCTGGTCTTGTTGTACCCCAAAATAACCTCCTGGGAAGACTGCAGTCATTGCAGATCGTTTCTGCAGCTCTTACATTCTGAGCTGTTACAACAGGGGAAAAAAATGGGTGTAGATGTGGCACTGAGGGACACGATTAGTGGACATGGTAGGGATGGGTTGGTGGTTGGACTAGATGATCTCAGAGGTCTTTTCCAACCTTAATGATTCTGTGATTCTATGGTTATTGTTGCCTTTAAAATACAATTGCTGCTCAGAAAAATGATTGGGTGAGGGGTACTCATCAGGAGGATGGTGTGATTCAGGGCTGCCAACTTCTACTCTTCCCTCATTCCAAGTCACGGAGTGAGTCAGTGGAAAAGGCACTGAAATCAGTGCGGTCACCAAGGTGCCAGCGCTCATACGGGGGTTCCTACACCAGCAGTGTGGGAGTCTCCAGCCTAGAGGGACGCGTTGTCAAGGCAAGAATGTGGGAAGGAAATGGCAAGCCTGCATTCCAAGCTCTGCTATGCCAAATCCTAGTGCTTCTCACCCCAAAGCGGTGTCAGCTGAAGGTATAGCAGCCCGTGGGGAAGTCTATTTCCTGCCCAAATGTCCTCACATCTAGTTCTCTGCAACAGCTAAAATATTGCTCTGCACAAGGAGCTTCCCATTCAAACATAAAGTGCAGAATATTCACAGCATGCAAATCATTAGTCTTGAAGCTCTGCCACCAATGGCTAATTAACTGGAGGTGCTGTAATGATCACATCTCGGGAAAGGTTGTATATGAGCAGTGCACGAGCAGTAGTCTCCCCTCGGCTAGCTGTTCCATTCAGAAAAAAGCAGTCATTCTGCAAGCACTGCTCAGAGGAACCAGCGTGGTAACCCGAACAACTGGAACGTACCATGCAGTTCTTGTCCATATGAACAGCATATATGCAGTCGTAAGAGGGTTGCGCAGTGAGATGAATGGATCATTTAGCAGCACCCAAATTAGCATGTGAGTGAAAGCAGAGATCAAATGTGAGATCTCACAAATCCACAGGAAATGACTCAAGAAACGAGATCAGGTAAACCTTCAGCTGCCGTGTCTGGGAAAGGGTGGCTGCTCACCGCTGGGACGTGAAATACACCCTAAGCATTGGGACCAGAATGCCAAGCTCCCAGCACCAACAGCAAGGTGCATACCCTAGTCCTGCTCAGCAGGATGCGCACTACAGTGATCTTTTAGAGATGGGAATTTAGTGATGGGATTGTACCCCACTGCTTTTTCACGTGGCTATGATTCTCCCCCTGCTGTGGCTCTGCGAGAGTCAGCAGCTAAATGCCATGCTCACAGCTTCTTGCGTATCCAT
Source organism: Pavo muticus (assembly GCA_016647715.1). Taxonomy (NCBI): domain Eukaryota; kingdom Metazoa; phylum Chordata; class Aves; order Galliformes; family Phasianidae; genus Pavo; species Pavo muticus. The sequence goes on along the minus strand of JACDJE010000029.1, from coordinate 1,385,945 downwards.
GTGATGCTAAGGTCTTTAGCATGGAGTTAATGAGGAAGTTGGGAGCCTGTGTAATCCCAGCATCATTTGGAGAGAAAAAAAGGCAGGGAAGCCACCAGCCATGAAAACCTAACATGGTGAGGCCACCATGGCCATGGTCCTGGTACCACCTCTGAAGGACGCACTGCTTCTCCTCGGGGTAAGCACCCTACAGGCCTTGGAGCTTGCAGGGGCTCTCGCCTCCACCATGCTGCTGGCACGCAGTCCATCCAGTTTTTCCAAGTTTTCACTTCTGTTCCTGAAAAGAGAATTGATGCTGTCTGAAAACCGCGAGAGCAGCAGCAGACATCTCCCCAACGAGGTGGAGAGGCTGAGAGTGGGACAGACAGGTCTGCCCGGACTGCTGGGCGGCAGCAGAATCATAAATCACACACAGACACCTTGGGCCTCATCCCGCACCCACGGCGGGCTTTTCACACGCCCTGACGCCTTTCAGCACACGCCAACCAGGCTTACGTGCCTTCTGAGGAAGCGCTTTGCGGGTAAGGCCCCGGAACGAGGGGTCGGCTCTCCATCGACCGCGATCGGGGCTGGGCCGCGGGGGCAGGGCGGGGCGGGGCGCGGCCGAGCTCGGGCGCCCTCTGTCCCCGGGGCGGGGTCCGGCCCGGCGGTTCTCGCCGTCTCGGCGCAGGGCTGCGAGGCTCAGTTCCGTGCCTGCGGCGGGTCCGGGGCTCACGGCTCCCTCTGTTCCCGGTGCAGGTGAGGCGGCGGCCGGCGGCGGGGATCCGGGAGCCGGCGTGCGGCAGCCCCTTCGGGTGCCCCCATGAACGAGCGTCGCGGCCGGGGCTGCCGGGACACCGTGGGGCACCATGAGAGCGGGCCACGAGCGGAGCCAGGAGTGCCTCCCGCCAAAGAAGCGGGACCTTCCGGCCGCCAGCGCCGGCACGGAGGCGGGACGGGCGGGGGGTGCCCAGGCTTCGACCGAGGGCCCCGAGTGGGCCCGGACAGTCGGGTCGAGTGCTGTGGCCCTACGCTATGGCCCCGGGGAGGCAGCAGAGGCGGTAGCGGGGCTGACGGTGGACCAGTACGGGATGCTCTATAAAGTGGCAATGCCGCCCGCCACCTTCTCCCCCACGGGCCTGCATCCCGTGGTGAATGTGAGCCCCCTGACCCCCACCTTCAATGTGACCTCGCCAATAATCCAGCACCCGGGGGTGCCGTACCCTCCCATCCATTATGCGCAGATCCCTCCGACGTCCTTACAGTTCATCGGCTCGCACTACACGGTGCCCTATGCTGTCCCTCCTGGCTTCCTGCCTAGTCCTCTCCTGTCTCCTTCTAGCAACCTCACCGCCTCTCATGTCCCCCACTTTGTGCCATATGCCTCTCTCTTCACGGAAGAAGCTGCTCCTTCCCCCCAGACTACCTCTCCTACCCACAGCTTCAACAAATCTGCTTCTGCGGTCTCTCCTGGCCAGATGCAGCACCATGCTGGGACCCAGCCACTAGATACCGCACCAGGTAGGATTCCTGTTTATTATCAGATGTCTCGCCTCCCACCTGGGTATTCAGGATATGAGACACCTACAGCAGGTGGAAACCCAGATTCTTCTCAGCAAGACAGTCAGCTGAGTTCAGAGGTAGCAGCTGCCAATGGTGAACAGAGACATCTGGAGCACAGTGTGGTGAGGAGGACCAGCGAGGCTGCGGACTCTGCCAGCAGTAAAGCTGAAGACTGTCTGCCAGGGTCTGCAGTGAGATGTGTTGTTGATGGACAGTTTCTTTCAGGTTACCAGACGTTCAGAACAGAGGTTTCTGTGCCAGCACACAGAAGCACGCCAGACGCTGATCTGGAGGTTCAGAGGGTGGTGGGGGTGTTGGCCTCTCAGGATTATCATGTTCTGGCAGCCCAGAGGAAAGATGACCCGAGCCCTTTAAANCCCCCTCCCCCGAAGTGACCGACTCCTCTGGAACGCCCCCACGCAAATAAACGGCGATACGATGTGTGAAGGTTGTGGTGCAGAGCTGTGGGCTCGGACCCCGTGCACCCTCATCCCCAGTTTTGCCTTGAGGGTTTATGACAGCCGGGAAAAGGAGGCACTGCATGCAGTGCTGGGCGGGTGCCAGGTGCCTTGGGGGGTGTGAGGCTGGGGATGTGTGGGGCCGGCACCCATAGCACTGGGAATGGTAAGTGGCCGAGGAAATGGCCTCTGCCTGCAACGCGTGCATGAGGAGGAGTGGTGTTCGGGGCACCTCGTAGCAAAGAGGCTGTAAAGCCCCGTTTCTGCGTCGCTGCTGACCTTGTGGTTATTTTGAAGTCAGCACAGTTCATCCAGGAGAAGCTGGGTGCTTCTCCTGCTGCTGCGGTGCAGGATGGGAGGTGTGGTGGGCTCGCTTCCAGCAGACCCCTCTGAGGACTCATGGTTCCCTGTCTGATGGGACGGCACAGAGGTGGCTATGTGCAAAGCTGCAGCTGCTGAGGGATGTGGGCAGCGGGCACGGTGGGGATGGCTTGCTGGTTGGGCCAGATGATTTTAGCGGTCTTTTCCAACCTTAACGATTCCATGATTCCACCCCACGCCCCAGGCCTGCACTTGCCACCCCCTTGGTGGGTACTGGGGCAAAGGACGCTCTGCGTTGCAAGCGGATGCCATGTCAGAGCTGCTGCCCTGATCCCAGTGCTGCTGTGGGTACCGCTCCCTCCCGGCCCTTCCCTGCGCTGATGGATAGCACTGCTGCAGGTGACTCATGCGCCGTCCTTCCTGGTGGCGGTGGGTGATGTTTTTCAATCTGTGTGGTATTAGAAGAAATAAGGACAGGCCTTCCCGATAAGTTTGCTTGGGCTGTCGGAACAATGGCAGCATCGCGTGCTATTTGCCCCAGATATCTGGCTTTGATTTGCATAGCTCTTCTCGTTGCACCGAGTGCACTGTGAGCAAATGTTAACAGGCAGATGACAGAAGAAGCGCCGCGGCCAGCGTGTGTTTAAAATCAGTGCGTTGTCTTTTTCCCCGTCGTTGGCTTTCTTCATTTTGCATGGGGAGCTTTTCTCCCATTTTTTGAGTGTTGAACCGTTTGATGAAACTGAGGAGGAGAGATGAGGCTCTGGCTGCCCAGGCTCCTTCATGACTGCACCATTTCCGATCGATACCCGGAGGTCGATTTGTCATTGCTGGAGGACGCCTCGTTCTGCCCCCCGGGCTGTGTGCTGCCAGAGGCCGGGCGATCGGCCGGCGTGTCGCGGCTGTATTTCTGGCTGCGAGTGGGAGGATTCAGCCGAATCGGAAGGCATAAAATGATTCAGTTACGCCCGAAGGCGGCCGCGGCACATCATTACGATGCAGGCTTCCAAGAAAGTCACAGGAAGTAATTAAATGGAAAAGGTCAGAGAATGAGGAAGTGTCGCTCCGTGGCGTTTCGGGATGGAGCCGGGAGCCCTGTGCCGGAGCTGGGGTGGGAGCTGGAGGCAGGGCTGCAGCGGGCGGTCCGCTTCCTCCTTCCAGCAAAGGGCATGGAGCTGAGCTGCTCCCTGGATCCCACCTCCTTCCATGGCTGCTCCAAGCACTCACCCCGCCGACGTAGCAGTTTGCCCTTTACACTGAATTTTTTATTTTTTTCCCCCATTGTGCCCATTACTGCTGATTTTTCTCTAGCTGTCATAAGCCATCCATTCAGCTAGCTGTGTTTTTTTTCTTTTCTTTCAAGCTTGAGCCAGGGAGAAAGGCATGGGACATACTTTGTGTCATGACATTATTGCTCGCAAATAGGACAGGAAATGAAGGGTTGCCAAAATATAACTGTTTATTTCTTGGCCTGAAAACACTGCTGTTTAAAATACTACATGTAAGTAGCTGCTTTGTTCGGTTACTTGGAGAACTTGCTGTTTATAAGGGAATAATAGGTCTGTCGGATGGAAAAAGGGAAAGAAAAAAAAAAAGAGCAACCCTTTCTGCTTCTGTCTTGGAAACAAGTTGAAAAGCAGCTGTAGATAGAGGGATTTTGGTGAGGGTTTAGTTGGTTCACGTGGAGAGAGACCTGGGGAAGAGGATTGTGCTTCAGCCCAAACCCTCAGAAAACCCCAATCCTGTTTTTGGCTAAGGGAAACCTAAAAAACTCGCCTTTGGGCCAGAAAGTGGGTTTTTGAGCCAGAAGCAGTGAGTGATGGATGGTGCCCGCCCGTGGCATGGATGCAGCCGGGAGCTGCTTCGACCTGTTTCTGCAGCGCGTTGTAATCTCGATCTGGCACACCCTCTAGCGTGGGTTAAAAGGTGGCTTTATCTACCCGCTTAATTAAATCCCGAGGCTGCAAACAAAAGCACATTGCACAGCGGAGGCTCTTCCTTAACGTGGACTCGCTTGGCTGGTAGCTGGCTTGAAACCACAAAATTGTTTCCTTGGGGCCACCAAACCGCAGGGAGATGGCGGTGGTTGTCATTGTTCAGGACCGGGGTGGAAGGCAGGAGCTCAGGAATGAGAGGCAACATCACCTCCATCACGTACATGCTGGTATGCTTGAAGAATTGGTAAATTCAATTCCCTTTCCTCAGCAGAATTAGAACAAATGATCCTCTGGAGATACTGAACCTGGGAGAGACGCGCTTGTCAAGCTCTGAGTATCGTTGTGGTTCTGTGCAGGGTGCTGGATCACAAAAGAAGTGTCACTGCTGGTGAATTCCACCCGTTGGGTGGCAGCACCAGGGTTCTGCAGAAGTCCGGGTGCTGTGGCTCGCTGGCTGAGGTGCACCATGCACGTTCCCAGCTGCTGCGGCCAGCTTTGGCTGCAGGAATTGTTCCTTTCACCAAGTCCGTTGAAAAATGTGCTTCGTTTTCTTTCTTTTTCCTCTTTTCTCTAGCTTTCTTAACAGCAGAAGATGATCCTTCTCACGAGGGATGCTCAGGAGAAGAGAGGACAGAGATGAGTAAAATCATAAGTACAGCTCCAGATACTGCACTGATGATACATGCCTTCTTCAGTATGCAAAGTGTTTGGTTTTTTGGAGAACTTAGCGCTCCTGAAGAAGCGTGGAAATGAAAATAAAAGTAGCCGGACAGTTTGTAGTATGAGGGTACAACTACCTTGCTTCTGCCTGTGTGCAATTGCAAGAGGCTCTCTGATGTATCAGTTGTCGATGGAAGGAGCACAGAACTCATTATGGATGGGATCAGCATGTCAGTACATGCGTGCATCACATCTGTGCTCCGTGCCTCTTCTCCTTAAGTCAAATGAGCAGCTGAAGCGCAATGCTGGCTGTCTTGCACAACAGAAGTAGGTGCTTCCCCTTAAAAGCAAGCTGTGTTTTATCAAAAACAGTATTACAAAGTGTGCTTTCAGGGCTTCAATGATATGTGTGCCAACAGCCAGCAGGTTCTACCTGTTGCAGGAGGTCTTGGGGAGATTTATCCCAAATTATTGTTTTTGTCTCCAGTCTCCTTGTTCTTAGGCTCTTTGAATAAGTTTCTTTGACTTTCTTTGCTTGCAACTTGCACTTCAAGGACTGTTTTGGTTTTATTTCCCCCCCTCTTTGTTCTCAACACCTACGTGTGCTGTAATCAGAGGAGAGATCTTGAGGCTGTCAGCTGAGCCCAATAGCTGATGGCTATTCCATCAAGGAAGGAAATTTCTTCCTACTGGCAAATGTGGGGAGGAGGAGTTGCAGGGCTCCATAGCAAAGCTTCTTTTTCATGTGTGCCTATTAAACATCCTTCCAAAAGTAGTGGTAGGACTTGCTACTGTGTACATCTCCCTAGGAACAGAATTGTGTTTCTTGCAGGTAGCAAGTACTTTTTCCCATTTTTTTTAACAAGAAGGTCATTCTCATCTCTCTTTTGCTAATCTGTGGGAGGTGTGCACTGATATCTCTGAGAGAGGTGCTGTAAAACCTGATGGTGTTTTTTGATGTAGTCCATGGGGGAGAAAGGGCAGTGGTGCAAATGTGTGCTTGTAAGGGCCTGTGCTGCTATGTGGGGACACACACACGTTGTGCACATGTGCTCAGATCCCAAGGAAATCCAAAATGCTTAGGCTTTAATTGTGTTGTGCATCTGTCCTGTGTGGCTAGTCCTATGACTTCTGTTATTAACACCTTTTGCAGTCCTTAGACCGTTCATGCTTTAGCTTTTATTTATTTGTTAACTCACCTGCTGGTGGAGGAAGGCTGTTTAGGGGACAAAAATCTATCAAGTCTGCTCATAGATATCATTTTAGCAGAGGTTTCCCCTCTCTCAGTGTGCTGTGAGATGTATGGGCAGTGCTGGCAGCTGGGATGCCTGCTGTGGGTCCCTGCAGTGAGAGATGCTGCCCTGAAACCACCCATTCCTGTCCTGTACTGGACGCAAGCCAGGGGCTCAGCTCAACCTTCATGTGCAGTATTTCTTCTGCCGACATGCCTCGACACTCCCACCTGGCTTCTAAGCTCTCGTAAAGCCAGCTGGCTGCTTACGTGGCTCGGGAGTAGAAAGGTATGCCCCCATGCTGATAGATATAAATGTGTATGTGTGCTTGGGCCCCTTTTTTGCAGATCTGTGCAGGAGTGTGCTATGGGGCCAAGGAAGGAACAGCATATCCAGCTGTGGACATGGAAGGTGCTTTTGTATTTTCCTCAAGTCAAGGGGATGCAGTAAGGAGTTACTGGATGATGCGAGTGAGGCTGAGGAGTAAACTCAGCCACTGCTGCAGGGCTTCTGCATCTGGCATTGCTAGTTGTTTACAAACAGTCTGGTTCTTCAAAACTACATGGAGATCTGAGAGAATCAACGGGGCTTCTCCAAAGCACGCTTGGAGTTTGTTTCAGCTGTTTACCTCAATTTTGTTCACAGAACCACAGAAAGGTTGAAGTAGGAAGGTACCTCTGGGTCCATCAGGCCCAGCCCTGCTCCAGCAGAGCCACCCAGAGCAGGGTGTCCAGGGCTTTGCCCAGGGCCATGTCCAGGCAGCTGCTGAAGTTCTCCAAGGAGATGAGCCCCCATGGCCTGCTGTGTGCCAGTTTTTGTCTATGGCCTCGTGTCCTGGCATTGGGCACCACTGAACAGAGCCTGGCTCTGTTTTCTTTGCACACAGATCAGTGGACCCCCTTGAGGCCTTCTCCAGGCTGCTCATCTCTCTCAGCCTCTGCTCACAGGTGATGTGTTCCAGGGCCTTGGTCATCTTAGTGGCCATCCGTTGGGCTCACCAGTTTGTCCATGTCTCTTGTTCTGGGGGGCCCACAAGTGGCCACCAGACTTTGGTTCAGTCCTGTAACACAACTCCTTTGACACCTAGGCCTTTGCATCTCACCACTGTTCGTCCATACCGCCTGGATAGGGCCCACGGATGGAAGTCCAGCAGCAGGATGGGAGGTGATGGTCTAAACCCTCAGAGCATTTCAGTGCCGTGGGTCCTCACCATACCAGGGAGCAGTTGAGCTCTGGTTAAATCAACCACACTCCAAACTGTGCCTGCAGCAGGAGAAACCCCCGGCCAACTGGATACGGGAAAATGCTGTGACCTTGCAAAGCGTGCCAAATGGGGGAAAGAGCCAGGTCCATCCATCAGAGAGCCAGGTCCGGCATCCCTGTCAGACAGTAGTGCGTATCCCTGCATTTCAGAGCTGGTAGGCTTGGCCTTTTTAAAGCACAGGTATAAATTACATTACATAAAAACCACTGATACTTCAGTGATGCGTGTTGAGTTTTGTAGTGCTGTGTTTTTTGCTGTTTTTCTTTCTTAACATTGATGAAATTACAGCAAAACCTATCACTGAAGGCTTGTGATGCTGCCAACATAATTCATTCTTAGCTGCTAGTTAGCATGGGAGGTGTTAGGTTGGTTGCAGCCAGTCCTTGCTGTACGTCTTGCTGCTGGATGTGTGCAGTTGGCTGGCTGCTGCAGACAGAAAGGTTACCGAGCTGGAGGGAGCACTGAAATAGAGTGATCCCAATGTTTGCACTGCCTCAAAGACTTGCTGCTTTTAGAAAGATATTTGGTGTTCAGTTGAAGTAGGAAGAAAAGCTAGTGCCAAGCTTGCTTTCCGTGGTTAAAATCACTAATAAGAGCTGCAGGGTCATTAACCACTAGAGCTGCTTAAGAGAAAAAAATTGTGCTTTTTTTTTCCCCCCTTTATTTTCCTGCAACTGTTTAGTGTTTGGGGATGTAACACAGTGTAAGAGTTCAAATGTTAAATGGCTGGAAGCTTATTAAGGAATGCTAAAGATGAGCTTTTTTTGCTTGTTGTCTGAAAGAAGCAGCGTAGAAGGCTTAAATAGCTTGATGTGAAAATCTAATAAAGGAGGGAGAGAAAGGGATCTAAATCATTTTAAAGGTGTGCTTAAAAAAAAAGCCAACAAAAAGCATTATATGTTCTGCAGACAAGGATGGCATGCAGACTTTTCCAGGAGGACCATGTCAACAAGAGCTGTCCCTCTTCCCTTGCTCCCATGGCTGGGGGAGCTCAGGGTGCTGGTGAGACCCCCACATCCTGCCTGCTCCCGGGGCCTCTGGGTGGGGGCTGGAGGGAGGCAGGCCAGGGAGGAGCCGGAGGCGTGCGTGGAGCAGGAAGTTCTAGAAATACCCTCTGTAAACACTGCATCCTGCAGGAAGGGCGCCTGAGCCCAAATAAACCGTTTTCCCTTCTCTTTCTGCATACGCACAAACTCTGCTGGTTCGGAGGAGCCTGTTAGATTGGCAGTGTGTCTCTCTATAGAGAGCCTCAGCCAAGTTAGGGGATAAAACTTCCCAGGTCAGCAGGCTTGTTCATCACAATAAGTTCCCATTTTTGGTTAAAATGCTTGAAAACGCAGCGGTGCATGGCTTGAAGCAGAAGCAGGCAGGGGGAGGTGGGCACTTTGTCCACTCAATTTGATGCAGGTGTAAAGAGGGTTCTTCCCCACCTAAATGTTGAGTGTGTGTGTGCAGAAATGGCTGACAAGCAGGAGGGAAAGGGGGGGTAGAGCAGAAAGAGCCTCTTTTGCTGCTTGGGATTGAACTGCAGAAGGGTTTGTAGGTGTTGGGACTGTCCTGGCACGGTGCTGTGCTGTGCAATGCTCAAATACCTGCATCTGCAGCAAGGTGGGTTCTACTGAACTTCTGTGTTTGCACACTAAAAATACTCTTGCTTCTCTCCTGATTTTGATGCCAGGTCCTACAGATGCTTGTGTACCCATAGTTTGAGATGTGGCTGAGGTCTTCCATCCAGCTTTGGGCTTGGTTGCTATAGTGCACAGCTTAATCACAGCCCATGAATGCAAAAAAAGAAAAAAAAGACTGCTTAAAAGTCTGCCACCACCCATTCATTCTGCTTCATTCTGCAGGCAGATCTTTAAAGAAGGTCACCAAAGTAAATCTCCAGAGAGGGCAGAAAAGCCTCTTTTCTACCTCAGGCTCCCGTAAGCGACAAAAAAGGCTGTTCCCCAAAATCAACAGCCATGTGAATTATTCCAGAAATGCTGTACAGGCAGCTTAAAGATCTATAAATTGGAGCATAAAAAGCCCTGACTGAGACATCCTATTTAGTAGGAAGTATTTCTACTGACTTTATTGCTGGTAAGGTTTTTTTTTTCGCTCTCCTTCTGTGCTCTATCTCTAAGGAAGTGTGGGCTACTTTTATCGGAGTATTGGTGGAATAGCTTCCCCAACCTTTCATAAGGTCGGATAAAAAAACAAACACTCCTCCTCATGGGAAGGAAGGGACGGGGAAAGAAGGGTGTTTTGTGTACACTTTCCCATTCATATTTTAAAAGGTAAATATATAAACTTCTGGAGCCAGAGCCGCCTAGCTTATGCAATTGTAGGAGCTGAGAACGAGAAGCTTAATTGCTTTCTCAGTGCTGACTTAAAAATAAAATGGAAAAGGAGTGAGTGCTTGCTGCTCTGCTGCTGCTTTGGTAGACAAAATGCGCATCAAGGTCTCTGGTGACTTCAGTGATATGGTGGCTGAGTGCTGACAGCAAACATACGTAGGGTTTGCATGTTGATTGGGTGGAGATGATGCAGTGAACTTTGTGTTCCTGTGCTTAAATTTTGAGATTTCAATGAAACACAATTTCTGTGGAGGCTTTGTCTTAAGAAAAAACAAATATTGTTAGACCGTTTCCCTCTTTTGCTTCCTCTCTGATGCAGGAATAGGAGGAATAATTTTTCACGAGACTGTTTGCAAGGTTGTGATTCTGCTATTCCAAAAACACTTGACCACAAGCCAAACAACTAGATCCAGCACTTCCATATTCGTATTCGGTAGGAAAAGAGTTGGTCTGATTTATTGCTTGGGGTATGAGTGGTTGAGGTGGGTCTAGAAAATAGTCTCGCCTCTCAGACCTTCTCCAGATGGTTCTCCTCCACTCACGGTAAGCCCTGGTTACCTTCTCGTGCTGCAGATATTTAAAGCAGTTAGGTTTTTTTGTCCAGCTCTCCTAACCTTGGGCATGCAGCAGGCTGTCTTCCACTGTTCTCTTTTTTGTATGAGAAGGGAAATGCCTAAAACCCAGTAGTGCCCGAGCGTCCGTAGGACTGGTGACAAACAAACCCAAATTAATGGCCGCAGCTCAGGATAGCCGCCTCCTCTCTAGAGAGCACTTTTGCAGCTGCAGCAACTGCTTTTACCCTGTACACAAAAGAGAGAAAAGCATCGGCATCATCCTTGGGCTTGGTGTGTTTTGTCTCTGGTGGGATGCTGAAGTCATTTCCTTGCACACGTGCCACTGGGCAGGTCTGTGTGTCCGCTCCAGAGCAGTTCATGTCCGGCCAGGAGGGCTGCTGTGACAGAGGCTTTCAGGGGAGGTGAGCAGGGCTTCCTCAGTGGTGCTTCTGTCTCCTCTTGACTTGAGAAACTACTTCCCATCAACCCAGTCCATGCTCAAAGGATGTGTTCTGCCAACATGCTTCTATGTCAATATATAGCACGTATGGCGTGCCTCTTCCCAGTATGGCATATTAGAACTCAGTAGGGCATAGGGTTGTCTTTAAACACCATTAAGTGTTATCTGGAGTTGTCCCTTGTCCAAATGCACTGCCCTTTCTCTTGCCATGTAACTGTGCTGTGTGCATCTGCAGAAGGACGACCCTTCCCCTCTTTGCTGCCACAGAAAAACTTGGCTGCTCCAGTGTGGTGAGCCTGGATCTGCTCTCTGATCTGCCATCTATGGAACAGTTGGAAATAATGTGCAGCATACGCTGGGTGTCTCAATGAGAGCCAGAAAGGCTGGTTCAATTGACTTGCATGGATCTAGCTGAAAACGCTGCTGGTGTTTGCGAGGAGCATGTCTGTGCCTGGAAGACATTGTCTCTTTGGATGATTAACTTTGTCTGGCCTTCAGCTGTGTGCTCTGAACCGAGCGTCAAAGAGAGATCCTTCACGTCTTTTCTCATCTTCTTATGAAAGTGACAGCACAAATATTAGGATGCCCTAAAAAAAAAAAAAAAGATAAATAGCTCCCAGTGTTGCTTTTTAGTAGTCAGTACTGGATCGTTCTGGAGTGTGTATGGAAACAGGCATCTGTGTGTAACGAGGGTGGTGGGGAGAGAGAGAGCAAGGGTGGGATGGCAGAGAGATTTGTTGACATAATTGCTGATGGGTCAGCAGAAAAAATACTACTGTAGTGATTTATTCCAGCTTGTGGTTTTACAAACTGCCATGATGTGAACCTGGGCCAGTCAGGTCAACCTTTGCTTGAAGGGCCATGGGCAGGTGGTGACTGTTTTCTTGGAGCAGTGGAAGTGAATCTTCTCAGTGTCTGCAGACATGATTTTCCAGTGTTGGATGGTGCACATCTTCCTCAACTCATAGTCTGGAGGTCCATTTCTTTCCAGGCGCAGTTTCTCTGCCTTTATTCCTACCCATTAAGCCTAGTGGTGTGCTGTTTTCTGGCTTCTGGTGGCACATGGATTCCAGACAGGACAGCAGGGATGTGCTGTTGATTCTAATCCCAACCACACACTTGTACGCTTTGTTATGTGAAGGAGCCCTGTGCTGTACACAGCCTTAAGCACGTAGCTGAGAGCGGGTGACCAAGGCATGAAGGATGGCCAGGGCTGGTGAGGAAATGCACAAGGCGTGGAGTCCATGGTGCCAAGAAAACAGTACAGTGAACAATACCACACAATTCTGGACAGAAAATATATCTAAAATATATTTTGAAATATGGAGGAAGTGTCACACAAGCTCCAGGGAAGTTCTGATGGGTTGCACTTCGCTAGGGTGGTGAGGAGGCAGGAAACCAGGTAGGGTTTTCCTTGGGTGGCTCCAGTGGGCATGTAGGGAACCTGAAAACTGAAGCTGAAGGGATTGTACATATTCACAGCAATATTTTATGTTTAACTTCCACTGAAAACTGTAGACCTTAAAATTTGGGAATGGAAATACTGAAAGGTTAAAATCCTGCTTTTGTATATTCATTCTATTTTGGAACATCTTGAATGCAGGAACTTTCCTGCAGGAATGTGGCTTTGTCATTCATGATCTAATTGGAATTGCTAAATTCTGACCTCTTTTGTGCTGAAGGAAAATATTTGCTGCTATATGCGGTAACTTCCCATTGCAGGTTAGCCTTGATTTTGTCAGCTTGGCTTGTTGCAAAGGTCAGAAGGTGGTTTACTGTCTTCCCTCTGATCAAACACACACAGGCAAGCATGGAAAAAGTCTCTTGTAGGCTGGGCTTTGTGGCTGTTTGTACAAAAGCATGTGCCAACCTGGCATGGGGTTGTGATAGGTCAAATATGGGTTTTGCATTGAGCTTCCTCAGTGTGTCAGTGCCTGACTGATGTGTCATTTCATTAGGATAGGTGCCTGGTGCCTGCTGATCGGTGCACATGGACTCGAAACAGGTCCTTGTTGGACCACAGCTATATGGCTTTGATTTTCTCATTTTCATCTCTTACGCAGGGCAAACGGTGAAATGAAATGGTTTGCTTTACTGTGGGCACAGCAGATGTACATCATCATAACCGGGATGGGTTTGGTAGCTTCAAGCGTCATCGCATGGTGCAGTGGTTTTGCATTGCGTTGTCGATGGCTGTGGCTCTGATTTTGTGAATGCTTTTTGCCATTTAGTGGTGCTCTGTGTTACAGATGCAGAAGTTAATCTGCCCATGTCGTGTGTCAGGACCGGATTGTGGCAGGGTGGATTTTCATTTTATTTTTATTTTTTAGGCAATGTGCTGAACACATTCCTCCTCTCGGCTAAAATTAAACCTTCTCCCCACCCCAAACAACTCTCCCACCCATGGACTTCTACCACGCAAGGCATGAGAGACATGCAGAGCACACCGTAGGTTGTCGCAGTGTTTCAATTAACCATTGAATGCTTCAGCCTGGTGCATGTCCTAATTAAGCTTGAAGAGATAGCTTGCTCCAAGGTGAAAGCTTGCCCTAACAAGCACTGGGATGCCAACTCCAACAGTACTCTGTATCAAAGGAAAAGCTTAACTTTAGCCTTATAAATTAGCATAATGTTCAGCGCTGGGACTCTGGGCAAGGAAGACCCCAAAACCTGAAGGTCTGATAAAATGGTGGAGATGAATTCCTTTCTCAAATGGTTAAAGGGCCAGCCTGTAAAGGAGAACATTCCCTTATCTCCTGCTCGCCAGCTGGAGCTCCTGCCCTATCCTGCCTGCTACTTGCTTGCCAGAAGATCACGAGGAAGCTCCAGGAGTGAGATTTTTGGGATAGTCCCTGTACCATCCTCCATACTTGCAGCAGCTGCTCGTTGCAGGCATGATGGACACTGGGGGTCCCTGGCAGCAGAGCTCAGCTGCTGTGATTGCCGCCTTGGCTAGTTGGAGAGTCTGCAAGCTGAAGGTGTCATGGACGTTTTCAAAGCTGTTTGATTTCTGTGTGCAGTCTTGGACACCACGATATAAGGATATGAAACTAATAGAGAGCATCCCAAGGAGAGCTGTGAAAATGGCAAAGGGTCTGGAGGACAAGATGTGTGAGAAGTGACTGAGGCCCCTGGGTTTGCTCAGCACGGAGCAGAGGAAGCAGAGGAACCACCAAAGCTTGGAAGGCTGCACTGGAGACAGACAGCATGTTGCTCTGCTGTCAGAGTGTACCCATGGTTTTATTGTGTGTGTTGTTGTTGCTCCATGCTATTTTTATGTGGTCTGAATAAACGGTTTTAAAGAGCCAATTTGTGACTTCTAAAAGTGTTCGTTGATTCTTGGCAGATGATGGAGGAAAAATAGACTCTGACATACGCTTGATGAACTGCTGTAATGGCAGGAGCCAGCGTTGGGTGTCTTTGTGAAAGTGTTGTCTAGTTTGTGTTGGAAGCTTGTTCCTTTGTAGCTAGAGCAAAGGGGTGAAGCCAGAATATCCAGGTGTCACTTTAGGGTTAAAACATCTTGCAGAGTAACAGGGTTGAAGGGTGCACTCATAGGATGTGACTTCATTCTTACTTCCAAGCCCGGTTTTCAATTAATCAGATGTAGCATGAACCTGGCTGGTTCTCAGGGTGACTGGAAGCAAGCATTGGGCCTGGATGCAAACTGCAGCAGCCTTGATCAGCACAGTGGATGCAGGTGCTCACGACCACCTTACATCCTTCATTAGCCAGAGAGTGGCAGTTTCTTGATAGCTGCTTCCCAGAAGCTGATGCTCAAGGGCTCTGTCTGTGTCTATTATTATTATTCCTGTTTCTGCCTCTAATTGATTTGTGTAATTACCAACGCTGTCAGTCAATGCAGAGAGTTGCAGGGCAATGTAAAACACTTCATTGTGCTGCTTGTGTGCGTGAAACTCTGCTAACATGCACGGGAGACAAAAAAAAAAAAAGGAATAGATTAACAGCTGGTCTACTTGGCTGTGCAGCAGTAAGGCAGGATTTTAATTAAAATAATCACTTGAAAAGAGGAAGTGATTAGTGTAAGGCAGGTAGCCATAGCTAGCCCAGCTAGCTTGTGTGTGCTTCTGAGAGCAGACCATTGCTTCTCCCTTGCCATCAGGGAGTGTGCTGATATCCTCTGCATCACTGTAGTGGCACCAGTGTTTTTCTGGTCAAGAATAATGCGGGTGAATCAGACTTGGAAATAATTTTGGAGGTGTACCCATCGGATCTTTGTTTTTCTATGTGATTTTTACTGCAATTTAATCAACAGTGCTGTCATTGCTATCAGTTGGTGCCACGTTTGATACAGACAAATAGAAAACATGCAGCTCAGTGTGTTCTGTGTGTTGGACAAGTAGAAAATGCTTGATGTTCGATAAAATGTGTTGAGTGATATCTATAATAATGTTCCATGAATCAAGATACGTGTAGCATCTAGTTCTTCGCTGCCATTGTGGAAGAGCTAAAACTCTAAGTGGACAGTTGGGTTGATAGTGCTGCACTTATTTTCTTTTTAAAATGTATATCATTTTAGCCCACAGTGACATCCCCTAGTGCCCCTTAACTAGTGTGGAAATCTAATTGTATTTCTTAAGCAGTGGATGTCCTAGTTCAAAGTGATTACTTGGAGCAGACATAAATAATTAGACTATATGCAGCATTAGATATAGCACTTACAGGAATGTTTCAGATGGAGAAGTATTTAAGCAAACTGTTTTGAAGTTTGAGTTGCATTTCACCCGTGGCTTGGGATTGTTCAGTCTGAAGAAGAGGAGGCTCGGGGGAGACCTTATTGCTCTCTGTAACTACCTGAAGGGAGATTGTAGTGAGCTGGGGGTTGGCCTCTTCTCTTGTGTAACTGGTGATAGGACTGGAGGGAAAGGCTTCAGGCTGCTCCAGGGGAGATTCAGGCTGGACGTTAGGAAATACTACTGCTCTGAAAGTGTAGTCAGGCACTGGAATGGGCTGCCCAGGGAGGTGGTGGAGTCACCGGCCCTGGAGGCGTTCAAGGAACGTTTGGACACTGTGTTGAGGGACATGGTTTAGTGAGAACCATTGGTGATGGGTGGATGGTTAGACTGGGTGATCTTGTGGGTCTTTTTCAACCTTGGTGATTCTGTGATTCTGCAGGTAAATCTCAGCTTAATTCAGCTTTTAGAGTAGCAATTCAGTATGTGTGTGTGGCACTGGTTGTAATGAGAGCTGTCCAGGCAAGGAGATAGAGAAGTTGCTTCAAAGAATACTTGGATGAGGACAAACGTACGTGGACGAACTCCCTTCCCCTCACTGCCTTAGGGGAAAGCAGCAGACCCTGAGCAGCTCCGTATCTCAGCCCAATGCAAGGACAGTCCTTGAAGGAACTGTAATTCAAAGTGGTGGTAGCTTCATTTTCTTTTAAGCAAAAACAAAGGCAGGAGAGTCCAAAGCAACTTTTCTTTACAGTTTTTGTTGTTTTGTTTTTTTTTTTTGTGAGTGTGACAAAACCCTTCATTTCCCACAAGTATCGCCTTGTTGCCTTAATTGGCTATTGTAGTGGATATACTGAGGCATATCTAGAGGAAGGAGCGCCTTTGTCCAGTCGTTTATTGGCATCACCTACAGAACATCGTGCATACAGTGACAGCCATTTCAGTGCCTTGAAAAGACTTTAAATGAGGTAAAAACCAAAAAACAATGTTGGCTAGCATAACGTGCAGGATGGCCTCCCCGGGCTGACAGCTCTGGGGACCTGGGTGAGGAAACTCTTTGCAGCTGCTTTTGTACAAAGAATGGTGTGACCTGCAGATGGAGGCTTCTGCCAGTATCTTGAGCTTCAGAAAAACAAATATTCACTCAAAATAACATTTAAAAAATAAACTTCCAGTTCTTCCTGTTTTTATAGTTTGCTTGTTTCCTCAGTGTCATGGTTTTGTCTCCAGTACTGTAGATTATTAATCTTCAGAGGATCAGGACCTTCATAGAAGTATTTCCTGTACATGTTTATCTGTCTTTTTAACAAATTAGTATCTACTAGTTCTCTTCTGAATTTTCCTGCAAATAATAGGAAGCTCTCCCTCAATAATAAGGCTTTTTGCTAGAAAAATGTCTAGATGAATCATTGCCAGGGGTTAAAGTACCTTTTGTATGACTGAGTCAATGGCATCCTTTAGGACATCTGCAAGTAGCCCCACATTCCAGAGGTCACTGTCTTTGTGTTGGTTTTGGCAAAGCATTGTTTCAGCTACGCTTCATTTCTTTGCTTGTGAGTGCATCTGGAAGTCTCCTCTCCAAGTGTCACCTGGAATGCTGGAAAAGGGATGCTGCAATGTCTAGAGCCACGCGTTTCCACCCTACCTGTTAGCAGGAAGAAGTGTGCAAGGCAAGCGTTGGCTGTTAGTCAGCTGAGGAGTCCCCATTTTGTACATCCAACCATTGTATTCATTTGCTACAATGAGATGCAGGAAATCTTTGAAGCTGCTACACTGCTAACTTTGTTACTTGTAGCTGAACTCATCTTAGTTTCTAAATACATGTATTAAGTATGTTTACTTAAATACATTCTTCCTACAATGAAAGCATGTGGTAGATGAGGACTCAGCTCCCATGTTCTCAACGGAGTCACTGCGGTTCAAGTACAGGCTGAACAGGCTGAAGCAAGGATGTGGTTTTCTTCCTTTCACCCTGGATTCAATGGTGTGACCATCCTGGGTGACTGCTTGCCTGCTGGGATTGACGTGCAGAGGGATGAGTCGCAGTTCTGAATTAACCACAATGTGCAATGACTTATGGCTGGAGTGGAAATGACCTTCAGGAGTGTGGCTGCTTCAAAGCATGGTTGCCCATCCTCAAACCAAGGCTCTTCCTTCCTAAATTTTCTCATGTTCCAAGATCTTAGTGAGAATAACTTAAAATAAATCCTAAACAAGCAAGTCAGGTGCTCATAATATAGTTGGATGAAACTGCCTTCAGCAAAAAGAAAACCGAGTTCTTAAACGGTGCACTGAAGGATGAGCTTGCATCTTCTGGGGTGGCTCGTTGATTTTGTGTCCTTGGTAAACTGGAATTAAAACCCTAGTTAAATCTGAGTTGAAGAGGAGGAAAAAATAAGTTGTGGTGGAGTCAGATAAACGCTTGTGGTTCCATTATCATCTGCTGCACACACATTGAGTGACTGTAACACAGCTTGAGAAACTGAAAAACAAGTGGGAACTTGGAAAGAAAAAAATCAGATTGTCTTCATCCTCCCTTCCTTACTTGCATAGTTTACTGGGGGTCAGCAGAGTATTTGCCCGAAGATAAGAGGTAAACACCTTTTTATCACAGATCTTAATCAGGAAGATCATGTTGCTTTTCTCCACTATTCTCTTGTTTTGTTTTGTTTTGATGTTCTTAAACTTCTGAGGATTCAGCATGCTTAGAGGTGCAGCTTGTTAAGTGAGTAGACTTGCATAAGCTGTTACTTCTTGTTTCCAAAGTGTATTATATTTTAGTGCTCTGTAGGGCGCTGGTCATCTGGTATTCACCACTAAGCCCAGGAGATGGAGGCTGCAGCCCCCAGCTGATACTCACTGCGCTCCAAATCCCGAAGCTTCATCATCTGCTTCCTTGTGAAAGGAATTGGCATGAAAATAGGAAGGTGCAGCATGTTGGACAACTCAGCCTTATCCCTCAGAATGGCAGAGGATTACGCTGAGGCAGTCATGCCTGATGTCCTGTCCTGCTGTATGTGAGCAAAGTCTTTCTCACCTATGACGTTTTCTGCTGGCACTCCCCACCACTGCATCTCACAGCATTGAAAGCAGGTGCCCATTAAAACACACTGTTGGAAGTACTAAGCTGTTATATGGGACCCGAAATGGGGCTGTGCTGAGGACAGCAGTGGAAGGCAGGCACACCACTTGAGGAAACGTTTGTTTGTTTCAAGCACATTTTGCTTTGCAAGGGAAGCAAAGGCAGAAATGTGAACAGGAAAGCCAACTGCAGTGAGAGCAAAGTAAAAGTTAGGAGATGCATGGAGTTGGCTGGAGGAAATCAAAAGAATTGGTGAAAAACTGCTGGCTGCTCTAGGACATAAAGCCATCAGAAAGCTTACAGATAGTTAATGGTGGACATAGCAGTCCAAAATTAGCAATAAAATTGTTCCCATGCTACTAAAAGTCAAGGCAGAATTGTTTCAGACATCTTCTCCTAAGTCTGTAAAACATCAGCTTGCTCTCAGGAGTGCTGAGAAGAGCTGACTGTTGAGCTCTGCTGCCTGTTCAGCCTGTGAGGTGTCAGCCCTGGTGCAAGAAGAACATGAATTCAGACACAAACTGTGGACACGAAAAGGATATTGCTCTTGAACTAAGTTTTTTAGTGGTTGTTTTGTTTTGTTTTTTTGCACTTAAACAGAGGGGGAAGATTTTGGGTTTTACCAGCAGTTCTCAAGAAAATTAGAATTTGCAGAAAAGAAGAGTTGGCATTACAAGTTGTAAATCATGTTGGCCTTTTTCGACCAATGTATATAGAGAACTTCCTTGGTTTGCACAGTTTGAAGCAGAAATGCAGCTTCTGTATTGCCATGTCTACATAGCATCTCCTGTTTTATGAATGTGGGTGCAGTGATCCGGTGCTGAAGGGATGCCTGTAGTCCTCCAGCTTAAATGCTGCAGTCTTTTTGTAGGTTCACTGCAGTAGTTGGGATGTGTTTGCATTAGGAAAGCATCACGTCTAGTGATACTTAATATTCGTGTGAACTCTATATTGATAAATGTATAAGCAGAGTCAAGCTGTGTCATGGAGCAACTTGATCCAGTGGGTGGCAACCCTACCCGCAGCAGGGCGTTGGAACTGAGTGATCTTCAAGGTCCCTTCCTACCCTAGCCATTCTGTGCTCAGAATTGGATGTTTGTGGGCTGTCCATCCTCAGCACATTCCTTGACTGCAATCTGGATGAGTCTGTGAGACTTCAGTGTTTCTTGTACATATGGGATTTGCCACACTGCAGCTGGAAGAAGCCCTTTTTGGCTGCTCTTTTAGTGGCGTCTCTTTCTGCTGCATTTTTGTTTCCTCTTCAACACAAGTTGGATGAAGGCTGGATTTAAAACAATGTTTGTAGACAGCAAGGGTGGTGTGAATGAACTGGGTCTGTCTGAAGTGCTAAATAAAGAAAAAAAGCTACGCTGAACGTGTTTATCAAGTCTTGGTTTTGCTGGTTTGTTTGTTTGTTTTAAGCTTCAGAAATGGAGGAAAACAACCTCCTTTGTGCCTCACGCGGAGCAACTTCTTGCTGGGTTCATGAGTTGCTGGGGTTTGGTCCTGTGTGCTGTGCTGACCCCGTGCTGCTGAAGGTCAGCCTGTTAGGACTGGCTCCAGCAGGCTGAGGGGATTTCATCCTCTGATTTGCAGTTTCTTTAGCAGCTCCTCTTGCTCTGAGCATGTTCTCGGCTCTTTGAACTGTGCTCACAGTTGGCCAAGAGGCAGCAGGAAACAGATCCGCAGCCTCGTTGGCTCTCTGGTTGCAGTGTTTGCTAACAGCAGAAGCCTGCAGCAGTGTGCATCCTGCTCGAAACTGGGGAAAACGTTCCCGTATCACAGCAGTATCACCGGTCCAAGCCAGGAAATGCACAGAAGCACTGGGGGATGTTTCACTGTAGTACTGAGATAGCAGCAGTAGGCGTGCTGAGGTGGTCTTGGAGAGTGTGGAACTCAAGGGAAAAGGAAGAAGAAAAAAAAGTGCACCAGCACTGACATACTTGGATTCAAGGTTTGTTAGCTCAGCCTTAAGTATAAAGAATCCTTGCAAAATTAAGAAGCCAGCCAGTGATTCGGATTCTGCTTACAAACATCTTGTGACTTGATGCTGGCTTCCTTTTGGAGAAGGCTCTTGGGAACTGAGCTCAAAGTGAACTGAATTAGGTGCTGCTGCTTCTTGCCTGTTGCACTCGCTTTGTGTGGACGCAATGCCAGGTCACAATGTTGGTTGCAGCCACGAGTTGAGCATGCTGTCTTGATGATAACAGGGAGCTTTTCCATTTGTTGTATTTCTACAGCTTTTCTCCCATCTTACCGCTGATCCATGCACAACATACAAGTGACTTTGCAGAGAAAACCCAAGTCGTGGCTTGACCCCATGCTGCACTGTGAGTTTTTAAGAGGACATCTTAAAAAAGAAAAAGTAGGAAGGCAAGAAAATGGGCAAATACCAAGGAGATGTCAGTACTTTAGCTGCTGTTTCAAAAACATGATTACAACATGGTTTATTCAAAGATAATTTTGTCTTACACTGGGAGGCTAATTTCATCTTCCCTCGTCCCTCGAGAGAAAAACTTTAGAAACTGGGCTTGCAGCAAAATGGGTAAGGCATCTTTGTTTAATTCTTTTTTTGGCTGACTCGCTTTGAGCTCATACGCTGAATTCTGGCTGGAGGCAGCTGAGAACAGAGCTGGTGTTTGCTGCATGGAGCATCTGAGGGTAACAGCAGCGCTGCTACAGAGCTGGGAGAGGAGCAGCGTGAGTTCATAGAGTCGTAGGATGGTTTGGGTAGGAAGATCACCTAATTCCAACCCCCCTACCATGAGCAAGGTTTCCAACCACTAGGTCGGGCTGCCCAGGGCACCATCCGACAACTCTGCATCCTTCTTGTGCTGGAGTTAGGGTAACTTAGTTCAGAAATCAGGCGACTGTTTTTCAAAGCTGGTTTCAGAGCCCCAGTGTCCCAATTTTGGCCCACGCAGCTTGGGCTGAGAGGATTCTTGAGCAATGTTTCTTGCTGTAAAGCACAGAAAAAAATCAAGGATGACTGCAAAACTTGGGGGGCACTGGGTGAGCTCCCCAAAAGATTCCACGGGGCTGGTCCCAGCCTTTTGAAGAAGCTTTTGGGGTATAAAGTGTGGCTAGGGTGACACCTGCACTCGACTTTGGACCTGTCTGCCATTCTGGAGGCATCAGCGACGTGCCCCAGGGTCTGGCGTGACTTGTGACAGCCCCGGCTGCTCTTATTGCTTTATGACAGCCATATCGCCATTGTTTGATTTATTTATTTTTTATTATTATTATATCTTATAGGCTATCACCGGGGTGGGGAAGGGGGATCTTTGGCCGGTCAGCACGCTGCGAGCAGAAGGATGTTGCCAGTGAGTAATGGTGCAGCGGGAGCGTAGGGCGAGGGATGGCTGGGGGATGAATCAGCCGGCACGGCCCTGCACATCTGTCCAGGAGGCAGAGAGCGAGGAGGCTGAATCACGCAGGGGAAGCCGCCCGGCAGCCTCCAGCTGGGCTCCGCAGCAATGGTGAAATGCAGCGACCTGGGGGCAAGATGTAGAGGAAATGGCATCCCCCGGCAGGTCTGTGTGTTCTCTTGTGGCGCCTCGTTGCTTTTTCAAATCTTATTTCTTCTTTCTCCTCCTCCTCCTCCTCCTCCTCCCATCTGCCTCCTGAATCATTTCTGGATCAGCATGTGGTTTGTCAGTGGATGTGTACAGCTTCTATGGAGTGCAGGCTTTCTCCTATGGATCTGTATCATTTTTGCAGGGCTAATGGTTAATGCACATCACTTATTGAGAAGGAAATGGATACTGCTAGGGAAGCCACTTCCCTTGCTTGCTGCCTCTCTCTGTGGATGTTTATTGGGGAGGACTAAAAAGAGGTGCAAGGCAAGCTGGGTGTGCATGCTTGTAGTTAAGCTTATAGCAGAAAGCTTACAAGCAGGAGTGGGACTGACTTCTTACGCAGTCTGATAGTGATAGGACAAGGGGGAATAGCTTTGAACTAAATAAGAGGAGATTTAGGTTAAATGTCAGATAAAAAGTTCTTTACTCAGAGGGCGGTGAGGCCCTGGCACTGCTGCCCAGAGATGTGGGGGCCTCATCCATGGAGGTGCCCAAGGTCAGGTTGGATGGGCCCTGAGCAGCCTGAGCTGGTGGGGGCAGCCAGCCCACAGCACAGGGTTGGATCTGGGTGGGCTCTAAGGTCCCCTGTAGCCAAAGCCATTCTGTGATTGATTCTATGATTGATCCCATGATTAATAATGGCTTTTTGTTAATGTATTTACATAGCAAGAGTTTAAAAAAAAAAAAAAAGGTTCAGATCTAAAAGGCACATCCTTCTTTTACTCCTCACACATGCTTTTTGTGCCACTCACATGGTAATGTGGCAGCGCTGGGGCCGGTATCACTTAATGTGTGAAACATGCTGGCACAAGGAGGAGCAGGATGCCACATTTGGCATCACCATTGCTGTCGCAGCAGGCTGCGATGTGACAGGGGAGCAGGGCCACGTGGAGGTGGTGTGGTCTTTGCATCAGTCTAATAGATTGGTCAGTGGCATTCCTCTGGGGTTTTATGGGAGCAGTATCAAAACCCTAGTCTCATTTTATAGAATAAAGAGTGCAGTAAAACTTAGAAAGGTAGAATACCGTTGCTGCACTTGTTAGTTTTATTTGTTGTATTGACTAAATATCATTCTTTACCTCATGTAGGATAGCTGTAATTGTTAATGATCAGTATATATTAGAAAAAAAATCAAGATAGAAATTGATTGTGGCTTAAAAAAAAAATCATTTCAGGATACAGATCTCCTGCAACTACCTGTTTGGCTGGCCAGCCTCCTGTGTGCTTTTTGCTTATCTTGCATGTGATATAAAACAAATACCATCTGTCATGCAATAACTTCCTTTCTCATTACAGTAAATGATAATACTAATTAGGTTTGCTTGGAATCTGTTAATATTTTGTACCCTTGCATGAAAGTAGTAGGACTTGGGCGTGCAGCTTTTGAGCGTGCTGCACGCCTGTTCAGTGTGCCACGGGGTAAATTATTCCAACGAGTTACTTTAACAAAGTGATTTTTCTTGTCTTTCTCTTCCTTACAACTTTCCAAGATCTACTGCCATGGGCAGCTGTAATGACTGACTGATCCTTTGAATGATTTTGAAGGGAAATTTGCAATCACTGGCAAACCCGCTGCCCTGCAAAGCTGAGGGTTGTTCAGTAGTCCATTGGGAAAGAGAGCTGTGGGGATTTGGAGAAGGTTTCCAAGACAAAAGCCTGCATGTGAGGTTTTGGAGCCCTTTGGAGCCAAGGGCCAGGTCTCAGTTTGCAGGGGTCCTGGTCCCCACAAGCAGGATGGAGCTGTTTCTCGTAAGCTAAATGAAATCCCACATCAGTGCTGAACAAGGGTCGCAGTGAAAGAGCTGCTTTGTTGGCTGCTGCCTTGTTGCTGGAGGGAAGCATGGAGGTGGGTGGCTGGGGTGTTGCAGGTGTCTTGGTTTTCCAGAAGTCCTTTTCCCTCTGAAGACAAACAAACAAAACTGCTATTAGTCTTTACTAGGAAGGTTTTATGAGCTTTTGAGCTGTGCTGCAGAGCTGGAAGCAAACTGGGGCCTCAGCTCAAATGCAGCCAGTCTTTCTTCTGCCTTTATGGAGACCCAGAAAGGCAGTAAAGAACAAGAAATCAAATCAAAAGGTACCCTCAGCACTGAATAAAGTCACGTAATACCAAGAGTGCTTAATGGGACGTGCACATAGCACTGTGTATGTCATGTAACTTCCCTGAGCTGGCTGGCAGTGATTTCCAAATCCTGTTTCCTTTAGGGCATGATTTTTCCCCTCCTCCTCCTGCCTTGCTGCCTGCAGCACAGGGCACTGCTGTGGCTAGCGATATGCTCGGTGTTAATACGATCCTTTTTCTTCTTTTTTTCATTCCTTTTTTCTTTTCCTGAAATGGTGGATCAGCATACAAGCCAAGTGTGCTGCCGAGCTGGGTTCAGCAGCTTTGCTGTAGGTGTGAGTTGTCATAGTGCATGGTGTTGGAGAAGAGCAGCCCTTTCTGGTTTCAGAGGGAAGCTGAATGGCAGTATAAAATCCCAGTGAAGTATTCTCGTCCTGTTTAGAGAGAGAAATGCCCTGAAGGAGAGACTGTGAGCTTAATAGTACTGTAAGGTAAAGTGCCGCAGGACGTGCGTGCTGCAGGACTGGGCAAGCAGTGCTGGAGAGAGGCATGCTGAGATCAGTTTGATTCATCTCCTATTCTTACTTTGAGATGGAAACAAAAATTTCTCAGAGCAACGTTTTATTCTGTCAACACTGGATTTGAACGACAGGATACTGGAGATCAGTTCTGCAGTGGTGCTGCAGTGCTGGTGTGATGCAGTGAGGAGCACAAGAACAACTTTCTAGGTGCACACTATCAAATCCTGTCCTGGTGAGATGAATAACCTTGTATTGAAATTGGGGAGGTTTTCCATGGCTTTTATACAGGTTCCACTTTAACATTGAATTTGGTCAAAATGGCACGATGGCATTTTTTCTTGCTGATATTTTAATGAAAAAGTGTCAGACCTGCAGGTAAATGGTATTGAAATATCAAACTTTATTTTGCTGTCGCTTGTGCGCTGAAAATGCTGTTTTTTTCTGACAAAGAGTTGCCTTGTGGTTTTGAAAGGAAAATACCAGTTGTAATCTGCAGCTATTTCATCCTTGCTAGAAGGTTCAAGAACCGAGCAAGCTTTAGATCAAGAAGACTGGGCTCCAGAAATGATAGTTTGTCATGGTGAGGTAGCTGGTGCCCTATTTGCATGAGAGTTGGTGAGAATGTGGAAGTCTTAAAGACAAGAGTTTGAATTTTGAAACCCGTTCAGTGCTTGTTTGGTGGAAGAGAGCTCAGTGCTGCTGCTGCTTGCCGCCTGCTGGTATCTATCCAGCAGTAGAGCCATACCTGAGCTCTCCGGTAGGATGTCTGCAGGTGGTGATGAAAGGATGGAGGAGGATAGGGACCGTGATGGTGGTTTTGTGACTACGTGATCTGCTGTAGGAACATGAATGGGAACTAAGAATGAAGGCAGTGGGTGAGGAAAACAAATATCAGGTTGGACCTTTGATGTGTGGTGATTACCTTTCTGCCTGAGACGTGAAGATCTCCTGGCTTTGTGAGCTGGAAGGTCAAGAGGGGAGAAAGTACTGAGGTAACTTAAGGAGGCATTGGCATGGAATTTGAGAGATTATTATTCCTCAAATACATCCGAAAATCCTGTGGCGATGAGATCCAGTGAGTAAGTAAGTTTTTCTCCTCATCAGTGTAGATGTTCCTTCAACTTGGTTGACTCTTCCTTTGTTCAAGTGCGGTGGCCAAGGGCACCAACTCATGCTGCCATCCCAGTGGTAGGACAGTCATGTCTCAAGTTTATTGGGCAAAGTGGTGATTGGTTGACAGTTGGACTTGATGATATTGGAGGTATTCTCCAACCTTTATAATTCCGTGGAAGTTACGGAGTTTATGCTCTGCTTGACTAGCCTTGCTAGAGAAGAATTGTCACCTGAAAAAATATGCTGTTAAATTACAGCAGGTGTTTGGAAGTGCTTGTAGGAGAAGGCTAGGCCCAGACATCTTATTCTTCTACCCTCATACCTGATGGGTGCAGTTTCGCACCCACCAGACAAAGGAGTTACTCGCCAGTGGGTCAAAGTCAGATGTTTAACGAGGCTCAGGGCTTTTTCCCCAGGGGCCTCGCTGCAGTGCGGTTGTTTTAAGTACCATAGACCTCAATAGACAGTGCTGGCTGCAGTGCACCGTGCAGTTCTGGCTTGCTGCAGGAAAGCACTGCTATTCCCTGTCACTACGGTCAGTCTCTTAGATGCACGAATGCCTTGTAAAAGTTGAGCTATAGATAAAGCAGCTGTGCTTCAGTTATCACAAAAATAATCATTCAGACACTTCATGTTTAGGAGAATTCTCCATATCCTTCAGAACAGCAATTACACAATTATTTTAAAATATATTTTTCTACATACATATGCACACCCACAAGCTATATTTTTTAAAGGGTTCCCTTTCCCTTCCAATAAAAGCAGCACGTGGCCTGCTGCACTGCCTTTCCTCCCCGGGTTCATTATGGTTTTTGTTCTGGGTGGGGCCATCCAACAACCTGAGACAGCCCCAGCAGCAGCTGGCCGGCTGCCATGCAGCTGGGTGATCCGCAGATGCTTTCCTCTGCAGCTCTTAACACTGCTGAAGACAAATCTGTTGGGTTAAGATAGCAAAGGACTCCATTTAAGAGCATAATTAAGAATAGTTTGCCTGAAAGGCGTAGCATGCAGGCCATAAACCAGACAATTATAACCGTCTTAAAGTTTAGAAGCCAATAAAGTGAGGGGAACTGAGGCTGATGCTGGATTCTCAGCTGTTTTGCTTCTAACTATGTGAAAGACGTGCATTATCTAACCCTATTGACAGTATCTCATTAACAGAAACAAGCCAAATATTTTCACCCACCTTGTTGCTGCACATTCTAGGATAGCTGAATTGCCCAGCTGTCATCAAAAAGTGCATAGGGCAGGCGTCAGCGTGATTGCTTCACTTCGTGGTGCTCTAAGCCAGCAAGGTGCCCATGGGGTCTGCAGGTTGATCCTGAGCTTGAAAGAGGTTGATGGCTTGCAAGTAGTGAGAGCTTTGGTGTGTTCTCATAAAGTCAAATCACAAGGAAAATAAACAGCTTCTGTGCGAAGGAAGCAAGGTTCATATATGGACCTGAAATATATGAATACCTCCCAAGCATTTATCAACACTGGTATGATGGAAAGGAGTGTTGCCTATTCTAGGCTTATGGATGGAAACTGGAGACAAGATTTTGGATTGAGGGAAGCTTTGAAAATTCAGTGTGCACCTTCTGAGTCCTGATCTAGTGACTGCACCACGCTGTCAAGCCCTAACCTTCACTTTTCCTTTCTTTCTTATATTTTCCTAAGTCCCTTGGCATCGCTCACGCGTTGGGAGATGTGTGTCTGTGGCTGGAGCCCAGTAAGAGTGGGTCCAAGCTCCCAGGGTGGTGCAGCGTCACCAATAACTTGATCACGTAAGAAAGCGTGCCAAACGATTATATGAATGGAGCCAGAGTTGCACCCTGCTTACCTTGCCAAAGGCGAACCCTTCTGCAGGACAAGGTCCTTTTCTAATAAGGGGGCAGAGGTCTTCTTGCTGTGATAGGGGATGGCAGCTAGCTTTCCTTGCTTGATAGGAAGGGGCTCTTCAAACTGGGAGAATTGGTGTCATATCTGGCCATGCAGATGTTGAGCACATGGATAAAATTGGTGGTCCTGATGGCAGAGGTTGTAAAAGAGCCGTAGGCTGTGATATAGGCCTGGATGGGAAAATGAAAAGCTGATGGCTCAGAGCCCCACCACAGTGTGGTTATAACGGGCAGCGTTTAGGTCAGAGCAACTAAGTTACACACATAGGTATCCACCAGTGTGCAAAAATAGCTGTGAGCATAGAGAAATCACTGAGAAGTGCAAATGGAAGTGCAAATAATTGGTGGAAATTACAAAGTACTAAGTAACTCCTGATTTCTTGTTTGTTTTTTTTTTCCTTTAAATGGATGATTTCTGCAGCAAAGTAACTGAAGACAGCATTACTTCTGGGACATCCAGAGGCTCCCATAGTGGTAGTAAATGACACAGAAAGCTGCATTGCAGGTGGCAGTTTTCAAGCCTGGCTGGAGGAGCAGCAGTTTGCCTGGATGGCTTTTGCAGGAGGATGGGAAGGACGGTTGTACCTAAAGCCTTTTACCTCAGAAGAAAGCTTGAAATTTAATGGGACTTCTCCAGAAGTCCGAGGAATCAGTGTAAAAACAAGACTAAAACCAAGCCTTGGAAGACAGGAGACAGTTGAGGCAGAAAGGCATGGTTGGTTTTCTTTGTTCTTTATCTATAATAGACCATATGGGAAGGATACACAGAAGAAGAGAATGCAAGTTATCCTGGATGGAAGCAGCTCAGTTTTTACACTGCAGGAAATCAGCTGGAGTATTTCGCTCAATTCTGAGCATCAGGAAGCCAAGGGATTAAAGTTGCCATGGATGAAGTCTAGGAGATACAAAGGTTACTGGATACCTTTGTAGGCATGCTTGCCCCTCATTTCCTGTTCCAGAATTCTGCGTTGAGGACTCAGATTAAAAATATTGTTAAAAACTTTGTTTCTTGGTTCTGAGAGTGCATGGCATGTGCCAGCTGCAGTGCAGGTAGCGTATCTGAGCATGCTGAAAAGCTTTCTATCCGACCACTCAAAGTCCTCAGAGCAATAGAGATAAAACTTAAGCGTGTGTGTGCTGTGCTAAGAGGTTAGCAGCCTTCATTGTGTATCTACTGCAAGAAGGAAGGAGCATCTATACAATAAAATGGGCAAAGGGGGAACTTCAAGGTGTTTTTTGCCAGATTGGCCCTGCTGCAGGAGGTTAGCCCCTTGTGTGTCCCCTTGCATGTCTTGATCTGTCCTCCAAATGGGTGCAGGTTGAGCTTTTTCCTCCTGATGAGCACCCCTGAGGGGCCTGGAGGTTGACGTAGATGCCTCTATGCTAGAGACTCTTTGTGACCTTTCATGACGAGCAGTTTCTTTGAGAAATTTCTTGTTGTGAGCTTACGATGTACTGACTTTGAAAGCCCTTCAAAGAGCTGGTGGAGCTTTTTTTAAGAGCATGGCATGGTTCTCATGGACCTGATGACCTGAGCTGAGGTGATTCCTGTTTCCTTCCATCCGAGGTACCAGCTGGAGTCACAGTTGTGTTTTTACTGCAAGGCTGTTGTGGTTGCGGGGGAATTTCTGAGGGCCATCTTCCAGGCTCCATTTGGCTCCCATGAGTTCCTGGGTTATGTGAGCTCCATGGTTTTTCCACCGCTTTGGAGACCAATTCCCTTACATGTACCATGTGGGTGTTAGCCTTGGGACACTGCTTGGCTCGTCCTGCTCTCCTCGTCCCTGTCTCTAATGGCATACCACGGGCTGTTTGATGTCTGTGTTGAGATTGGGAAACTCAGTGGAGCCGTTCCTTGTCGTTTGGTGGGTCTCTTCACTTTGGGGGTCTTGAGCACTCAAGACCACGCATTGCAGAGGCGGATTTCCATCTTGGCCACAAACTCTGCAAATGCACTGCGATCGGATTGGTGCTGCCTAAATACTGCCCTCAAGAAAAACACCCTGATGAGAATGTGTGATGCTCACAAAAGGTTCTGTTTTGTTTTGTTGCCATTGCAGTGACAGCTATATTGTGCGAGTCAAAGCTGTGGTTATGACCCGAGATGACTCCAGTGGGGGATGGCTGCCGCAAGAAGGAGGCGGCCTCAGTAGAGTTGGCGTCTGCAAGGTCACGTACCCAGAGGGCAATGGAAGAAGTGGATTTCTAATCCATGGTGAAAGGCAGAAAGACAAACTGGTAATAGAGCCTAATTCAACTTTTGTCTGTTCTTATAATGAGAATTATCCCGTATCTGATGCTATTGTGTTCTTGTGCAAGATTTAAGAAATAAAAATAAAAAAGGCATGTACAGATAGAGCCAGATTGTACGAAGCAATCCCATCCTCATCTAGAAGGCTGTTGAGTTGCCATCTCTCACTGTCTGGCCATCATGCTGCCACGAGCAGGTAAATTTTCGACATCCATGTGCAAAGAACCCTCTGATTCCTTGAGAAAGGGTCTGCTTTTTTCTCACATCTAGCAGGGCTATGTGAGAAGTGAATTGAAGTGTAAAGAATCCATGAAGCCAGTCACATTGCACTGAGTAATGCAGCGCAAGACTTTAAAAATGGCAATGAATTATTTATGCAGCGTGCTGCTCAAGGTTCGAACAAGCAGGGTGAGAATATGAAGACAAGTTGTCTCTTATGAATTGACGCACTCGGTTTCTTCTGGTAGCTGTTTATCTGAGGGGAAAAAAAAATGACACTTTTCTTTCCCGTACAAAGCAAATTAATAAAGCCTCTTCCTTATCTGCAGAGTCTGGTTTAGCTGTTGTATTTTGTTACCGCATTTTTATATATTCGATTCTTCTGAAATCCACTCTTATGAAGAGATGGGCTGGCTTAAAAATAGGCTCCCCACACAGGCTCAGGAAGCTGAGTGCTTGGGAGAAAGTATATATATATCACTTGAGATGGAAATGGCCTTGCTTTCAAAAGTTCTGGTGTTTTAAAGCTGTTTAAAGTGCAGCTCATCTTTTGCGTTACTGTTCTGCTTAGGATGCTTTTTTTTTTTTACATTATTTTCGAGCAATGCTTATGGTTTGGGGGAAACAGGGTAAGACTTAAAAGCTGTTTCTGTTCTCCTTGAGCATCACCCTAGAAATGATTTTTGGCACAGCAGCATGGCTGGGCATGAGGGAGGAAAGAGAAGTGGGGGAGTGTAATAGCATCTACTAAATCTGCCCCAGCTAAAAGTACCTACTCAAAGCCTAATAAAAAGATGAATGTGTGATGCTTATGAGAACAATTAAAGGATCTGGTGTTTATTAGTCATAATTTAGTTGGGAAGGATGTGCTCTCTACCAGCATAGCGCGAATCATGACTTGGCTTGCTTTTGGGGAGAGGAAGGCGCTGGTTGAGGCTGAAGTGGTGACATCTGTGTCCTTGGTATGGGAAAAGCGACTTTGCTCCTCTCCTTCTCCCAGGTGGTGCTAGAGTGCTTCGTGAAGAAGGACCTGGTGTACACTAAGGCGAACCCGACCTTCCACCACTGGAAAGTGGACAACAGGAAGTTCGGGCTCACTTTTCAAAGCCCCGCCGATGCTCGAGCCTTTGACAGAGGCGTGAGGAAAGCCATCGAGGACCTCATTGAAGGTACCAGGGCGTGTGGAAACTTGACGTGTGTTCATAGCAAGGAGATGGGAAGATGTGGGAGTTGAATAGCAGTCCTTGGGCTTGGAAGTCAATCTGGTGCTTCCAGGCATGCCAGGCAAGCTCACTTCAGAGAGCTGTGTCTCTTCATCCCTTAAGGAGAGAAGGGATTTAAGCCCAAGTATTCTTTCATCCTGTCTGGCCTGGGCTGCCGGGATCTCACCTGTTAGTTGTTGTGTGGTTATGACTGATTTTTTGGTAGGCTGTTCTTTCATGCTAGGGACAACAACAACAGCCCAGGCTCGTCTTTATGTGTAGCCGAATCCCCTTACACTGAGTCTTTGTTAGATCAGCAGAGGATGAATTCCTGCACGAAGCTGAATTAAAACTTTGTTTTGTTTTTGCAGTAATTACTTTTGTCTGTGTCCGCTTGACTGAATGGCTGTGCTTGAAGACTTTGTTATGTTTGGTGTTTTATTTTTTTAATTCTTTAAAAATGCATTTGAATTGCTCATGCTTTGAAGAGGTCATAAATTCTTCCTCTTCACATCTCGCTGCATTCAGTCATAATACAGCTGTAACCCAATTCTACTTGATTTTATTTACATGAAAATTGATTCTCTGATTTTTAGCCATCTCAGTTTATGCAGGGGCTCAGTGCCCTGTCCTTGCTTTACCATGTAAGTGATGTGATTCCCACATCAGAGTAGGAATTAATCCTCCATGGCTCTTTCCTGCTTTGAGGAAGGATCTTTTCAACTACTGGTCATTCGCTTTTTCCTGTTTGTTTGTTGACCAGAACAAATCGTGGCTCACCCTCTGCTTTCTTCCTGCTTGCTGAAACCGGGAAGCATTTTGATTCACATTTTATACAAATGACACATGGCCGAGCAACATTTAAAGATATTAGCTCAATTCTGTCGAGTGGTATTTTGGAGATGCACCCAGTACATGGCAACTCCTATTCTTCTCTTTTTTATCCATCTTACAGTGGAAGTATTTAAAACCAAGTTCCTCTGCATCTCAGATACTTCAAAATCAGCAACTCTATATTTATCTCATTAACAGCACAGACTGATCCTCATGAATGTGCTCCTACTTAACTTCCAAATAAGGCTTTCTGAATGAAAAACAATCACTGGCACGTGCACACAGTGTCAGGCCTTGGCTTTCATTTGCTGTTCGTTTTTTGTTTGCTTCATCAAATTCAGCAGGTAATATTAAGCAGGGCAAACTGTGCATCTGAAGCTTCACTTCATGAAATCGTTGATCTATCCAGTAGGTTATTTCATGTTGCTTTGAAAGTCTGTAAGTTTTGTGCCCAAGTACAGTAATCCTGGGCAACTTTGTAGAGAAAATCTAGATTTTTTTTAATGTATTTTAAAGCTAATGTAGCAAACTGCTCGAATGTTTTCACATTACTTAGTGTTTTAAGTGGGCTTTCACACTTGGCTCTGCGCATCTTTGTGGTTACGCAACTGAATGCAAGCAAGGCTGGTACAGTTTAGCATTATATAAAGTACATTATTTAGGAAGAACTTCCAGAATGAAGGTGCTACAAAGCATTTAACTATTCTAGTTAGGGATGGGACGTGGCTGCAACCCAGTATGATGAAGCATCTCAATGAGGGGGCACCCATGGGGTGAGAGGAGTGATCATGGGCCAGAGATGTAGGATACAATTTCCCACTTTTTGAGGCAGTTGCTGGTATTTTCAGTCTTTTTTTATGGCTTTATGAATTTCAGTTCCTTTCAGATACATTGCTTACATGGGGAAAGATGATTCTCTGACGAATAGCTGATAGCAGAGATGTTTACTATATTTAACAACTTGCTGATTTACAAGAGGAAAAAAAAAATCAAAAACTTCCCTTTCAAAGTAAGGTTTGTTTTTCAGTAAAAAGCAATTTTTCTGCCCCAATTTTAGGGCCTTCTTGAGGAGTAACTCATGAGTGGTTTCTTGACCACTCTTGACCAGCTGAGGGTCTGGCCCTAAGCACCAATCAGCGCGTAGCTTCACGGTTCTTCATAAATGAAAGCCTTCTGCAACTGGAAATGCTGACTGCTATTTTTAGCAGAGTTAATTAGCATTGGCAGCCCCGTAGTTACATGTCAAAAAACACTTTCAGATTTTACCTTTCCAACCCAGCTAACAGCAGGTGGTTTTTCTTCCTGAAAAAGCAGCTTTTTACATCTATCCAACAAATAAAGTTGTTAGCCTCCAAGCATTCACCAGCCTGGTAATAATAACAATTGGAAACCCATTGGAAGTGTCATATTTTTAAAAAGCTGTTTGTTTCTAGGGTCTACTACTTCTTCTTCAACGCTTCACAACGAGGCTGAGGTCGGCGATGATGATGTCTTCACAGTAAGTGCATCTACCTTCAGGTCGTTCTCCTTTGTTATCTGGTTTTACACTGTCAGGTTTGAAAGGTTTGAAAGGTTTAAAGATTTTTTGTTGTTGTTTTATTACCTGGGTTTGGCTTCCGGCTTTAATTGCGTTTGTTCAGTGGGTGTGTTTTATTTGATGGAAGCATAAACCCTGCAGAAGGTAAACTTCTGCAGGAGCATTGGGTTTCTCTCCGTCTCCCATCGCCACGTGAAAAGCATGACAGAGCAGAGCAGATGTTGTCAGGGCTGGAAGTGAGCAAATGATGTCCCTCCAGCTTAATACGCCTTGGTCTGAGTGGTTCTTCTCCATCTGTAAGTACAGTAGGTAGCTGCTTCTCAGGTGTGCAGTCAAGGAAATGAAGTTCTGAAAAATTGCCTTTATTATTGGGAACAAAAGTCAACCTTGAAGGCGTTCTGTGCGTACGTGAAGGTAGAAAGTTCAGACAGCAGGAGGAAGGCACACTGGCACGCGAGCTACCCAACCACGGTGGCTGAAGGAGGAGTGAGTTGCTCATGTTGTATTTCTGGTAATGTCTGAAATGTGTTTTGGAGCTTTTTTGAAACAGGAGCACCCACTGTCCCTGCTGCACTTGAACACTTTGAAAAGAAGGAGGGAAAAAAAAACAAAACAACAAAAACAGTGAATATGTCAGTTGAAATTGTAATCTGATCACAGATATTCCATGGACTGAAAAAAACAAGCTCACAATGAATACTTTGTTTTATTATGCTTATTTACCTGGCTCCACTCACAACCCCCCTTCCTTACATGATAAATGCCCTCGTTGTGTGGTGCATGTGGGAGTGGGCTGCCAGGTCGGATGTCCTCGTTCAGGTTCTCTGGGACACCCCCCTGCACCTACGGGGAGCAGGGCAGGGCTGAGGATGGGGAGAAGTGTCATGCAGCCAGCCTAAAGGTGGCTTTGAGGGCCAAGTGAGCTGGCGCAGGACAGGGTTTTGAGCCGTGCTCTGACCCAGCTGCTGGCACATCATCTGGCCCGTCCTTTTGTCATGGCTCCGGAGGCAAACAACAGCAGGCAGGGTTAAAAGGTGACTTCCTGTGCTCGGCAGCAAACCCATCATTAGCAGCTGCTTCCCAGCTACCTGCCAGGGGTGATTTATTGGCACAGAGCAGGGGGAGGCCCCGCTGGAGCCAGGCCGGTTTACCAATTTTTGCTGTTTTGTCCCCAAAGCAGGGCTCTTCTGTGCTTGTCCGAATGAGGATGGTCCCTGAAACATGCCTTGCGTGGGCATCCACGTGTCAGCTCTCACTGGGTGAGGCATGGAAGTGCTCCATGTTAAAGCAATGAAAAGCAGCCTGCAGAAAGAGCAAAGGAGATCTTTTTCTTTTTTCACTACAGTCCTGCCAGTCGATGCCTTGGGAATGCTCCTGTATTTCTCCACAAACCCAACGTTATGTTGATTTTTAAACTCCAACAGTGCTTGTTACCAGGAGGAGGAAGTTGATGCCTTTCAGGATGTGTTGCATTACTTTAGGGAATCTGAACAAACCATGCACCCAACCAACTCGAACTCCTGCATTCCTCCAAAATGCTGATGCTCTTCCCTCAGCCTCACCCAGGTGCTCATCACCCAGCATCTTGGCTTTCTTCAGCTGAATCTCTCCTTTCACTGTTGTAAAGTTCTTTGAAGTTCTTGGCTTGCCATTTATCTGGGAATCCTGGTAGATGATGGTGGAGCCTGAGATCTGCATAAGCCAGAAATAACACACTGATGTGTGTAGGGCTTTTAGACTGGAAGAAATTAATGTACAGTGTTTTTTGGGGGTTGGTTTGTGTTTTATTATTCTTACCCTTCTGTTTCATTCTTTCTTTACACTCCTTTTAAACTTATACGTGGTAGTCCATTTGGCCCTCCTTGCCCAGAAAACATTTATTACAGCTCTCCTATAAACGCTTTTCCCCAACCACAGCAATAGATTTTTAGGGCTTGGTTTTTCACTCTGTTTTAAAGAGAAAGCACATTTGCTCTTTTTATTTCCTGAGGTAGTTATTAAAATCTTTGCAGTCCTCCCCCTCTCCCACACATGGATGAATAAACTTGACTGCGTGCGGCAGAATTTTCAGAAGCATCTGCATGATTGAGTCATTTAAGCAGTCATTTACGCATCTCTGAAAATCCCGGCCGCTGCCTCCAGTCCTTGCTGCAAGGTCCTGCCTCTCCTTGAAGATGTTGCAGTCTGTTCTACAGCTGCGGTCCAAAATTGGAAATGGCTTTGCAGATCAGTGCTGCAGCTCGGGCAGCGGTACCCTTCTGCCCCTTCTTTATGGTGCACACTCCCCGGCCATCGTTCTGAAGCGTGGATTGCGTCTTAGAAACAGGGCTCTGCCATCTGATAACTCTGCTGTGCTTTAGACCCATAGTGATGAGAGAAATCAATACAGCCCTCTGTTCTGAGAGCCCTACCTAAGGGAGCAGAAAGCTGAGGTATATGGAAGTAAATGTCACTGACTTTGGGGGGAAGATGCTAATTTCTGAACTGAAATCTCCATTTAGAAGTTTAACAATATGTAGTTGTGTTTCTTTAATTCCAGATCCTCAGTAGAGCCCATAAATGTTTTCCATATGTTAGCAAATAAATTTCTCCTGTCTTGTACGTTATAAATCGTCCTCTCAAGAGATGCAATCTGAGTAAGACTAGCCATCCGCTCCGTCCCTGCTGGGGGAAGCATTGTCTTTGCAGCGGGCTGAGATTGTTCTGTTTGTCTTCATCCATCCAGCCTGCATCTTCAGACTTCTTTAATTAACGTTCACTTCGCAAAAACCATTTAATAAGGATTGAATAATTCTCTAGTTCCTCGGCCGCAGAATTTGCTGTATAATTGAGTTCTTCTGCAGATTTTTTCCTTAATCTACACTTTTACTTTCAATTACAGATAATAATCCCACATGACCATGAAGTGAAAAATGTGAAGTGAGTCCAAGGAAAGAAAGGTCAATGTCTTCCAGAGTCTGCAGAGTGCCTGAAACAGTCTCTTTTTAGCAACCCATCCAATAAAACAGAGATGTTCATTTTGAAACCCTATGGCCAGCACAGCTGAATTGCTGCTCATGTGTTTTTCAGATAAGTGGGCAGTGCTGTGCCTGCTTTAGTGCTAAAGACAAGACTCCCACTGGCAGGAGGAACTATGGCTCCTGTGTCCGCTCTGCTTTGGGAACCTAAAAATGACTGCAGTCCTCTTTTGGCTCAACAGGAATGGGAGAAAAAAAAAAAAACACAAAGAAAACCAACCTTGCTAAGTTTCACAATCATGTTACAATGATAGCTGTTCCCTGTAATTAACGGTAATTTTAGAAATCCTAGTGTTTCTTGAAAGTGAGACATTCAGAGTTTTGCAGATGGTGAAGGTGTGATCTAGAAAAGTGTGGCTGAGCTACAGGCTTTGGTTCATAGAAATCTAGACTCAATCCACTGCTTCTCTTGCAGATTTCCAGGATCCTGGCTAAAAGTTTGCTTGCCTCCTTTCACTGGAAGCAGGACAGGGCAGATGCTCTCTTCCTTCACGCAAGGGACATGGATACACCTTGCTGCTACCAAGTCTTCCCATTGTTTTCTCTCTCCTGTAGCCAGCGTGCTGCTGCTAGGATCCATACCCACAATCTCCAGACTCAGACTTTCCCCACAAAGCCGTGTATTCAGGGCAGTCCACACCCCTCATGCCCCTTTCTCAACACAAAGATGTTCCACTGCTGCTCAGGGATGCTGGAGCCAGGAAGCTTGTCCCACAGCTTGGATGCTGCTGGCGTTCATTGCTGGGACAGACGCGATGCTGGCGGTACGGGCTGTGGCAGATGTTAATGTTACAGCCCTCCTCGCATCTCTTCTGGCTTCATAATTAAAAAAACAGATTTCTCCCTGCTGCCTTTCCATGAAACCTTTTCCCTACTTTCATCTCCCATGTGGGCCTCAAGTGTGTTACAGCCTCACTATTAAAATTTATAAGATTTACGTTAGTTAGATAAACACTAAATCTAACTTTTCTTGCTGGCTTGGTCATTTCATATTCAGATGGTTCTCTTAAAGAACGACTGTAGCTCATTTTCTTTAAAGTACATGCATAGAGACCCAGCCCAGTTACTTTGGATGGCTATACTTGTGCATTTGTGAGTTCTCTGTGAGGCTGGAGCATTCCTCATCCTACCCCTTCCATGAAAAATGATGTTGCTGAGCATAGAGAGGCACTGAATTGCAAGATTTATTCCTTTCATGAGCTGCACTTGGGATTGAGAAGCAGCAAGAGCCTGCAGTTTCCTTTTTCTTGAGGCTAAGATAGATACAGTAACAGAAAGGAAAAGCTGCTTTTGGAGGAGTGGAGCTCTGGATGGTAGTAGTGGGGTACAGTGCTTAGGTTGTCACTGCAAGCAAAGCAGCACTGATTGCTCCATAAGACCAAGCAGGGCAACCGGGGACCCATCACAGCAATAGAGTCAGGTGGCATTACCTGTGGTATTCTTGCTTAGCAGTGCCCAGATGACAGAAGGGTTCAGTGCTCCTAGCCATGTCCTCTGGGCTTGGAACTGGTGTTGTAAAGCACAGCTATCCCAATTGAGATTAAAAACTATATAGAATCGTAGAATTACGAAGGTTGGAGAAGACCACTAAGGTCATCAAGTCCAACCATCAGTGCATCCCCACCATGCCCACTAACCCATGTCCTTCAGTGCCACGTCTGCCTTTTTCTTGAAAAACTCCAGGGTTGGTGACTCCACCATTTCCCAGGGCAGCTGTTCCGATGAATTACCACTCATTCTGAGAAGAAATGTTTCCTTATATCCAACCTCAGCCTCCCCTGGCACAATTTAAAGCCATTCTCTCTCATCCTATCGCTGTTAACCTGGGAGAAGGGGCTGACCCCCACCTCGCCACAACATTTGTTCCCCCCCTTTTCCTCAAGTTGACTTTGTCTGGATGAGTTTATGTTGGTCAGTGGGAACAGTAACACTCAAATAGGTTTTCAGTAGGGAGAATCGAGTGGAAAGTTTTTCTCTGGTTGGCAGGTCTTTATAGCAGTGTGCTTCCCCCTTCAGGTCCTCCAGTTTCTTTTAATTGATGCTGGAAATGAACCCATTTATTTCTAATTCTCATACAAGTACAAGCAAGTTCTTCTTACTACAGCAATCGGATACAATTGATCCTGAGACAGAGATGTCACCTGGAAGGGCAGCTGCTGTTTTCTCCAGTCATTCAAAGCCACAGGAGTGGTGACTGCCTACCTCTCAGAAGTTGTCAAGAAACCCTATACGTAAAATCTGTTTATTCTTACGTATCTTGCAGGTTCACAATAAGTAAATGAAGAGCTTAGGTGAGCTGAGGCGAGAGACAAGCAGTGGATAGGTTTGAAGCTCTGCTTCCTTTGAAAGAAAGGAAGGGAGACAGAGGACTTCTCAATTTCTGCATTGCCTTATTGTGTTTATTGCATTACTTCTTGCTCTCAGGTCAATCTCTAAGGGGTAAAGCATTCTGAGACCAGAAATGTGCAGTTCAATGCAATTCTCAAATGCACTGAGTCTTTAAAACAATTTTTTTCTCTCCTGTTTTCTTTCTTTCTCTCTTCTTTTTCTTGACCTGTATCAGGCTGGTTGTTTTCCCCCACAGTCTACAGGCGCCCAGGTCCCTTGCAAGGTGACCTATTGCTCCAGCAGTTCTGGCTGGAGGAAGCAGTCCCTTCAGTGAATCATGGCCTGCTTACAGCCCCTGCTATTTGGGGCGTGTGCGTGAAGACTGGCAAACAGCATCCGTTGTTCAGCAGCAGATTATTAAGCAGATAGTATCTGTGTCGCACTCCCTTGAGCCTCGCTGTCTAGTAGTTCTCTGTGTAGCTAATTAGAGTGGTGATGTGGATGTGTCAAACTGCTTTGCTGAGGGTAAGCAATTCCTCTTGTCGCAATCCTTTCTCTAAGTTCTGTTTTTATAGTGTGTTTTCTGGCTCCGTCCCATTCCCATATACAAACACAGTTGGTTCTGCAGTGGGATTGGGATATATCCTGCAGGAAACTGAAATCTGATCTTCTGCTACGATGGAAGTTTCCTTATAGCTGCATCTTGCCAGAACTTGTGTTACAGTTTGTGCACCAATCAGGGATCCTGGTGTTCAGCTTGTTCCTCTTCCCTTGCTCCAGCAATACAGAGATCTGTGTTTCTTTCTGTTTTTAACACTCCTTTCTTCTTTTCCCCATGCTTAATGATGGTGGGGTGGCGTAGTTAAGCGTGCCAGCTCTTTCAGTATTATCCTCACTTTAATTCTTGTGTTGCACATAACCAGTTTTGCATTCATTTAAGTGATCTCCCAGCTTCCAAAAGCCTGTTTCCTTGTAATATACGGTCCTTGGAGGCTTCTGGACTGGAAGGGTATCGGCGACCTGCCTGTAGGATTTGTTGTCTGAAGGTGAATGGAGCGGTGCGCTGCCAGCTGTAGTTTGTAGCTAATGAGTTCTTGCTCTGAGCTTGTTGCAGCACCACTTTGCACTTGCATTCAGCCAGCTGAGTGTTTATCTTCCAAAAAAATCATTTGGCTGCGTGGTAATATACTGCAGCTATGTGATGAGTTGAAGTGTGAAGCTGTTTATGAGCATGTTCCCTTCTAATTCTCCCAAGGAGTGAAGGAGAAGTGTGCAGGCTGCTGTGCCATCCATAAGGGCAGCGAGTATGTTGAGATTTGACCTTTGGGGACAGGAACACACGAACAGCCCAACCTGCACCACATCTGGGCCACGTGTGTTTCCCCTCGGTGCTGTGCAGTGGTCAGGATGAAGCAGGCACTTAATGGGAAGATTTTGCAGCACAACTTTACAAAATGAGTCTGTGGCCTCTGATTTTGGCCTTGCTTTTGTTCAGCTTTGGTTCCCCAGGCATTTCGTCAGCACTGTGTAGGGGAGCATAGGTGAGGGACTCAATTCAAAGCAAGAAGCCCAGAGGAAGCACATTTGGTTCCCCAAAACTTGAGCATCATACCCGAAACTGTTGCCAAAGAATGCAGCTCCAGTCTTCTGCTGCAAAGCTGGCAGAGCAATGAGAGGCCCCTCCTGTTTGCCAGCACAGGGAAGTGACCCCAGAACTGTCCCTGTAAAAGAAAATGAATCCTTTTCCAGTGGTTTAGCTCCTGCAGGGCCAGAAAAGCTCTTGGCTGGACCAGACCTCCAGCACCCTGCTCATGTCCATCCTGCACTGCCAATGGATGTGTGATGCTCTGCAAAGCAGCTGGTGGAAAACAGCCACACAGCTCCCCCTGAAAAGCTGGTGGCAGTCCCCACACTTTGCTTCTCCATGCACTTTTTGTACTGGTGGCTGAGTGGGACCGATGTGGATCTCAGCACCACTCTTTGGGAGAGGGGCTGTGATTTCCACACACTGCGTTTTGAGCACAGGCAAATCAGGTTGGAATCCCATTGTCTCATGTAATGGGTATGAGCAAAAAATAAAGAAAAGAGAAAAAAATAAATCAGTGCGGAGAGTTCGGGCCACTTGGAGCGTGCACCCAAGTTTTGCTAAGTCTAACCATAATTTGGTTTTGCTCTCTGAATTTACTTATTTGTTTCATTTTCTTGGAGAGCTCGCAAAGAGGAAGGAGGAGTTTGGGAAAGCTAAACAATGCAATGTGCTCTTACATGAGGCTCCAAGAATGATCGTTCCTTTAAAGCGACAGTCTGCCCCTTTTAAAAAAACAAAAATACCAAAGAAAATCCTCCAGTTGACCAAAATCCTGCATCACGATGCTGCCCACACCCCCAGGCTTGTGCTGGTTTTATCTGAGAATGCAAAAGCCCTGGGAGCTCACTGTGGAGCTCTGCCCAGCGCAGAGATGCATTGTAAACAACTGCATCTAAATCGCTGTGTTCCCTCCCCTCACCTGCCTAATGTGTTTTGCCAAGGGTCTGCTTTCCCTGCGTCTTGTAAATATTTTATGAAAATTAAATCAGAAGTGATTACAGCGGGCAGTTCATCTGTCTCTGGTTCCATCTGCAAGAAGAGAGGGAAGGCAGAAGTCAGTAAGTGCCACTGCATTTTTAAGCACAGCCTGACATATTTACAGTGCATGTGAAGAGGGTGTTTTTAAAGTTTGCATCAGCTGTTGGGTTCTATTTTAGTGATGGATTCCAGCTAAAATAACGTGGATGCTCAGAACTGTGTGAATAAATGACCCCTAACTGACTTCTTAAAATATCATATCAGTCTGCTGTGGGAAGTCTGCATTCAACTGCTTTTCCTCTCTGTTTGCATCCGAGTGTGTTATACAGGAGCAGTGTGCCTATGAACCTGGAGACTGCAGCGTTTCATCTGTACATAGCAAAGATGTGAGTGATGGACTGGAGGCTCCAATTCTTGCAGCTAATCTTGTTTTTGTCAGCATATCCCCACTCCCCAGCCTTATTTTCCCCCTGCCTGGGAGTTTCTGCATGGAGGAGCTGGGACTCAGGGCTGAGTTATGTGGAGCCATCTGTTCCTGGCTGCCCCTAGAGCTGCACAGGCTCTCACCATCCTCTGTGTGCATTGCTCAACACCCGCCAGCCGAGCTTCGTTCCTTTATTTCCTAGCGTCTGCGTCAGTCTTCTAAAGGAAAACCTTTTCA
The DNA here is from genome assembly GCA_016647715.1 of Pavo muticus. Lineage (NCBI taxonomy): Eukaryota > Metazoa > Chordata > Aves > Galliformes > Phasianidae > Pavo > Pavo muticus. The sequence goes on along the minus strand of JACDJE010000029.1, from coordinate 1,343,636 downwards.
ACAGTGCTGGGTGTGATAAGTTCCCTCTTAGCACCTGAAAATAGGGAGCCAGCACTTCCCTAATTAATGGCAGCCATGCTGATAGCAAGCACGTCAAAAACTGAAAACTTCAGGGAGGAGCTGGGACCTGCACAGTAATGTACCAAGGCAGTCATCTGCTCTGTCTAGGTCCGCATCCTGCTGTGAGGCAGGGCTGCCTTGGTCTGAGCTTTTCTCTTGTCACATTCTGCTTTTCCCGTCAGAGTACCCGATGCAAAGACATGACACGGTACATCAGCCCAGTGGTGGAGTAAGGGCAAGGTGAGAGATTCCATACGGGAAGGAGATGTCCTGTGGATGCTGTGTGGCTGCAGTCCTCCCTGAGCTTCTGCAGGCTCTTCCAAATGCCCGCCTTTGCAGAGCTGTGTCTGGTGCCTTGTATCACTGGCGAGCTAAATGCAAAAATCTCTCCGAGGTTTCCCCCACAGCACATCTGATTGCTTGATGTATCGTTTCAGCTGTGTCTGATTCTCATGTGTTCATTTCAGGCCTCTCAGCGAGCCGCTAAGCCACATCTGTGGAGCATGCCGAGCTGACCGGCGATGCCAAGAGCGGCTTTAGCACGAGCTTAACAGAGATGATCTCGTGCACAGTCCTTGCTCCTCCAAGTTTTGCTGACTTAAGGCAGCCCAGCCACCAGGATGTTTCTGGCACTGAGAGCCATAACCACGAAAGTTAAAAATAAAAATAAAAAAAATAAAGGTAGCAGTAAAGTGTCTGCCCTACATACACAGGGCACATCCAGTGAATGGAAAACATGAAATCCTTTTCTAACTCTCTTGAATAGAGAGAGTAGGCATTGAGACAAGAACTGAGAGTTTTGATCTTCCCCTCTCTGTGACACTCAGAAGTGCTGTGTCTCTTTAGGCTTAAGAATGAAAGCTGGAGGGGAGAGGAAAGAATTGGTCTTGCAAGATTAGGCTGAGGGAGTTCTAAGAGACCATATTTTATCTTAATTTCTTTGGAAAGGTGGAAGTTTCTTTGCCGCGCGTCCAAAATAGCTCTCAGACTTCCTCTTTGCAAAGTTCATAAACAGCAGAGTCTCTGCAGATAAACCTCAGCTTCATGTGCAGGTCCGTAGCATTGGCTTTCTTTACCGCCCCGCGCACTTTTATCATTTTTCCTTTCCGTGTTGATAGTGCAGCTGTGTTTTCCCTTTTTCCAGTGAATGAGGAGGGCTGTGCACGCTTGCACTGGAGCTCCCGAGCAATTGTACCTAGGCAGAGCAGGCAAACAGCAGGCTGCTTCCCCGTTTTCCAGTCTCATCCTCAAGCTGTGATTTGGTGACCAAGTGGGGCTTCTTTTCCTGAGGATGATTTTTTGGATGGTGAGGCAGCAAGTGGCTCCTCTATGGTGTGTACAGGCTTCTCACAGTGAAAGCAGGAGCCACCGTGGGGAGGTTGTGCTGCTGAAGTGTCTGCCTGGGTGAAGATGAGACCCTCCACGTTCTGTGTTTCCACGTGGGCTGCATTCAGAACCCCTCGGGTGGGGATGATTCAGCAAGCAGACCTGCTGCGGAGCAGTGTGTGCAATAGAGAACAGGTTAGCTCACAGACAACTCATGCTTTAGAAAGGCCAAGCTGCCACAGATTTTCAGTTCAGAGCCATTACTTGCAAAACAGCATGTTCAACACTGCGATGCTTCTGTTCCCCATTGCCTTCTCCATCTCATGTAGCGGGAAAAATCCTAGCGAAAGAACAAACCGTCTTGTTTGACCAGCAATTATTCTTGACAGCAAACTTGCTGTAGCTGGCTGAGAGCATCTGTGGAAGCTGCAAGCAGCTGAGCTCCCGTAAATTCCCTCAGGCAACTGATTTCTGACGAGCTGCTTCATAATTTGGAGATGAACTGTTCTTTTTCCTGGTCACCCTGGATATTGCACTGTATGAAGTGAAACTGTTCCCTGAAGTCCTTGGAGGCAAGGTGATCCAGCCAGATCAGTAGCTGGGGAAGGGGAATGCTTTATTTTATTTCTCATCAGTTTTTATGATCGATACTTATCTCAGAATATTACTTAGGCACCTGATTAGCCGGCTGTTCTTGTGTAACAAATCCATTTAAATGAGAAGGAAACTGCAGTAAATTATTAACATAATCTTCTGCACTAATGACTAGGTTTTTTAAATTGAATGAGTCACTTAAATTGTGAGAGGGAAACGGGGACCAGGGACACTTTTTTCTTTGGTTTTAATGATCACAGTACAGCCATTTGCGTGTAGAAATGCAGTGTTTTTTCTCAAAGCAGCCATATCACACACGCAGTGCGTGTGCTTGCTCAGATACGTTCAGCTCACTTGCAAAAGGAAATGTGTAGCGCGGGCTTTATAAAATTACTATTATGGCCATGATTAATGATTTTGTTATCCTAGCAGCAAAACCTCAAGACTTTGCAGCCGCCATAGCAATCACAAAGCTCCAGTACGTGCCACACAGAATTCGCTAATTGAGCATCGAGGGCATGTTGAAACGGCGTTCCTTTGTGGACTTGCTGTTCCAACTGCTTTAGGTTTGGGTTCATTTCTCTTCTGTGACTACTGGGCATGTTTTCAATAGTTTTTTCTGTCTCTCTCAAGAAACAGTGGAGCCAGATTGGTTTCAACAGGCTTTAGAGGAAGACAGTGTTTCTCTTAGAGACCAGTGGTTTGGACATGTTTTTCCATCAGTGAAATAGCCTGACTCTGGAGACTGTGTGCTTTCTAGATTAATTCCTGTAAGCAGGTGTGTTGTATTTGGGTGACCTGCAGTAAACCTCTAATGTCTTCCCCTCTGTCATCTTCCCCAGAATTTTCACTGCTGTGGTGGTAGCAGAAAATCCTAGCCATCACAGTCTTGTTGTATGGGACAGGAATTGTTTTCTGCTTCCATCATGGGTGAAGTCCTTTCCCTTGAGGATGAGTCTGACTTTTACTGGTCACCAAGTTCAGATCCAGTTGCAGTTGAGTAGTAAAGGGAGCGCCACAGCTTTCGAGGCTTGAGCATCATACCTTTGATTCTTGGTTGCTTACTTTCTTCTGAGAGCTTCTGTATGGCTTCTTGAACCACACTGTAACTATGAGATTTATCTCAAGTCCTTGCTTCTGTTTGAACCTTATCTGAGCACATTCCAGTGGATGTCTTATGTTCTCTTCCAGAGGATATGAGAAGAATAATCACTTCCTACTCTCCTTCCACATGGGACTCGTGATTCTATAGACTTCTCCCTTCCCATCTTCACATTTCCTTCCATTATCTCTTTTCCAGGGTGGAGAGAGCCAACCTCTCTAGTTAGCAGTATTCAGACACCATGTCTCTGATTGTCCTGACTATTGCCCTGGGAGCTTTGCCATGGTGGAAATACTCTTATGAAGATTTCAGTGCTGCTGCTTGTATTTTTTTTTTAATCTGCTGATGAGCTCTCTGTCATGGAGCTGCTTGTTTTAACCCCGAGACCTCTTTCCTCAGCAGCAATAGTTGTTTCAGAGTACATCACTGTACATGGCAGATCAAGGTGTTCCCATCAGATTGCATATTAGTGGTAATTAGAGTTTGTTGTTGTTGTTTACCATCTGGTTCCTCAGCATTATAAGATTCTCAAGTTTTCAGGTCAGCTTTCATTTTTACTCCCCTGAATAACTTCACTGTCATGAGAAGGTTTTATTATCATGCTGTTGACTCCATCTTCAGCTTATTTATAAGTAAGCTCACCGGCACAGATGGAGATCTGGGGGCTTCATCCATGACCTTCTTCTCATTCTTCAAACCATTCATTCCTAAGCGTTGAGGGCCTTCTTTTTTCTTCTGCCAAAGCCTGGTGAGTGACCTTTTTGGAAGGTAGCAGTGCTGATTCCAGCAGAGAGTCAGCAAGATAACCCTGCAACCAGTTGCCTTCAGCCTCGTCAAGCCGGAGGCAGCACAAACTTTTTTATGGAAGAGTGAACAGAGAACTAGGCTTGGATATCTTACTTTCTACCTTTCTTGGTGCTCAGAGCAAGTGTTTGTGTTGGCACACTGCCCCTCTAATCTGAGGACATTGAATGTGGAAATGAAGCAATTTTTAATATGGTTAAAGCGGAGGCCTGAGCCGCAGCCTCTTTGGTATGCTGCAAACAGGTTTTGTAGCCGTGTTGACACATGTGGAGGAGAGGCCCAGTTGCTCTGCTGGCTCTGAAGGATATGAAGGCGTGGAGCAAAGGGTAGATAAGGATCCAGCACGATAAAAATCGCTCCAGCCTTTCTTCCAATTGCCTCTTGCAGAAATATGGCTTTCCTCGTGGAGTCGTGCATGCATTCAGCAAACAGCCCACTTTGTGGGGGCTGGTTATAGCCCCCAGCTACCCCACTAAGATTATCCAGCAGTTATAGCCAGTTCAGGACTTCTTTCCATCTGGCAGAGCAAGAGGGTTGCAGGCCAATGTATGCCACCTACTCCAGCTGAGTGAGTTTCCCAGGCTTCTTTCTGTTCACCATGAGCACCCGCAATGTAGTTGGAGCGTACCCACGAAGGCTTGTCCCAGCAGGGCTCGGTTGCATTTCCACTGAAGGTGAAGGGTCCTGCTGGCATGGCACCATGCTAAGTCCTTCTTCCTTTTGGCTCATGACACTCAAAGTTTAACTTTGAGAGCATGCTACAGGGCAAAAATGCCTGCAATACAGGGTGCCTTTCTGTTCTAAGAATCTGTAATTAAAGCACTGCATCCAGGTCTGCACCACATGCGGTGCTGCAGAAAGTACTTGTAGGAGGGGGCTGTTGTAACTAAATCCTAACTCTTCAAAGGTTTTCAAAATAGCATGGAAGCTTGATATTATTTTGAAGAACTTGCTTGCAGAAGCTGCTAATTTTGTCTTGAAGTGTCCCCAGAAAGTGCTAGATATAGTAGGGCTTGAAGTTACAGGCACAAAACTTAGCTTAAACCCCAGGTGTGAAGTGCCTGCATCTTGTAAGAGATGATGACTGGGATGATTAAACCATTAAAAAAAAAAACCTGAACACCAGTGCAGTTGCACTTTATAGGTGTTATGAGTATAACTTAAGGCTCGTTCTGTTTCTAAATACATGATTTTAAAATAATTAGGAAAAAAAAATGCAACAATCTCACATGAATTAAAAGTCAGTTCACAAAGGGTGGGTCAGCCATTCAAAACTCATCCTGCTTGTTTTACTTCTCAGATAACGCAGTCTGACTTCACATCACACTGCAAACAGATCTGTGTATTTGCTTTCAACAAAACAAGGTGGCAGTTCAGTGCTATACGAGTCAAAGTGGGTCGACAAATATTTTGTGTTGTAATGCTTTAAGGTGTGTTCAGCTTTGGGCAGCGTCTTGCAAAGCGTTGTTTTGAGAATAAACAAATAGCCACAGTGACTGTTCTTGTCTCCTTGGATTAAGAGATGTGTTTAGTACGATTCATTGAAAAATAATATTTAGAGAGTGCATTCTTGACCAAGAGAGAAGGTTTTTCAGGTAAAGCCAGTCTTCTGCCATTGTTGATACAACCACCTTCCCCTGTTGAGTTTGTGTCTCCGCCTAATGTTGTGGCAAATGGAAACCTCTCCATTGGGCTTGCCTTAGCTGTAGCATGAGTTGCTAGTTGAAGGGTGTTGGAGATTTTTCTTTGTTTGTGGCACCAGTATTTTTGGAACATGTAATGTTACAGCTTTTCTCTCAGTTGGACCCATGGGCAAAAGGAGTCATCAAGGGGATGTTCATTTAACAGCTGTCCTTTGATATTTGTGGTAATGTGAAAAAGTCTAAACAATCAATGAAAGGAATGAATGGGCTTGAACGTCTGGATATTGGAGGGAAAATACAAAGGCTGCGTCCAAAAGTAATGCCTCCTATTTTGTTCACTCTCTATCTTGATGCACATCAGAGGCAGATGTTGATGGGAAGGAAGGGCTGTGAAGAGGGGATAGCTAAGACTGGGTTATCCTGCTGTGCATTTCTGCAGGAAGATAAAGAAATATGTTAAGAAGCTGCATGTATTGGCAACACCATGTTATTACATGGTGTTTCACCCTTTCATAATCACTGCTGTGGAGCAGTACAATTAACAAACCTAAAGAAAGTGAGCACAGTGAGGTAGGAATGTATAAAAATACAAGTAATGTTCATTGTACATTAAAGATTAGTGACAAAAGGAGAAGAAAAGCCCTAAAACTTTTAAAGGAAAGCTGAGTATTTAAGTTGCCTGCAGTGAACTGGAATTCACCGTTTGGAGAAGAATGTTGAAAGAAGTTTATTGACTTAACAGTAGTCCTGAAGGCTAAAAAAAAAAACCCAAAATTCCTGCAGTCCTGAGTGCACATCAGGACATAAATGACAGCATCATTTGAAGGAGTTTAAATATGTGCTTCAGAGGTAGCTTCCACTGTGAACATTCACCACCGTGCAGTGCCTAGTACAACAAATAATGTGCCAATTGCATATGAGTGGTGTCAGTGAATGTGTCACTGGTGGGCTATGGTATACTTAATTTTTCCATGTGTGTGGCAACACGTTTTATGGCCTGGCAACAAATCTGCTTCTTTCAAGAGTTTTATGTGAAGCCTGATGAAGCTGCCTGCCGTCAGGTGTTGCCATTATCGCAGGTGTGTGCGAAGTCAGTGAGTAGCAAAACATCTCTTTTAAGACAGCGTGCTGTAACAAGTGGATGTATTACAAGTTTTTTTCCCTTTTCCATTTCTAACAGAATGCAACAGATAGCTCCTCCAACTCCTCTCAGAAAAGGGAACAGCCTGTGCGAACCCTGGCTTCTCCAGCATCCTGCGAAAATCGAAGAATTTGCACTCGTGGGCACCTTCATGACCATTACAGCACTGACCCCTACAATCTAGAACAAGTAAGGCACTTTTCACTGTTAGGACACAAGGGGCTGTCTCTGTCGTAGTTAGATAAGTCCTCACAGCATATGGTTCCCCCCACCACCAAAAACACTCAGAAAATCCCCACTCCTTTCTCCTTCTCTGCCAGCTTTAGTTTTAAGTGGCATCTATTTATTAAAATAAATACATGTTTACACTGATTTTAAAATGTTAGGTCTTTCCAGTAATTAAAAGGAGCTCATAATCAGGAGGGAGAATGACTTTTTACATGGTCTAATAGTGATAGGACAAGGGGGAATAGTTTTAAACAAAAAGAAGGGAGATTTAAATTAGATGTTAGGGGAAAATCTTTCTCTCAGAGGGTGGTGAGGTGCTGGCACATACTGCCTAGAGAAGCTGTGGATGCCCCCAAATCCCTGGAGGTGTTCAGTGCCACGTTGGATGGGGCCTTGGGCAGCCTGAGCTGGTGAGGGGCAGCGCTGCCCTCAGCAGGTGGGTTGGAACTAGATGATCTTTAAGGTCCCTTCCAACCTAAGCCATTCCATAATTCTGTGATTCTACGTGCAAACAGCTTGTTAATCTTTTCTCCCTCTTCATCTCCATCCCTACCTCTACAGTCAGTACCACGATCCTACCGGCACGTCAACTTTCCGGATGACGATGAGGAAATAGTGCGCATCAATCCTCGGGAAAAGATTTGGATGACTGGATATGAGGACTATCGCCATGCCCCAGCACGAGGAAAGAACTTCGATCCTGATGACGTGGACTCCTACGTACGTTTTGCCAAAAGCGAGTCCTCAAAACATGAGTACACTTATCCTTACGTAGACAACTCAGACTTTGACCTGAGTGAAGATATCAAGGGTGCTGTGATAAAGACTCAACCTGTCAAATTCAAGCCCAGACGGAAGGAAGATGGTGAGAGGTCACGGTGCGTGTACTGCAGGGACATGTTCAATCATGAGGAGAACAAACGGGGTCAATGCCAGGATGCTCCTGACCGCATCAAGACTTGCATCCATCGAGTGAGCTGTATGTGGTGCGCAGACACTATGCTCTATCACTGTATGTCCGATCCGGAAGGAGACTTTACAGATCCTTGTTCGTGTGACACCAGTGATGAAATGTTTTGCCTCCGGTGGATGGCCCTTATCGCCTTGTCTTTCATTGCTCCATGTATGTGCTGTTACTTGCCGCTTCGGGCTTGTTACCACTGTGGGGTCATGTGCAGGTGCTGTGGTGGAAAACACAAAGCTGCTGGATGACTACAAATGAGTTCGGTGTGTTATGTTTTTCCTGTAGTTCGGGGAACACATTGGTTTTGGAGCATTGAGATCACTTATTTTGATGCAGCCACTGTGCCCAGCAGCATCCAGAAACCACCAGTTTGGATCATTTTACGTTTGATCGTCTGGGCCTCACACTGCATTGATTTGCTCATCAAGTGTTCTAACTAACTAACGTACAGCATAGACTTTTGTATTATTAATCTGTAATCAAACAGACTGTCTTGTACATGTTTATATTATTTTTTCAGTTAAAATGAGTTTAAGAACTGCTTTAAATGGTGGTGGATTGTACAACATCTCCAGGTTGTGTCCGTCTTGCCTCTGCTCACACGGTACCATCAGTGTGTTAGCAAGTTTTGGCATTTCTCTGAGCGGGGTGGTGTAGTGAACGAGATCTCACTTGGAAGATATTTTAACTTGCTGTCAAGTTATTGTGTGTATGGAAGGTGTGCTAGTAACAAACTTGTACCACAACACAGTATTTCTGTCACTGGTTTTCTTTTGTTTTGTTTTTTTGTTCTGTTTTCCAAAGTCAAAATAGCCATGTAAGCTGCAGTTTCTCTTCTAGAGTCCATCATCATTTCCTTCAGCAAACATCTTAAATTATTTCTCTGTTCTTAAAGCTCTGTGAACGGAAAGCAAAGCTCAGTTAGCATAGTCACATAACCATTGAGAATCTGGTAGTTCTCCTTACCTGTAATCATTTCAGACCACTACTTGAAAGGGAAACTTTAAATTTTAGTGTTTTCTTTTTTCCCTAAATAACTTTGGAAAAATAAAACTGTGTTTTCAGAGTTCTGCCCAGAAGAAGGGAACTTTTTCTTTAGACAGCCATGTAATGATTTGAGTATAAAACACTACAGTTCCAGATGAGGAAACTTGTTGTTATGCAAAGAATTATTAACAATGCAATGTCAAAAGCACTATTGTAATCCATGGCAATTCTGGGGAAATGCTGCATTAAGTGGTGGATTATATGGAAAATAGTATTTGTTTATTTTTGTCTGCGTAATATGTGAGCACGAGAATACGCGTGTTCACAGTAGAAACTACATTTAGCAGTCTAAACAGGTATTGAAAATCAAAAGCCAGAATGTTAACCACCACTTCCATTTCCTGACCTACGGTTCTGATCCTCCGGATGCTTACAGATGTCCAATGTAATGCATATGCAACCAGCATTTGTGTAATTCTTTGTATAGGATTAATCACAGGAGTCTTTGCAGGAGCCAGACCGAAGCGTCTCCCTCACTTTCCCCTTCCTAGTTCACCACCCAGATTTATCAAGTGGATGCATAAGGTGCATACAGCAGGATAAAATTACTTTAATTTTTTTTAAATGTCATGTTGTCTTGTGTACAAGGCTTGTAATTAGCTGGAAAAAAAGAGTATTTTTCTAATATATTACAGGAATAGCCAAATAATTTTTATTAAAAGAAAATGATTTAGCGCAGTGAGCTCTAACTAGCATAGTACAATCTGAATACTTTGAGGCAGCTAGGGATTGGCTTGTCAAAGCTGGCACTGCTGTTCCTGCCATAATTTCTTTCTGCAGTAAATTGCCAGTGAGCGCATGTCCTTTCCCTCCCTCTATTGCACATTGACATCAGTCTTAAAAGAGAGGATTTTTTTTCTTTTTTCTTTTTTTTTTGCCAAATAAATGTAAAAGGAACGCTTGCCATTTTTTCTTGGTGGAATGTCCCAACGGTTCCTCTGAGAGTTAATCACAGCTTTTTAGTAAACCATGAACTAAGTATGCAACTTGCTTATACACTATAGAGTTCGGTAGGCTTAATTTGTAGCAGTTGCTGGGGATCTTTTGGTTGGAAAAGAAAAAGAATGATAATGCAAAAGGGACGGAGTGTTACACTCTCGGTGTTGTGTCTGGGTTTGCTGAATGAAATATAAATATTTTGTGCCTAATAGCAGTTGACAAATCTCTCAATGGTGTCTAGTAAACATCAAGCCAGCCTCGAAAACAATTTTATGGAACAACCTTTTCCTTTTATTTCTGTTCTTGGAGTTGTTTCATGTAAACAAACATCTGTAAGATCTTCTCTCTATAAAGCACAACACTACAAAAAAGATCTTACAGTTTTTTGTCCGGTCTTGAAGTGCCCCTATTTATTTAAGTAAAGTAGACATACTCCAAGCCTTTCTGTATGTCTGGAAATACAAATAAAAATAATAATAAAAAAAATCCCTCCCTTTTTTTTTTTTTTTTTTCTTTTCAGTTTTTCCTCCCTCCTTCTTCCTCCCTCTTTGTCTGTTGGGTTTTTGTAATACTTGTAGATTTTTGCTGCGTGTGTTATTTGGTTTGTGAAGGCAGTGGTGTAAGGGCACAATGATAGAAATGGGTGTTTTTTGTAAATATTCCTCCTTACTTTCCACACTGCTGCTGAACAGTGTGTAGCGTTCTCCCAGTCAGCTTTGCAATACTGACATCAATCATTCGAGAGAAATTATTCAGATTTTATTTTTGTATCTGTGGTAACAAAACATTAACCAAATTTTTTTTCTGTCATGAAAAATGTTTTTTTTTTCAAGCTATTGCTCACATTAACAAATTAAAGTGCCTGAAGCCTCATCATTATTGTATCTATATACTAAAAGTTAAAACCCTGTTGTATTGATTTTTATAAGCCTTTTTACCTCTGTGTAAAAAATATATATACAAGTGTATGATGTACATTTTAGTTCTTAACTTCTTTTTTTATTGTTTCTAATATGTATGATCAGTGTAGCTATTGCTTTAAAATGTACCATGTAAATATAAATACATCATATCAAAACGATGCCTTTGGTGTGGGGGTGTTTTTCAGGTTTACTCTGTGTTTTTGGGTGGGCGGCCTGTGGGTCGGCCTACCCCGGCGGCCATGACAGCGGCTGGGCCGTGATAGTGGGAGCCATGGCACGTTTTCAGTCCTTTCTCCTCACACCTTGCCAGGGAGGGGGCTGCATGGCCATGTTAGCTCCCAAATGTGTTTGCAAAACAGTCTGAACGTTTCCAGGTGCTCTGGAGAGCCCTGGGGAGATCGAGAAACACAGTTTGTGTCCCAGCCGACCATGGAGAGGCTTATTGCTGGAGCTGCTTGGTGTGGGCTGGCAGGAGGCTTCAGAGAGATGCATCTTGGGCTGCTCCACCTGCCTCAGTTACACGGCCCATAGGACACCAAGCAGCAGCTGATCAACTCAGAAACTGGGGAAAAACAGTGAGTATACCTGATTTTATTGCAGCTGTTTCCAATAGGATACCCAGCACCCCGCCTGTGGCTTTCCAGTCACATAAATCGCCTCAGTGGTTGAATCTGTCTCAGCTTTGCTGAGATTCTCCGCTTCTGCTTTATATTTGTATTTGTGTATTTCTGTAGATGTATGATCATAGAATGGCCTGGGTTGAAAAGGATCAGAATGATCATCTAGTTTCAACCCCCTTGCTGTGTGCAGGGTCACCAACCAGCCTGGCCTTGAATGCCTCCAGGGGTGGGGCATCCACAACCTCCTTGGGCAACCTGTTCATGATACAAGTAAGGATGTTTATATTTGCTATATTTTTTTCTTTACAAAGCAAGTTTTAGCTATGCACCTAAACCTTGTAGCCCTGTGAAGAAACATGCAGTGTGGGCCTGGTGTTTGGCTTAGGAAGACCCCCATGGCACACAAAATCCTGCAGTCTGACTTGGCATTAGCTCTGTCTGCAGATAAATGGATGGCTAAGTGACCGTGACAGCTTGCTCTTACAGTACATAATGCTATCTTGAAAAATTAGGGCCGGAAGCCTTTAGCTCCTGTAGCAAAAATGCTGAGTCACAACCTGAAGCAGTGATTGAGCACCTGGTGGGAAGACAGGGCCAATCCAGGGGAGCTCAGGTGTATGCAATGCATCTGAGTGACCAGGAGTGGAGCCAGGATCCACCCCTAAGGGTCGGTAGTGGAGGTGAAGGTATCTGTCTGGAGATTCCCGCCTATTGGAGACCTTCTAAAAGTAAGCTGTTTTTATTCTTTTGTTTCTGTGTCTATGGCTACTGTATTTGGGCTTGTTCTTGTTTGCTGCAGCCTAGGGTTGTGCTACCCCACTTCTATCGCTGTGCTTTCCATCACATTATAGCATTACAGCTCTGTTCTCTGGTATTTCACAGCTTGTCCTGCAGAAGGCCTGGATAGACCCTGTATCTGCTTGCAGCCTGCAATGTCTTCTCCTCTCGTATTTGTCTGTGTACCAAAGGGATCTGGGGATTTCTAAGCTGAACCAGTAAACAGTACGTTTGGACCCCTGAGATTGCTGGAAAATATAAGTTTCAGCAAGATACAAGGTGCTAGGGAAGGCCAACAACCTACTGGAGGCAGCCAATGAGGTGGAACACGGGGAGAGCACAGACCTGCAAGTTTGCAACCACATGAAACAAATGTGAATATTTTACGGCTCTGAAAGAAATCCATTTAGCTGCAAACCACGTTTTTAGAATAATGTCTCTCCTAGGCTGAGTTTCAGGCATTGCCAAAGGTGGTTTGGCATTTCAGAGCGAAGTGACTTCACACTGACTTGACACCAAATGTGCTGCTTCCCTTACCCTCATCAGACCAGACCTCTCCTTTTTCTCTTGCTGGTGTCAGGAGCTGTGCAGACCCAGTTCCTCTCTGAGCCTTTCTTCTGGGGAGGCATTGTTGGTCTCAGACAAGCATTATTACAGTAGTGTGAACTTCTGTCCTTGGAGTCTATGAAATTAGAGAGAGGCATGGGTTTTCTTGGCTGTGCTCATTCAGGAAACCTGCAAGTAACTGTGACAAGCCTCTCCTCATAAAAGCTGTCTCAGATCAGGAAGGAGGCCCAGCTTAGCACTAGCCGTGAGCAGCAAGTTGGTGGGGATGGATGGAGGAATTACATGGGGAATGGAGGGTAGCTGTGAGGATTACCAGCACTGGTCTCTCCTGCTGCAACAGCTGTTTTCCTGCAAGACACAATGATAGCACTATCATGTATTTCTCAGGAGTGACTATAGATGCCTTGCCTTGCTCTCAGAAGCAGAATTTTTGCATGAGAAGGGCTCACCCAGACTCCCTCAGTCAATCAGTGATAAAGATTTCTTTTTTAATCTTTTCTGCTTAGGCTGCAGTAATCTAAGTCAGACAAACTGATTCAACCCCACTGTGAAAATGGGTAAGGCCAAAGTCTGAATGACTCGCGTAATGGCACACAGGGAGCTGGTGGCCTGGAGCAGCACTGCCCTTAGCACAAGTCCACGGTCTTCAGCCAAGGGTCAGCTCTCCTGTTACTCTCACCCTCTGTCTGAAGGTTAACTGGGAGGTCTGAGCTTCTACAGGAGCCTCTCTGCAAGGAGCTCAAGCCAAACGGTCCCCACCAGCACGGAATGTGTAAATCTCCTTCCTCCGCTAATTCTGCTTAGAAATGCAAATTGGAAGTAGCTGTCAGGAGGGCTGGAAACAAGAGGTATCGCTGCATGTGTTCCTAATGCTTATCACAGGCGGAACTTGGCTTCTTACAAGGACCAAATGCAGCCTTTTCACATCTCCCTTGAGAGAGAGCTTGCAGCAACCGGAAATGCTTTCGTTCCTTCAGCCCTGGATGCTCGATGAGTTAGCATCCTCCTAACACCTTGTCCTTTTCCAGGATGCTCAGCCTTCTGCTGTTTTCTTAACATACTGAATGAGGGGATTAAATTCTTTAGTATCTCGGTGGCATAAGTGGAAATAAATAGAAAAATGCTTGGCTTCCGCCCAGAGACAAGATATTTAAATAGTGGAAAGTATGTGTGTATTTTTGGGGTGGTGTACTTAGATCTCCACAAATATTTTCAGTTGCTTCCCTGCACTCGTGCACAACCATCCCATGCCATTCATCTCATTCTCCCATTCCCCACTTGTAAATTCATTTAGGAAGGGCTGACAGACTTTGGTTTGGCTACTGTGAGATTTCAAGCCTGCTGCCTAATGTCGTGTGAGACAGGATCTCACAGCAGCAAGCTGTGTAAAGAGGAAGGTTTCTGAGGGCTGCAATGCACCCTATTATTCAAGGCCTGTTGGATGGGCCCTGGCAGCCTCATCCGGTGGTTGGCAATCCTGCCTGTGGCAGGGGTTGGAGCTCAATGACCTTTAAGGTCCCCTCCAGCCTACGCCACTCTATGATTCTCTGTATGTGCAATTCCCTCTCCATACACGGATGTGTGCTTTGAGATGGTAAAGAACAGAGAAAGTCATACATGGACAATATAATGCACTAATAGGGACATAATGCATCTAATAGTGACATAGAGAGTCACTGATGTTAAGAGCTCATATCACTGCACAGAGAAGCTAGAATTAATGCAAATTTGGGGACAGCTAACAAATTATCAAGTCATATGAAGCATTAAGCTTAATGCTTGTATAGAATTCTTAATTAGATAGTGTAATATGAACTGACATTTCTTTTTCCACATATCTAAGGTTATGTTGCGATAAGCTGCAGAATTGACCAGCATCTGCTTTAAGGGAAATGACAAAGCTAGCATCAGGCTTTCCACCTGGAACAAGCATCTCTCTGATTTTCACACTCTTAATTCCTTCGCTTCAGTGTTGTGCTGATATTGATGTGAAATTTCAACTTCATGAAAAGAGAACAGGGCCAGAGAACACGAGATCAAAGCTCTCGCAGTTTGCTATATTCAACTGTCCAGTTTGATAGAATACATTTGGGAAACTATCTCCAAATCTGAGTTTCCTGTATTCAGGTTACGTTTAGCTCTGACTTGATTCAGAAACTAAAAGCTCAGACATTGTTACAATTTGAAGCACTAATGTCCTTGTGCCCTTGAGGGCCATTTCCAACCTTAAAAGCCAGGCTCCAGAACTACTGAACTCAAGTGATTTCACTTTAAAAGTGCTTACTCTTTACAGCTTCCTGAGAGTGATGATAAAAGCCAGGTTAGAAAGTATAACTTCCAACCGCATTTTGCAGGCGTTCTGGCCAAAACTTAAAACAGAGAGCATTTTTATGTGCACAGCCAAAAGAAGAAACACTCCGCTGTTTTTGTTCGTGAGTCTCAGCACTGCAAAATTCAAATGCCAATAAATTTGCTTCAGAAAACTCTGAGTAGCTAAAAAAGACCGAGTAGAGGCTAGGACTGAATGCAGACTCAGGATATGTGGTGCATCCCAGATATGAAATACAAACGGAGATACAACCAGCCTTTTTTTTTTTTGAAGGGTACCTAAATGACACACCCAGGCTCACAGTGGTGCATCGATACGGGCTGTGATGTTTGAGCTGAGGTACCCCCTGCAGTGTCTGTGTGCTGTTCTGTGTGTCTGAGAGGAGCATTCAGACCTGCGCTGTGGCTCAGCCTGCCAAGCAGGAAATGTATACACACATGTGTGAGTGTGTGTGTATCCTTTTGGAGCAGAAATCTGACATTACCGAGCTAAAAAGTGACAGTTACTCATTAAATAAACAAATAAACAGGTAAAACTGCAGCTGTGTGGCTGCCCCTGGTGGCTTGGCAACAATGAATGGGGTTTTCAGTGCAGTGGCCCCAGGTATTGGGTATCACTGCAGGATTTCTCTGTTCGCTTAGTGAATAGCCTTCAGTGAGTGTCCTCATCTTGGGAAAAACCCCAGAACCCCATTAAGTGGTTGAGCCAGCCACAGACACGGGAAGACTTCCAAAGCAGAGACAGGAATAGCTGCAGGATGGAGCTCAGAGGAGTGTCTGCTGTGCTGTGACTTGAGAGCCATGCGCTGAATGGTCTGCAGGGCTGCTTCTCTGGGACCAGTGACTGGGCTGTGAGTAACCCATGTGCCTTTTGGTGAGTGGGAGAGTGACATGGTTGGGGCAGCCCATTTGGCAAGACCAGTGCCCCTTTGCAAGTGTGCCAGCTGTACTGTTTAGATGGAGTATCTGCCATAGAGCTGAGACACAGCTGTGCTGCCACCTGTGGCCAAAAGCACCACGGGCCTGGGAGCAAAGTCCTCAGGGTGAGCAAAGTCCTCACACTTACTCCTGTCTTAGCACTGAGCTCTGCAGGGCTGTGATTTGTTGGGGAGGTAGCAAGAAACATCACATCTATTTAATTTAAAAGCTCCAGCGCATATCACATCAGCAGTGCTGCAGTTGTTCTTCCCCAGGCTTTGAGTCCATTTGGAATCAGGTAGGAGAAAACTGGAGAGGAACAGCCCTTTGAGTGCCAGCAGTTTCCATTCTCCAGGTGCCTGGTGTAAAATCCTGGCTCTGCTTAAGTCAGTGGCAAAAAACAAAAAAACCAAACCCTTACATTTAAGGGGAGCCAGGATTTGTCTCCCGGGATTTGCAGGATTTAACTGGCAGCACCTCTGGGCCTGGCACCCAAAGTGCCCCCTTCCCTGGTGACTTCCTAAGGCAAACTTTCAGCAGTCTTCCTCCTCCCTCGTCCCCATCAGGAAGACACTAGACACAATAATGTCAGCTTCAGCCCATAAAAAGAGATTTATTATCCTACATGGTGCGCCAGCTCCCCAAATCTGTCTTTAAAGAGCTGTGTTTGAAACAAGCTGCGCTGCACAGTCACAAGTGGGTGAGTGGGGAGCAAGGGCATCCTGCTGGCAGCCAGGACATGGGACATGTGGGTAGTGGAAGCCTTGCGTGCCCTGCTTCAGCCACCAGCCTGGCTGAGAAGGCATTTCATTTAGAAGCTATTCCTTGGCATATCTGTGTAGAGACAGAGGAAAGGTGTGCTCCAGCAGTGCGTTCGTCCCATCCTGAGGAGTGCCACTTCCATTGCCTCCTGAAAGCAGGAGAACCCCAGCATCACTCGTTCTAACCTCAGCTCGTAGCCTTTTTTCCTATGGCCGACGGCCAAGTTGTTTCTGTCACTTTGACCTTTGCAAACTTGCCTGGAAAATAATAAAATATATATCTAGAAAGAGCAAGCAGTTCTGACTTTAAAAATAACAAATTGGCAGGGACATTCCCTCAGCCACGTTTCATTCATTTTTGACAGCTTACTGGGTTTCAAGCTGGCAGCAGTTCTTTCCGATACTAAGTTGAATTTCCAAAGATTAAAAGGCTGAAAGGGTGCCTATGTAATAACACACAAGAGAAAAAGGTCCTGTAACAAAGAAGCGTCCCTGGAAGGGCTGTGTTTTCAGAATCCACTCACATACATAACATTTTAAGAGCTGTCACCATCAGAGCTCGTTTTATGGCCAGTTCCTGAAGGAAGTGGTTGTAAAGATGTGGCATGAAGAGCAGAAAATCCAGGTGCTGAGCAGAGAGCTTTTGAACTCGCAGCAAATGCGTGATACTTTTTTCTAACCAGAACAACTGCTGTTTGTGACCATCTGAACTTTGAGCTACAAGAAAATGTCTTTGGGGTTCGTCAGGCTGATATCCTGTCTCTAACCACAGCCTGTACCAGACACTTCAAAGGCAGAGAATACAAGAAACTCTGTATTGAAATCATCTGCTAGCAGGGGAAATTTCTTCCCAGCATCAGACGTTTGTCATTGATTTATCCCCTCAAACGGGGACGTTTATATGCTGCTTTGGAAAAAAATTCCAATTGAATGCAAGAGCGGTGTGAGTTTATTCATTAAGCCTAACAAATTTGTATTTGAGATGCATTTGATTTCTCTGAAATACTGCAGCAACCCTTCTACTGTTTGCTCTGGAGATTCCTGTAGTGCTGGATTGGTAGTTTGCGGTTTTTTCCCAGCCTGTTTTTTGTACAGATAGCCCCAAAAATGTGATGATGTTCGGGAGCTGTGGCCCTGTAGCAGCCATGTTGCAGACAAGGATGTCTCCTCCAAAACCTCCTCTTGGCAAGTGTTTCTAATCCCCTTTTATGGATCCTTTAGGTTATTTTTTTTATTATTGTTGTGATGATATTGTGTTCTTATTGTTGTTTGGCTTCTCTGAAGCCTCCTGTGTGTCAGAAGACAAAGAACAGATTTGAAGGTATAATGTGGATAGTGGAAAGGAAGCAAATACATTGTTCTCTTTATTTGTTAGACTGCTGACATGGAAGTGGATTTGTACCATTTGTTGATAGGTAATTTCAAAGGTGGCCATGCTGTAGCTGTGAATATAAACTAGGATAAATTGGGTGTCCATGCTGAAGGTGTAAAGTCCATGTTTAAGCTCCTGAGTAAGGTGCCTTCGTTCTAAGAGGTGCTGAACGTCTTCACTTTTTCCTGAAACGCCTCGGATTTCCTAGATGGTTGGGTGTAAAATACTGTATCTGCTGAGGTCAGTGACAGATTTCCCGCTAGCTTCAGTAACATTTAGCTGCTTCCAACACACAGAGTCAGCAGACTATTGGCAGCTGTCTTTATAAGAGTCTGGATAACGCAGATAGCAGAACCAAAATGCCTCTTGTGTTTGTCCGAGTTTTGTGCAAAGCTCTTCTATGTGTTTTCCTGTCTCCAGTGAAGAAATACAAGAAACCTCTTCAGCTTGAGTTGCCATCACAGTCTATTTAAAGGTCACCTTTTCAGTTGCAGCCACAAGGAGCACAAGTGGGAGAGCTGCTCTGAGTGAAACAAGGCCTACCCAGGAGTGCAGTGCAGCCACATTGCCGAAAGCGGAGCTGATGCAGAAGCTCATCGGTTGATGTTCAGATCCTACCCTCACCCTTCTGATTTGATTGCTTAGCCGGGTCTAACATGATGCAGATGATCAGCCTCTCTGGAAGCCAGGCTGTAGATAGCTGAAAGTAGTCACTAAGGGTTTTTACGACGTGGGTCTTGAGGCTCTGTGCCTCATTGAGTTTAATCACAGCTTGGTGTAAGAAGACGCACACAAATTCAACTTTGGCTTGCTTTCTGAAGGATTTGTATTTGCACAATTAATCTTCTGCTCGTCCTACTCCCGTAATGGTTCTTGAACCTCACAGCCGGTGAAAAGCAAACTGAAGAAGAAATTAGTTTCTTATGGGCTTCATAAAAGTAGGCAGCTGGGCAAAACTGTCGCTGAGGCAAAGCAAAGCGTGAGCTCATCCCCAATTAGACACCAGGAAAACAGTGTGAGAAAAGACTTATTGTGAATACCCTACCTGTGGATAAGCCCTCAGCTGGCAGTCATGCCTGACTAGGCACTGGAGATCCACTCCACAAGAGCAGCACTGCTTTTATACCATATCTCTCTCTCAAACAGCCAGTCGTGCTCAGACACATCCTTTGTAAACCAGGCCTTGTTGTTCTCATCACTTGTAGAATACTTGTTTTAACATATACCAGCGATATCTATGAGGGAAGTGACATGTTTTCCCAATCAGGGCAAAGAAATGTGTCAAGTAATGCCCTGTTTTTTTTCAGACTGGCTCTAGCAGCTAAAGGGTGAGCTTCACAATTTGTTAATTCAGCTGAGAGTGCCGGCTGCAGCTCTGCAGTGCTGTAGGTGGATGATTTGCTTCTTTTTTGTTGCCAGCTTGAAGTCTGCTTTCACCTCCTGTTTTTCTCACACTCAGGCGCATCAGTACAACTATCTTTCCATCTATGAAATTAAATTATTGTAGTTGGAAAGTCAGTGGTTACAAGAGATTACCTATGGCTTTTACTTGCATGATGAGAGAGATTCCTGGGCTCCAAACGACTTAAAACGCCTGAGTCTTGCTAATAATACAACCCAAGGGGAACGGTCCCACTGACTGTATGTAGGCCAAACTTAATAAATTAGCACACTCAGCTAATGACATAGCATATAGAGCCAAAAAAATATGATCACGTGTAAAAATAGCCACTGGCTACCAAAGCTCTGATCGGCTTCACAAATTAAATAGCACAGAACTGCCAATGCTTAGACTTGGGGTTTCCAGAAAGCCACACTGAGACCAAGGGCAACAGTGATTTCTGAAGAAATGCACATCTTTCTCTGTTAATATCTACATCAAAACCATGGCTCGGGGGTCACTGATCTCAGAGGCAAACATCTGGGATGTGGTTCCCTCTGACTGAAGGCTGCAGGCTGGTACTGCTTGAGTGGCCTGGCTGAAGTCGGTGGGACTGCTCCCACGTTCTCCTTTGCAGAGCAGAGTCCAGCTTATGGAAACGTTGCTGCTGACTTGGGAAGCTTCATCTGCATGCCTCTCCACATTGTTCAGGCTCATGTGAGCCGAAGTTGGCATAACAGCTTTTAAAAAAGTGGCCCTGGAAATGTCAGAGGGAGCCCCCGTTCATGTGAAGGATGAAAGCCACGTTGTCTTGGCTGAATTCCAGCATCTATCCTTGTGTGTTCAAGCGGATGATGGAGGTTTTCTTGTGATGGCTCCCAAACCGGGTGCTCTTTTACAGCCGATAAAGCTAAGTCAGTGTGCCTTCATCTTGCTGTGGGCTCGGCGCGTACAAAGGGCTTACAGTAAACTGTTAATTAGTGGCTGCCTGAGTGCATGTGTGAACCCTCACTTTGCCCGTCTGTACAACGAGGGTCCCTTCCTTTTTGACCCTTTTGTCTAGTCTGGCTTGGCTGTAAGATCTTCCAGGCGGAGACTGTTACCACATGGTTGCACATTGTCTACTGGGATGGGGACCCTGGTCCCAGTGGTAAATAACAGCCTTCAACAGCTACTCTCATGTTAATAAAATATGACCGGCGGAGTGATCTGAGTCATCGATCAAATAACCCACAGCTCCACCCGCGTGCAGCTCCTCCATATGAATCCTGAGGTTAATTAAAAAGAGTCTAAGGAATGGTGGGCTCAGGGTGACTTTGGTTGAGCGCTGAAGATTGATGTATCCTCACAAGCTCTCTGTACTGCTCCTCCGGGCTGGGGTTTTGCATGGTTCCTGGCCAGTCTCTGAAAGGCCGGGGCTGGGTTCCTAGCCACGCTGTGTGAGCTGTGCCAAACTGCAGGTTTAAATATTCATTGCATTCTTCACATGCCAAATCATCTAAGTTGGAAAGCAGGAGCCTAAGATTTTGCAAAGCTGCTTTTGCACGTAAAGACCATTAAAAATTCATCAGGACGAGGAAAAAACAACAACATTGCCAGTAGTAGAGAACTTTATGTTGACTTGGCTAATGCTGTGTGGGGCTAAGTTGGATCTAACCCGCATTAATCCACTTAAATGGAAGGGTGAGCCTGATCCAGTAAAAGCAATAAATCCTCTTTAGAGCTGACCAGACTATAGGAGATCGGGGCTGAATTGCAAACAGTTGGCAGGAGGTAACTGGATGGAGCCTGAATTTCCAATGTGCCAGTTAATTTAACCCACAGCATCCCTCTTCCCCCATCTCTTAGGACTGGATTCCAGTGCTGTTGGCCTCAGAGGGGTGGTGATAGACAGTGGGGCAGGCAAGCTCCAGGCTGAAGCAGAGCTGGAAAGCTCCGAGCAGCTCTCCTATATCGCAGGGAGTGGGTAGCAGGGTTAGCCCAGACAGCTCAAGAAACAGGGGTACTTTGCAGGGAGGATAGACGGAGCTTACATGAGCTCCTGCCTTGCTTGGAGGCAGTCTGCAGACACCAGGAGAATCAGGCACCACCTTGCTCTGGGTCTAACTATGTCCCCATCTAAGGCTGAACTGGCTCAGGAGTAAGTGGACCTGCATGTCTGGGAAGTGGCTGCGGCTACCAGAGAGCAATTTTCTCAAGGCTGACCCAAGGCATGGAACTAAATCCAGACAGGGCAAATATCTCCATTTCCTTATTCCTCTGAGAAGCTGGGCCTGAATTTGAAAGGCTGTTTAACACTTTGAAGCCACCCACAGTTCTGTCTTTGCCTCCCACGCAAACTCCAAGGAACTGACTCATTCCCACCGTATTTTCAGCTGCGCGTAGATCCTGCTCTCAGCCGGGAAGATCCCCGTGCAGCCGAGCCAATGAAGCACACATTGTGACTTCAGTTAGCTGGGCTTGAAAGGGTTTCTCTACTCCGACTAACAGTCAGTAGTGTCTGAAGGCATCTGGCCCGCTCAAAAGTAGAGTATGAACCATATTCTTTGGTTAGCTGTGTAATTTATGCCTTGTCTGCTGCTCCCTACTCATCATGCTTCCTTATGTTGACTGTTAAATAGCTGTCTGTGAAAATAAGTGATGCTGTCATCCGCTGTTAAATGGAAAGAAGTCTGCTCCGTGAGCATGCACTCACCTCTCCTCT
The DNA here is from genome assembly GCA_016647715.1 of Pavo muticus. Classification (NCBI taxonomy): domain Eukaryota; kingdom Metazoa; phylum Chordata; class Aves; order Galliformes; family Phasianidae; genus Pavo; species Pavo muticus. The sequence continues at coordinate 1,321,437 of JACDJE010000029.1, read as the reverse complement.
CCCCCTCTCTGTGGCAAACATGTTCTCTCTCTCTCTGCGGGGACTCTGCTTTGGGTTTTGCAGCACTTTAAGAATGTGAGCAATACGTACAGCTCTCAGTGGTTCCTAACTCCAAAAAAGCAGCAAGCCTTTCTTGCGAGGGGAGAGAGCGTGCTGTTCCCCTGCCCCCTGCCAACCTGGTGAGCTGAAATGCTCTTTCCAATTTGGACGGAAGTCCTGACATCCCTGGAGCTCTAGCTCGCTAATTCTCTCAGTGCTGGGGAAAACAACTCACTTCTTGCTGACATCACACTGTCCTCCTGCTATGTCTTATCCACTGTGAGTCTTTACAGCTTCATGCTATGCCTGAACAATTACACCCACGTTTTGGCTGGGAAACAGAGACAAATGAAGGCAGCTAGAAGTAGGACATGGGAGACCTGTCCTCCATTTTCCTGTTCTTCTCACCAGGCTCGTTTCTGCTATCTCTCTGCTGGGTAGCAGGTTTCTAGCAAATACCTGCTAGGTCACTGCCTTGCACCTTTTCCCCGCTTCTCTGTGGAACTGTCCATGGGCTATTTGGACTCTGGACCACTTCTGCATGCCATGACACCGCTCTTTGCAGATTAATCTTTGCAGATTTTTGAGCATAATCCTGTCCACTATATTGTTATGGAAGATGGGGAGTGTAAACACCCTCTCTGATGCAAAGGATGTAGCAATGGACTCGGAGAAGAAGGAGGAGAAGTGAAAAAGTACACATTATCTTCAGCATGCTGTGTTTGCCTTCCTTCACACAACTTATTGAGTGTTTGTCCCCCTCTGCAAAAATGTGGGGCAAAAGCCTGGCTCTTGTCTGCACTATTGGTTGGCCAGGTCAGGAATTTATCTCTGTCACCACCTGGAAACTGAGCGATGTGAAAGCCTGCTTCTCCATCCCGCTGGCACTGAGCAGGCTTCCACCAACCACAGGGAGCTGCTGGGAGCACAGGGCCCTGACCCACTCACAGTGGTCACTGTGAGCTAGGACATGAATAAACGACAGCAGAGATAAAGGAGAGGCCAGGCTGAAAGCAACCGCTGTTTCCTATAGACTCATGAGTAAATTCAGGCTCCTCTTGTTGACGGCTGTGCTTTTGTCCTTATGCAAAAGAATGAGTGAGAGTGCCTTTCTGGTACAGCAGGGTGGGATTTGTTTACCACGAAACATGAGGGAACAGCTCAAAAGAGTTTAAGAAAGAAAAATGTCTCTTTTAAAGTGTATTTATTTCAGGTAGTTCCAAAGCTTCTAGCTCTGTTATCTTCCTCCAGCTGTGACTCCAGGAGCAGAATTACACCCAATGCTTGCATGTGTCAATGAGACATGACAGAGAGCAAAGTCCTTGGCCCCAGAAAGCCTTTTGCTGACTACAGATGAACTCTACCATAGATCTCTTTGGAAGCCCAATGCAATGTTATATAAGCCATTTGGATTTTTAGCACCTATGTCAGTAGAAGGAGAGAAATCTTCTCTGTGTAATTAAGCAGAAGTTTTGGTTTGAGCCTGGCAGAGACTGTTGTTATAATGCCTTTCTAAAGCCAGGCTTGAGGGAATGGCTCTGCTCTCCATCCATGGAGCTGAGAGGAGAGCTTAGTGAGGAGAGATGTGTTTTCCTGGTACTTCCCTCGTGTGAGCTGTTTGTGTGGAAATCAAGTGCCCTTCTTCTATACAGTGATAAAGCCTTTGGGTATTTTCACAGTAAGAGGAAATTCTAACATCATGATCTGGGAACCAGAGAAGTGGAACCTGTCTTAACCCTATCAGTTACCAGGTTACAGTGCCTGAAAACCCTTTGCCAACTCTCTTCACCTTCATTTGTTGAGGAAGAGGGTTGTTCTTGTGGGTTTCTTTCTTTTTTTCTTTTCCCAAAGGGATGATTGTTTTGTGCTATGCTCGACAAACCGTTCTCAAGCTGATGTAACAAGGCCCCAGACTGTCTGCAAGGCCTGGCCACTTCTGTTTACATGTGCAAAACCTGCAACAAATTTGGATTCCAGATTAGCCTGTCCCTATCCCCCGCTGCCTCCCAGCTGCAGAAGGGTGGCTGCAAACTGCAACTGTTTGCTCCTGGCAGCGCTGGCATTGTTACTGCACAGACCTTCCCCACCAAAACAAAACCACAACAGTTCGAACTAGTTCCATTTTTGTTTTGTTTATTTCTTTTGAAGCAGGTAGTATCTGTCTTACCATTTGTATTAGCAGACCCTGGTGCAAGTCCCCTGGTGCCTCTGCCTTGTGAAGGCAAGGCCCTTAGCCTCAGCTGCAATGCAATCCAGCACAGCTGGGTCTGCTGGGCAGCACTTGGGGCCAGGGCAGCCACAGCTGCACTGAGTTTGGTGCTCTCTGGGGCAGCTGTGGGGCGCTTGTGCTGCTAGCACATGAAATACCTTGGGAGAACAGGTCACTTTGGCACCATTTCCTTGCTGGTTGTAGTGGTGAGTGACAAACTTGAGCCTTGATATTGTATTTACTGTGTTCAGGTTATCTATCTATCTATCTATATATATATATAGATTTTTATTTTTTTTTTTTAAAGGGGGAGAGGGGAAGTAAAATCCCTGGGAATGTGAAATCCAAGGGTAATCAAACCTTAAATGTTTTGCACCTTGTATGTTTAAAATGACTGCTACGTTTCTCTAGAACAAACTTAAATGTATAGATAAGGACCTGCTAAGTTTCTAATGATGTTTTAGAATGGAGTTGATAGTTTTTTTTAGGGTTTAATATTAGCTGGAACTCAGATCCCTTCAGCATTTCCTTTTGTATTTCTCATTTCTATTTTTCACCAAGTCTTGCCCATCTCTGCTTTCCTGAGGCTCTTTTTTGTTTATCCTACACGATTTCCTTCCTTCCTTCAAGTCCAGACCCCTTTGCTCCCCTGGGGCTTCCTATGATAGCTAGGCACTAATCATGTACTTCTGCCCCAGAAGCACAGATAGAGGCTTCCTCCCCCTGCTTCCAGTCAAAGGAGGATGTAAGGCATAATGGTAATCTTAAACAACACTGCTATTCATTGTTTGGGAGATCTGGGAAATATCCTTGAATTCAGCTTGCTAAATTAGCTGCTTCTTGAGTAACCCACAGCTGCTGCGTATCTGTCCCATTACATTTTACAAAAATGCAGCAGTTCTCATTACATACAATATTCTCTCGACATATGGGCCTTCCATTAGTTTATGTCTCTGCGTCGCTCCATTGCCATGAATGTATACACAGAAACATTTTCTTTTGTACTTAAGGAAAAAAAAAAAATCAAACCCAACAATTCTTGAGAACAGATTAAAGACAGGCACTCGCAATTATTCAGATGGAGGAAAGATGTTGCAGTGCCTCAGAATGCAGCCTCTGTCGGGAGCCAATACTTAGATTAAAATGTTGCTTCTGGCAGTAAAAGTGCAACTACTCGCGGTTTCCAGGCTTTGTCCTGCACATGGATATGTCTCCCTTGAAGTTGGCAGGCGTCGTCTTGTGTATGCAGATCCTGGAAGGCAGATGGACCAGCAGTGTAAGGTGATGTGCAACCATCTATCTGAGGTGCCCGAGGAGGCAGCAGTGTGGCTTTTGGATTTGTTCTTGTGTCTTTTCTCCTTCCCAGTGGTTCAGAGAGGAACTTGGTTTGACGAAAAATGGATTTCTGGCATTAGTGGATTTACACTCCCTACCCTTTAACAACTTTTCCGGCATGAGAACTTGAACAAACCTTGGTAGAAAGGCTTTCCTCTCTCCTCCCTCTCGTGCACTTTTTTCAGCTTTGTTTCTCCAAGTGAAGCTATGTCCTTGAGGAAAACCCAGACCTCCATCTGTGCTCTGCTCCCCTTCAAACAGCTGCTTCCAGGGCGGTGTAAGCCACAGTGCATCCATTACATAAAATTGCAATGCTGGGACAAGCAAAATAAAGTTTTGCTTAGCCCCCTGGAGCACTGTTGGACCCCCTTCCCCTGCCCAGGACTTATTTCATTTCCTTCAGGAGTCTGGCCAGGGGCGAGCAATGGCTGCGCTCTACAAGTAGTAAAAAAGCGCTCTGTGGCTGCGGGCTGCGGGCTGCTTGCTGCCACATCTCACAGACCAGGGGAGGGCAGCCTGCAGCCTTGAAGAGCACCTTCAGGCTGTGCTTGAGCACCTGCTCAGCAGCAAGGGCCAGCAGATATGCCTGTGGTGGTCTTGACTCTGTGACCATGACCAGTAGGCCGGAACCACGTGGCTCATCGCTGTCCTTCCAACTACCACGAGCTCTCTGTTTTCCATCGCTCCCTCTCTTTGCCTTATTTTTCTTTTCCTGAGTTGCATTTCCCATACTCTGTAGTCTCTTGCCATGAGCTGCAGGCTTGCTGCTTTAAGTTTGGGGCTCTAGATTTGTCTCATTCTCCAGGATGTTGCTGGGCTTGATCTTGCCTGCTTCAGGGATGTGATTTCAGGGCTCCCAAGTAACATTCAAAATGAAAAATGAGTAATGGACTCTGCTCTGATGCTGTCTCCTTTTTCATCCTTTTAGAACTGAACTACAAACAGGCTTTCTCAAACCTCAGAAAATATATCCACCTGTCTGCAGATTTGGCCTGCGCTGCTCCTGCATCTGAGCCTCCTGCAAGGTAAGCTCATGGCCAACATGTGCTTAGGGCCCTGTGCTGCAGGAGACCGCTCTCCCACAGGAGCTGCAGAGCAGTTGGGGGCCTGTGTCTGTGCAAGGACGTGCAGTTGGGGAGCTGCCTGTGCTGGGGGGCTGTTTTGTGCTGATGCATGTTTGATGGGGTGCAGGGGATCCCCAAGAACTGCCCAGCTGTGTGCAAACCTGACAGATGGGAGAGGCTGAGGGTGCTGCTGTGGCCTCTAGAAGTCCCAGAGGTGTTTAATCCTGTGTGATAAGGAAGTGTCTCCTTCCCTTAAGATGAGAGATCCTTCTCACAGAACAGAGGGTTTGGGTTTCCGCTCAGTGGCCTCTAAATTATTTGTCCAGAGCCCAGCAGTGTCTCTTCCTGGAGTCACTTAGGCCCATTCCTTCAGAAGTCATCCATGATTGTGTTAGTATTTGTGCATAAATGAATATTAATGGTGAATGTGGTCTGACTACTGGGCCCATTTCCTCCCGCAGCTGTTTTTGTGTGAGACCTGATCCCCAAACATCTTGTGCACACAACTTGCAGCCTGGCTCTGCAGGCGAGCTCGATGGGGAGCGCGTTGCCTTGCTGGTGAGGCCTGTTGTGGTTTCGGCACGGACAGAGCACATAGCTGCCGAGTGCTGTCAGGGTCTCAGCAGCCCCACATTTGCCTTACAGCAGACATTTAGGTACACAGAGAACTTGTGGTTCAACTGGAAAATAGCTCATGTGCCCAAGGCCTCTCAATGTGAGTGAGGCTGCAGCTAAGCTGGAGTTTGGGGGGGGCTGAATGTTGGGTTTTGTTGCTTCAGCTGGCAATGAAGGCCCACCTGCAGCTCAGGGGGAAGTTACAGCTCCAGCTCTCAAACTGAGCACCAGCGCCCGAAATCAAGTATTGAAACCACCTGCATGATGGCACTTCTATGTGGGTATGGTTCTGTGTATTCTGCATTTCTCCTTTTGTGGATTTGTCCCAGAGAGATTGTTGAGACTGACTGTGGGACTGCTGTAGGAAGATGTTCTTTGGGACAGCGGGTTCTGAGACACAAACCCTCCCACACTTCCCAACAAATTGTTCTTAATCATTAAGCGAGCATCACCTTATAGAGCTGGGTAATAGATTTATTTAAGTAGGGAATTCACTGTGAGACTCACGTGTCCAAACAAATTACTGCTCCTCTTTTTTGATGTGCAATCCTCACGACCTGTGAGCAGCCTGCAGTTGGATGTGTGCTCTCAGAAACCCTGAAGCGAGAAGCTCTGGCCTTCAGAATGCTGTTTGCAGAGTGCTTTTCGTGGGGGGAGGCCTAATGCAGGATGCACTGCAGGCAGCAGAAAGGTTCCCACTGCCTGAAATTAGTCCCAAATCATTTGCCTGGGTCTTGGTTTAAATCACACGATCCAATTACAACTTAATCCCATCAATATGAAATAAATGTTCCCACCTTTGGTAATTTTCTCTGTGTGGAAAGCTGCTCTGCAGCACACAGCCTCACGCCTGTCAGTGAGTCTGTATGTTGTGCTCCTGCTGCACAAGGGGAAGGGGGGCAGAGGAGGATGGCTGGTGAAACACACAGCTTGAAAACCCTTCTTTTGGCCCAACATGGGAGCGCTCTATAGAGATACTGTCATGGATCCAAGCAGGCTGGGGTTAAACGGTTTCCTCAGCTTTTCTCCCTAAATCAATTTGAATATTCTTGGCAAGCTCTGTTACTATGCATGGTGGGCAGCTGTGATTCAAGCTGGGATTTTTTTTTCCCCTTTCTACTGTCCCAGTCTTCCTGTCTTGTGCAGATGTGATCCTTTCTCTCTGTCTGCCTAACAGCTAATTATTTTACCAGACCAGCCAATAGTCTGAAGAAAACAGACCATGTATATTCTTGAAAGCAACAACTGTGTTACAGTGCTGGGGGGATGGGGGAGGAAAAAAAAAAAAGAGCCACTTCCTTCTGACCCACTCCTTAAGCAAACCTCCAAAAATAGCATGCATGCTGATTTATGAGAGACCCATCTATCTCCCAAGTTAGTTACCCACCTTTTGCAGCAGAAATGTACACTGTGTATTTGGGGAAAGTTGGAGAAAGCCAGCTTGAGTGTACAAGTCATCTCGCTAAGAGCTCTAATCACCAGCAACCTGGAAACGTATGCACCCATGTTGCTGTGAGAATGTGGATGGCACATCAGCTGCTCCCCAGAAACTGCCAGGGGTCACTGTGCTCACTGAAATTTAATTCCCAGTCTCTTACAGGCAATTATGCCCTTCTGATTAAAATAATCAGCCTCTGAGTTTGGGCGGTACTTCTGCAAAGCTGACTGCTCTATAATAGCCTGTCCCATCCCAGGTGTGAGCTGTGAACTATCAGGTGCACCACAATCACACAGTTGTGTTTTATGTCCCACAGCCTGCTTTGAGAATGCCTACTGGTTTTGCTGGCGCAAGCAGAGGAGTAGTTCATTCCCAGACCCCACAGCAGCCATCGCTTGCTGCTGCAACACAAGGAGAGGCGTGCTGCCTTGCTGAGCTTAACCCCAGGAGGAGACCTGTCTGCACCCTGCAACAGCAAAGAACAGCAGGTCAGTGGGGCTCACTCTGCCCTCAAGAGGCTGGTGTGTTCCTTGTGCCTGGGGATGTTGGTTTAAGCTGTGAGTGGTTGGGGATTTCACAAGTAAAGCAATAGTGTACGCATCCCGAGAGGAAGGAATGAAGGCTCTGAATGAAAGTATGCACTTCAGTGTGCTGTGTCCACACTAGGTGGAAGCTGGTCAGTACTGTTTGGAAAGTGAAATTAGAGTCTAAGGTGCTAAATGCTGGCGCTTTCAGGTTGAGGTCTTTACAGAGGTCCTACCCACTGGTACAAAAGCTGCAAGACCTGAAACAACGCAGAAAATTCCACTGCTTTTTTGACAAGCAGCTCTTTTCCCTGGTGACAACAGCAAGCCCCAATGCAGGGTAAAAACCAAGGCCTTCTCCCACCATGTTCCATCCACACCAAAGGATCAAGTACTCTAGACATACTCTGTTTAAAATTCTGCACAAGCAAATCCTCAGTTGTAAATGATCATCCATATTGCACTGCAGGTAAGCAATATTCAGCATCGGCTGCTTTCATGGATAAGCTGGGACAGTGAATCAGTGAATCCTCCTTACTGCTGAGTTGCGACTCCAAAGCTGAGTTGTTTTTGAGTAAGCAGTCCACTCCTAAAAGCAAGTTCCTTGCCTTTACAACCCCCTGCAGCATTAAGAGTATCAGAGGGCTACATCCCCACCGGACTGTCTCATTCACTTCTCAAGGAACACAAGCAGTGGAGCAAGAGCCAAAAAAACAAATATTCCTCACTTCTTTGCTACCTTTTAAAAAGTGGTAACAATTTAATTAGTTTTTCACCCTCAAGGGCTGTAAGTTCTTGTATAATTAGATAATGGGTAATGATCATACAACATTTTGTTCTCATATGGTACACGGGTTCCATCACTGAGAACGTTTCATAGGTTATTCCGGTTACAGCTCCAGGCTGTCACCCAGTAATGCTATAGGAAGCCCTAGCCCCTCCCTCCCCTTTTACAAGCCTTTCTTACAGGCAGCTATCTACCAACATTACAGGTGCTTGCATAAATCCCCTCAGCTTTTACCAGACTTGCCACAGGGTAGTTGGAAGCAGTGCTGACATACACTACAATGGGAAAAGACAAAAGTGGAATATTCCAAGGAAGCTGAGTGGCTGGGCGTTTCCCAAAGTATCGCTTCTCGTGTCTTTAATGCCACCCTTGTCCTTCGTGCTTTGGCAGGAAAGCCAACATCAAGTTTACATTGAGAGATTCAGAATGGGAATTTACTGGACAACAGCGAAGTTTAGATTTGGAACAGCCCCCAAAAGGGCTGCTCCGCTAAGAAAAGCGCCTGATGCAAGTCAGGACTTACAGGATGTACTTGTGTTGAGGTCAGCAACTGTCAATTAATTAATTCATTAAAATACTTGGAGAGATTTAAAATGGGCACACAGTGAAAACATGCATGCAAGAGGATCCTGAAACCACTTACGCTTTAGGGCAAACAAACAAAAACCAGATGGGAGATGGGTGTGGTGATGAAAAGGTGTAGGCAAGGGGCCTGTTTCTATCATTATTCCTGCAGCTACAGTTTAATTACTGTTCCTCAGCTTTGTGGAAAGATTTTATTTTTTTTTTTAAGTGATGGGAAAGAGCACAAGTTCTGCAGTTGGAAGATGCCCCTCAGCATCACCCTGAATCTCTAAGAGATGCGTAATATGCTTTATTCGTCACCTAGAATAGAAAATGTTTCCCTCAACTTTAGAATTAAGGAACTGCTTTCAAAAAAACCTTACAACGAAGAAGCGGAGTCCTTCACTTCCTCTCCTCCCTGAGCATCTCCTTGCACCAGCAACACCAAAGCAGAACCCTGCACGTGGCACAAGGAAGGCAAGGAGCCCTGCTCCAGCTGTTGGGGATATGCAGATGGGCATTGCAACCTTGGTTTGTGCACTTAGTTGGGACAACAGGATGCAACAACAGGTTACAGAAAGGTAAGCTACCTGCCTGGGGGATGTTATTTAAAGCTTATCTTAATACAGCAGAAGTAAGAGGCTACAGTAACACCTACTCAAAAAAGTAGCTTTTTTTTTTTGCCTTGAGTTCTATGATGGCAAAGTGACAATGACTTATCCCAACAGGACTGCACACAAACTTACTAAAAAACAAACCAAAACAACCATTTCTGCATATGGCAGAAATAAAGCAAGTTTTCAGTTCAGATACTTGCTGAAAAGATTCGAAACTCTTTTTTTCTTAACAGTTCTCCTGGTTGCTAAGAACACAGGAAGAGAGATATTTGGATTAAAATAAAAAGAAAACCAACCTTAATTAATTTTTCACCATATTGAAACAGCTAATGAAGCTTGTTTGTGGCAAATGGATGAAGTATCTGTAGGGAGGAATTCAAAACTGAAAAAGTTGACAAGCAAACACAGGCTGAGCTTTCCCCACAAAAGCCACGTCAGGCAAACCAAGCCTGGGAGAGTAGGGAGCGTGTATTATCATGACTGCACAGAGGCAAAGCCTGACTTTCCCCCCACCTACAAATACAGCGATGAAATCAAGATTGTAGGGGGGAATCTTTATTTCCCCTTCTATTGAAATCCTGCCTACAACCTGTATCTAAGATGGCACATAGTTGGCCTAGCCCTTGAGACAGATTCACCCAGAGCCAAACTACACGTTGGGTTATTGTAAGAAAACCTAAGTCACTGTCTGCTGGAGACATAATGCCTGGGGAATATCCATACAGAACAGCACGTACAGCTAGCATGAAGAAGCTGAACGAGCTTGCTTCAAAGCCAGATAAATGAATTTTTTCCACAACAGAATGCCATGTGGCTACCACGCACAGCCAGGGTCACTGAAATCAATCAAGCGTAGAGCTTGAACTAGGCAAGATTCCTCTCCAAAGCTACATAGTAAGTTAATATAAATATCTATATACATACACATATATATATATTAATTTAAACAAACTAGGATGGAAGGAGGGACTCTTGGCTAGGGAATGGAGCTGGGGTGCTTTTCTCACTCTGTGACAGCAATCAATAGGGAACGTGCTATTCTGTCACGGCAGATTTCCTCAGCATAAGCAGCTTGTGATAGTTTCATGATGAAAGTTATGTTAGAGAAAAGCCTGACAAAACTGTGATTTCCCAAAGGAAACAAAGCAAACGTCATCTACTTTGAAAAAAATCTGATTTTATTTTTATATTGAAAAGACCTGTCAATTTAAATAGATGTTTATTTCCATTCATGGTCTCAACCAGTGCTGCGTGTTAACATGCTGTTCAGAGCTGTATAAAAAAGCCATTTGTGTTACATAGGTTAACATCCTAGAACACTGGGGGAGGGGTTTGAAGCAGCTTAACATTAAAAATAGGATAGTCCCAAAAAACTTACAACTGATGCAGCATCTTCTAGTCTAATTTTATAGGAGCTGAAGCACGTTGCAAATATAACCAAAGTTATTTGGTCTTTAAAAAAAATAAAAAACATTAAAACCAGATTACTTTCATATAGTGCTTCAATAGTGAAGCTGTCAGCTGAGAGAACAAGAGAACAAACACACACTCGTGTGCTAACACATACAGAGAACCACACTGAGCACAGCTGGAACACCCCATTCAGTATGTGGATATCGTATTCATTCTTCTGAATTCAGGATAGCTGTAATTTAATATGCTTTTTCTTTCCCTTTTTTCCCTCCCAGATAAATACACTGTTTCCATGAAATCCTAAGATAGTGCACAACCAACTGACATTTGTTTCTAACGGTGCTGTGAAGTTCTCTTGTGAAAGGGCCTAATTCCAAAACCTTTATTCAAGATAGATAGGCACGTACCTAACCAAAGCCAATGAAGAGGGGAGAATGTGGTTTAGAAAAGGGGTTCAGGTCAAGGTCTGGATTTGTACAATTGATCATGTGGCAGATTGTCATTCATAAAAGGTTTTTGAGTCATTCTTTGGTTTATTTACACAATTCTCAGCGCTGTCCAGAAAGCCCAGAGACAGTCACACGAGAAACCAGAGCTCTAAAGCAAGCTCACAGCATTTTTAAATCTTGTGTATTAAATGTTCAGAAGACTACAGGACTTCAGAATACCCCTTACATTCATGTCCCCAAAAATCTAGTAACTGCATAAGTGCATGCACTGAGGCATGACCGGCATGCCTGTAAATTCATATTGTTCAAGTTAAGAGTAAATATAGCTGCAAAAAACCCCACCCACCTATAATTAAATGGTCATTACTAGCAATACTATAGCATCTGTCTTGTTGTTTAAGAAATGCAGACACTGCCTCTGCCTGTTTGGCTCTCTTGGCCAAAAGGAAGCTGTCTGCTCGATTTAGAAAGAAAGCAACTTTTAAGAATCCAAGGGAGTTTAATATTTCCACGTTCCTGGGGTCAATTATTCATGTAAAGATGTAGACAAATGGCAAGTGTATGAAAGCACATCTCGTACATTCCAAGGTTTGGAAGTCAAAAGCAGATCTTAACTTCCTCACTTTTAAATGTTATGGTAGGCTTGGAAAACTAAGAAAGAAGTGACATAACATTTCCATGAGAAGCAAAGTAGAACTAAATCTAACTGGCATTCATATGCGAGCAGTTTCTGCTATGCTTTGTGTAAGGCAGATTTTATTGCGCTGATAGTTACCAGTCTGCTAGCAGGAAAGAAAATACAGGCAACTCTACTCACAGAAGATGGCTGATAATTACTAGTGACAACTTCTAGTTTTCAGTACAACTCAGCTTTAATGTGCTTTCTGGAAACAGCATTTTCATCATTGGTTTTCACTTCTTTCCCCATCCCACCTAAAGTAGCCAAAAAATCAAGACTGGTCAAAATGAGTTGCGGATATTTACCAACCAACATCTCCTCTTCCAATGCTATTTTTAACTAGAACAAACACAGGTCATTCTTTATAACCTACTGCCAGTGGTTGTTTATAAACATCTGCTTGCTGCAATAAACACTGGTCACTGAAATATTCGTTTGCAATAACTACTTGGCACTAGGTTAATATACTTGTAAAGTTTAATACAAGTGCTTCTGATGTACATACAAGCACTTAAAACATTTTAAAACTTAGTTTGGGGAGTTTTAATATCTTTAATTACAGTTTTCACAAGCATTTCTGAAAGTATTAAATCTCTTCAGAAGTTCAGAGGCTCCTCTCTCAGCACATCTAAGTAAGTTTCTCAACAGTTACAGAACAGCTAACGTAACATTCTTGCTCCCTATGCTGAGATAACACGGTACCAAAACGTAGCTACAGAAAGAGGCATTTTTGGTCAGACTGACCTCCGGCTGTCCCTTACCAGAACAGCAACACAGCTCAAACCTGTCTCCTCCCTCCAGAATAAAAAAAGACATCTAAGGCCACAAATTTACTTTTGCCAGAATATCCGGTGTTCCCTGGTTTGTGGCAACTGTGTACATGCCCACTGAGAGAAATACAGGATGGAAGCCCCACCACCTCTGAGGATTCTGATAAACCGCCTCAGAAGCCAGTTTTAGGCAGCGGGGCATAACAGAACCACATTACATCAACACAGTGTGTTAAAGCCATTCCAGCTAGTTAAACTAGTTTCTAACTATGCTTAATCAAAATTCCTTATTGCAGGAAAGAGAAAAAAAAAAGTCTTAATGTAGAGAGAGGCAAAAAGATGCAAAGATAACCACCACAATGACCCAATAGCAAAAGCTCCCGTTTAAAGGTTTTCTTATGCTAAAAAAGGCACACAACCCCTTGTGAACTAGAGACAAAAGCTAGCAGTACTACAGCAATAAACCCAGAAGAAAAAGCCTACCAGAATTACCCAATTGCCTACTGGGAAGGAACAATGAAGTAGACAGGCTGCTCTTGCTCTGTTTTGTTTGCGGGGAAGTGGTCAAATTTAATAGTCAAATTTAGCCACATTAAGAAACGTTTAACAAAAGCTACCTCAAGAAACCAGAACAAAACCTGACCTTTGGGTCAAAGGCCACAGACAGGCCTTTCCATAGCATGTAGCTGAGTGAGTTCAGAGATTGGCAATGAAAGAAAAAAAGCTTTAGACGTGATGGGAACAAGCTTTGGGATTTATCGAACAGTCACACCAAGCTTCTCCAGCACACGCACTCCCTTTTCTTGGTATTCTTGTCGGGTCATCCAGAAGTTGTCTTTGTCTTTCATGATGTCTGCTAGAACTGCGCCACCCAAAAACACCATGTGCTTTCGGCGAGGTGGATCTTCGATTCGGATCTTAAATTTCTAAGGAAAAGAAATACAACAAAACTGCTACTAGGATTCTCCAAACAAAGCCCACTCAAACAAAATTGTGCTTGCTACTAGAACAATGAAACACAAGTTGCTCAGTGTGAGAAACGCAACCAAAATGCAATGCTAGCACAGGGCGCTCTGTGTGAGCTTCCAGCTCGCACAACCAAAGTAAAATAACTACTTTGCACTGGAAATTAGAGAGGGCTATTGACACGTCCCCACAATTATACCTTCCATGTATCCACAAAAAGCCCAGAAGTCAGAACAGAAAATTAAAGATCGTATTTTTGCATTTTATGAAGGCGGAAGAAGAGTTAAATACTTGCTAAGCTTTGATGGCTAAAATTATCAGAAGTTTACCAGATCACAAAACGTTTTAGAATTATACCAAATTTGAGGAGGGCAGATGGAACAGATTCTAAATTTATACAACCTGGGCCAGCTTATCTAATTAATATTCTTAATTATTTGATGCCCAAGCTCCAACTGCAAGAGCAAAAATGAGCACAAAGCTACGTGTGATTCTGTGATTCTATTCTGTGCAACTGAGTCATTCTAAATAGCTGTAAGAGATCTTCAGAGAATACTGTATTCAAAGCTGAGGAAGTTCAATTCAGTTCAACGTCAGAAACTTCACTCTGAGAAATTTCTTCCATAAATATCTCCTTTTTGAAAAGCACACAGCACTGTTACTACAAAGAAGGCAGTGCTACCTCCATCATCTGTTTGGCTTTTGTCTGCAGGTGAACAAGGAAAATTATTCCACTTGAAGACGTGTGAACTCTAACCTTAAACTTCTGAGCATTTCCTCTACAGTGTGTAGCATGAGCCCAAGCTTTCAAGGATAGAAATAATTTTTGCTCAGTGATGACTTTCTAAAGCACAAAAACTCACTAGAATCCTTCACTCTATATTAGAGTCATATGCTAACATTTAACTGCACATTTTATGCTCAAACTAACTCAAGACTTCAGGAATGACTTTCTATTAGCATGACCAGAAGGCAGCTTTATTGCATATAAATGCAAAAGCCAGCACAAGTCTGTGAAGAACCAGGATGCACCGAGCTTTTCAAGCTGCGTGGAAGGTGATCCACAGCTTCAGTCATTTCTGACTACTTGGTTCCCCCTAGTGGGGATTCAGGATAAACCTCCACCCCACACAAATACAGCAGTGGCTCAGAACTTACTGAGAGTTTTTCCACATCTCCTTTCAGAACTCGTTCCAGGTAGAGCTGTTTAAGTTCTCGCTCCAGTCGTGAAGGCAGCCCAGGGTACATAGTGGACCCTCCAGACAACACAATGTGCTTATAGAATTCAGACCTAACCAAGAGAACAGTCTTTTTAGCATGCTACAGAGTTTCTGATAGGACAAGCAGGTACCTGTACATACAAGGAAGTAAATACAAATCTACAAAACTGCCATCACACAAACACAAAGACCACTTTTGCCCAAGTTTGGCACACTTGCTCACGCTTTTCCAGATGTCCCAGAAAGCAGCAATTAAAAAGGTAGAAACACAAAAGAAACCCCACAATTCCAAGATTTAATCCTTGCTTATTCTTACAAAATAATAGTAATGTTTTCAGATAAGGTATTAAGCTTTAAAAAGTCATCTGAGACTGACCCCCAATTCCAGTAGATATCTTCACACAGCTCTGCACACAGTAGTGACTAAAGCAAAAAGATGTTGATTTCTTGGAAAGCAGTCCCTGTGTCAGAATTCACTGTCAGAGTGCAGGAGTAAGCGTTCTCTTACCTGGTATCAATGTCAGCAGCCTGGATGGTGTTGAACAGCAGTTCAGCCACACCAACCCCCTCCACATTGATTAAGTGAGGCTGGAAGAGTGCCTCTGGTGCTTCAAACCGTTCTCCACCGACTTTGATAATCCTGCCATCTGGGAGCTAGTGAAGAGAAAGCACCATTCAGCAGGCTGCTTTTAGCCACTTAGACACAGAGAACAGGAGGAAATGACTTACACTGTTACTTAGTGTTTTAAAGCAGGAAATTGTTGCTTATTGTCACCACTGGAAGTCAGCACTACTGAAAGAAGATACTAATTCTTCAATCGCTATGTGATTTACTTACAGAGATCAAGGCCCAGATACATCGATACTGAAGTACCAAACACTGCCTTGCAACACAGCTCTTAATCTTGATTTTAAAGATGAACTTGCAGCAAGAAAAACGCTATTCTGAAAGTCCTTTCCTCTCATGTGCTATTACAGCAAGTCTCCTAAGAGCAAGTTTACCTCTCTTCTTACCAGTTACCAGTCTCAGATGTATCACAGCTGGAGGGATGAAGCTGAAACAACCTGACAAGCTAGAGTAAGTCCACTTTCTCCACAAGTTTTTGTGCTGTAATGTTCAAATTTCAAGCATCTACAGTTACAAAAGTCAGTACAGAGCTTTAAAGATATCCCCAAAATCAGCTTTTCAAGTTTTCCCAGAACCAAGTAATGCGATTCTACAGACTTTTCTGTCTGGGAAGTGAGATACTGCCAAGAAAAACTTACAAGGAATCAAAGCTAAATGCTACCTGATTTTAGACCTAATACATTTAGGTCAAGAAAATCTGTCACCAAACACTCACCGTGTACGATTCAACTAGTACTGTGGTCTCTAATGCCAGTTTCTGCTCCTGCTCAATGTTGTATCCCACATAACACAGCTTTTCCTTGATCATGCGAACAGTCTCGAAATCAGCAGAGTGGTTGAAAGCATACCCTCGCAGTAAGAGGAGCTACAGTGAACAGACCAGATTAGCAATAAATGTGAGAAACAGTACAGATCTCCTTACCCCCATTGTGCACAGCCAAAAACTTGTCAAGTTTGCCTGGCTTTTCTAACTGCAAATTCCCTTCCCTTCCTAGACTGCTACTAGGAAAAGCGTGTGAAGTCTGAATAATATCAGTGCTATCACATGATTCAGATGAGGAAACGTAACACAGAGAGGCTGAAGCAATACAGAGAATACTGGTGTTCTTTATGTAATTAACATACAAATAATAAAGGGGAGTTGTTTGGCAGTTTCTTGCTGCCAAGGGGTTTTAACTTGAATCAGTGTGCCACAGCCATCAGCCTCAGCCTTAAAGACTCTTTCCAGCTCACCTTAATGAGGTACCTGGTGATATCCCTCCCAGCAATATCTAACCGTCTGGTGAGATGAGGGAGAGAGAAACCTTCATAAACTGGGCAAATATGAGTTACACCATCTCCAGAGTCCACAACAACACCAGTCAACAGACCTAAAAGGATGGAATGGGGGAGGAAGTACAGCTGTTATTAGCTCCTCCATAAATAGAGCAGAAGAGTTTTATCATTGTAATCATCCTCATTGGTATCCTAAAAGAACACTGTAATGGTCATCCTTTTGGGAAAATTAAGCAAAGCTTAAAATTCAGTTATTTCCATTCACCTAGATTTTAAATTTAAGATTTTCACAGTAAAAATGCTTGTATATACACATGTTAATAATGGATTACCCTCACTCTTGCCTAGGTGCTTAAACCTCTACCACTCACCATTTTTTCCAGTGTTTTGACATCTTAAATTGCACTCTAATTAAAGAGAATAACTAAGATCATTAAATGTTTGTTGGGTTATAAATTCCTCAGCAGATCCAGCTATGTATGTGCAACATGATATTAATTGCTCCAATATGAAGAAATGTAGAGGCATTCATGCCACAAGTTTCTCTTGTTAGAATCACTATTGGGACTTGCTCATGATGCTTTCTTCTCGAGTACCAATCCATGCTTTCATAGGGTAGAAAATCTCTGTTCTTCAACAGTGGACTGCTCCAAGTTGGCTTATATTTTGTTGTTTGGAGTAACGGAGCACTACGCAGTAAAATAAATTCTGCTGTAGTTGTAAATGTAAGACTGGATATTTTTCAGACAGATAGACTTGTAACGAACCAAACAAAAACAGTGATATAGGAAACTAAAGAGTAATTAGCAAATAAAACTAAAAACCAGGTCTGCAAGAGTGGTTTGGGTTCAGCTGCTTTTAGCGACTTGCACAGCAGTCCTGCCTTGAACTTTTGCTCTTGGGCACAGAAGCTATGATGACATGTTAACGAGCAAGGATATTTTAATTTCCTGCCACACAATGGTTAAGTACACCAAGCCACCAGTAAACAGATGTAAGAAGTCATGTTATTAGAACCCATGTGCTTGAGTATCCTAGATCATTGATGGATGGCAGCCAACGGCAGCATTTCTACTGAATTCAGTGAATCTGTAATTTTCTTCTTAAGCTGGCAGTTATTTATTCTTGTTTATATACAGCAGAAGAATCAACATGTTCTTGAACTGTCTTGAACACTATCATCTGTGGTGATAAATCTTTCAGAAAACCAACAGCATGTCATTCAGACCTGGAAAGATGCTAAAGGCTAAAACGAGTGCACCTTGAAACAATGAGTTTTGATAAACTGGGTTTTACAGGTACGTCTGTGCACACAGATAACTATCCATAATTCCCAAAACAAAAAGCAAACCCTTAAGACAGAATTGAGCTTGCTTACAACAGGATTGAAGTAGACCCAAGCCTCATTAATACTATATTGGAGCTCTGCCTTAGCAACACATAAATTAAACATATTTCAAGTTATCTTTGCCTACCTTGAGCATACAAAGTAAGGACAGCCTGAATGGCTACATACACTCCAGAAAACTGGTATGTCTCAAACATAACCTGTAAGATGAAGGCAAAAATTAGTGTCCAAGTAAGGCCATCCTTAAAGGAAATGCCATAGATGTCTGAACAGTCTTTATGATGTAATTCTGTATTTTTGCTAATCAAAAACACTTTCCAAGAAATTTCATCACAAATATTGTATGCAAACATTAAACACACACTTGCTTTATGGCAGTAATTAGCACTGTCAGTTTTATACCTTACCTGTCCATTCATGTGAGACGAGTCATCTCAAGGACTTCAAACATTTCACAGCCACTCAGCAACAAGAAGTGAATACTTTCAAGAAACATATATGCCAATTCCTGCCATTTTACCAAGCCATTTTCTAAAGTGCCTACTGAGTGGGAGGCACATACTTGCAGGCCAGCCAGCTACTTCATTATTTAAATGTGACTTGGGAACTAAACATTTGTTAAAGCTGTATGTTCTAATTCTAATGAGGTTCAGATTTTTTCTTCTTCGTATCAGGGTCACCAGCCTTTGTACAACTGGAGATTGTCCAATACAGAGCAAACAAACACCTACTCATACTGGTCTAGAATCAGCGCAGTGTCACGGACTGTTCTCTGCATTTGGGCCTTCTTCCTTTCTTTGAAGTGCAAGAGATGAGAAACTTCTAGAATTAGCTTCAGTTCAAACCTCGCTACAATGGAAGAAGTACATCTAGAACGACTTTGTTACTACTTACAGAACAATCATAGAATGGCCTGGGTTGAAAAGGACCACAATGCTCATCTAGTTTCAACCCCCTGCTGTGTGCAGGGCCACCAACCACCAGACCAGGCTGCCCAGAGCCACATCCAGCCTGGCCTTGAATGCCTCCAGGGATGGGGCATCCACAGCCTCCTTGGGCAACCTGTTCCAGTGCCTCACCACCCTCTGAGTGAAAAAAAAACAGTGTAGGTTTGCAGAACAGCTCTTATTAAAACACGAAAGGTAATTGGCCATCTCACAGACTAGGCTCCCCTAAGCACTGAAACTAGCTGCAGCGAAGAAATGGTTTAAAATTAAAGGATGTCCAGTTTATAGGACCTTGTCCTCTTTATAAACACAAAGAAGGCCAAGTAAACAAGTAATGCACAGCAGCTTCCTCCTCCAGATGCTTTACCATGAAAAAAATGATGAACTCTGATCATTCCAGCACAAAGTTCTGCTTCTGCTCTTCTGCAGCCTCCCGAGCACTTCTGCCACTTCCAGGATTAGAAACTGATTAAAGCCTAAGCACTCCCACAGATGAAGTAAAAGATATCTTAAAGATCTTAAATATCTTAAAGGAAAAAAAAATGCTGATGCCTGACAATTTCAAAATTCTGAACTATTTAAAGACCCTCCTCTGTTAGAGGAGCACGTTTTTAAATGGCTGTTCCACATCAAAATCCCAATCCTTGCAAAGTCAAGTTAATTATTTCATAGCTATATTGAGCACACAGCAAAATCCCTGGGAAGACAGATGCTCCCTATCTAAGAACA
This sequence comes from Pavo muticus, assembly GCA_016647715.1. NCBI lineage: Eukaryota > Metazoa > Chordata > Aves > Galliformes > Phasianidae > Pavo > Pavo muticus. The sequence goes on along the minus strand of JACDJE010000029.1, from coordinate 1,301,821 downwards.
TCTGCAGTGAACATACAGCATGACAGAAGTTAGAGGAACGTAGAGGGGGTGATGGCAGAGCACCTTGCCATGAGAATAGCATGCTTTGGGTTTTTACAACCCCCCATCTGAACTGCAGAAACCTATTGAAGCTCATATGCAGAGATCTGGGCTTTGCTGTTCTTTCTTTCAGGACATCTAGGTCTGTTCTCTTTGGCCAGAAAAACGCCTCGTCGCAAGATGAATATGTTAAAAAACATAAGGTGTAAATACAGAGCAGAATATTCTCCCAGAAACATTTTCCTTCTAGTGACAGCTGCTTTTGGATTAGCCAGTGATGCTCTAATTGGGTCTAGGGAGGAACAACTAAGAATTGGGATGAAGAGATAAAGAAAACTAGACTGGAACTGGGAGAAGTGACTGTGCTAGAGCGTATCTCTAATACTACATGGCATGCCATGAAAGTCAAGCTGCTCCTAAGGGTATTGCAGAATGAGAATGCAGCAAGCAACTGGAGACGAGCAGCAAACACTGCCTTAACTTGAATAGCAATCTGCGTCTTGTGCATGCTACAAAAGAAACAGTGCTTTAAAAGGATATATGTTACAATATACATGTATGTGAACTGCCATTACTATGTAGCTGCGTTTGATGGAGAAATGCCTTGAGGGAAGAGAATCCATGGAAGTAGAATGAAATACAGCACATGTAATTATCTACCATCTTGATATGGTCCAAGTGACCGAGCTTTTCCTTTTGAAATACTATTACTGCAATGCATCACAAAATAGAGACATTTACTGCAGGCAGTAGGAAAGCATTAATTCGATTCCCTGCTTCATTCTGGTCTAGCCTCTCTGAAAAAGAAGAGTCTGTGTCAAAAATGGAAGACAGACAAGTGTAAATAGGCTGCAGTTAAAAATTAAGTATTCCTAGTCCTCGTAATGCTACGATCCATTAAGAATATTAATAGAAACAGTGAACTCCTGTTCAGCTCAAGTCTGAATTTATGAAAATGGATTCTGGTTCTCCTTAATCCTCTGAATCGTGGTTAAATATCTACAGCCTCTGGAGTGGTTTTAAAAAGCACATGGGGCAATACAAATGTTTTCTCAGACTTCAGAAGCTATAGGAGGCTTCTCAATTTATGGGATAAAATTACTCAGTACCAGAATAACTAAAACCCAGCCCGTTGCACTTAGCAGGAAAGCAGAAACAAGCACACCATTGTAGACAGCTGAAAAGCAAAGCAGCCTCAACAGGAAATTCAGCCATTCCTACTACATGGAGGCAACCCAGAACAGGCCGCTACGTTCATCACACCACAGCTGACTGATACACAACAGATAACACTGCTAATGTTGAGTTACACAGCACTTATAACGGGCCACGAGTGTCTATAAATGCTAGAAAATTTTCAATTTAAAAACACCAAAAAAATTGTACAGTTTGATTAACCCTTAAGTTTTTCCACCTTGGATTTATTTAGCAAGACACTGAAAGAAAAGATTACTGCAAAAACACCCACGGTCACACTGCAGAACACATTACTATAGCTGTGCCAACTAATGGTTTTTAAAGGAAAGTTAGCAGGTCATGATAAAATTAAGTTCTAATCCCTCTAACCAACTGAATTCAGAGGTAGTTTAGGTTGTCCAGGGCAGCACAGGATCCAAGAACCCAGCTTTCCTTCTAAGAAGGCTTTCATTGACAATCCCTAGCGTTAATCAAAGATGGATGAAGTGGTTGTCATCACACCTTTGTCTCAGCTACCTCCAACAACACTGCTCCATCTGGTAAGCATCATCTTGTTCAAGCCTCAATCTCTTCAGAAACATTACTGGCTTACCAAAGTTCAATTCATTTAAATTAATTAACATCCATCCAATACCTGGTAATCAAAATATCTTAGATACCTGAAGAAAAACATGCATTTCTAACTGTTTTGTTGGTGACAAGACTTGAGACAGCCAGTCTGCTTGGATAAGAGGGACTGTTAGAATTTGACCACAGCAGCCTTTATAGCCATGGCTGATGACACGTTTTGCTCAGCAGACAGGAGAACTGCCTTGCCTCAGGCAGCTTCTGGGTATTCCAAGAAAACTCAAGTTTTTCATCCATACTTCAACAACAGCACATCTTAGGTCCTACCAGAGAGACATACCTCCACGATCTTCTCCCTGTTTTTAGTTGGGTTCATGGGAGGCTCTGTAAGCAGTATTTTACAATTTTTTGTGTCAATATTAAGTTTCTCTGGTCCAAATGTGTAATCCCAGAGGTGCTTCATATCATCCCAGTTCCGAACGATGCCATTCTCCATCGGGTAATTAACTTCCAGCATTGAACGTAATTCACTTGCTTCATCTCCAACCATGAGATCCTGTAAAACGTTAACACAGAAGCATGTCAGTTGTTGCCAGGTCTTCTAAAGAACAAAATCCTCAAACAACGACAGCAAGCTGTGCTGGCCCACATCTATCTGTGTTTTTAAACAATGCCCACATCCCAGAATTGCTTTCAGGAACTTAGGAGTAGTGCTTAAGTACAATATATTCCTCGTAGTATTTTAATTGGGCTGTTATCCATCCCAAACCTTCTCCAAAATGAACTTCAATCCCATTTTCCAATTAACCCCAAACACACCAACAAGCCCCACTGAAGCTAGATGCTGCCAAGACTTTTCTAAGTGTAGATGTTTCTCCACTGACACCTCCAAAATTTTGTCATCACATTTCAAAAGGCTGAGATTCAAAACAGCATGCAAGGACAGCAGGTGGGCCGCAGAATATTTTCCCTGCACACTGCATGATGCCAGAAAAGGAATACTGAGTGGTCCATTAGCACACAGAACAGTAGCAACAGCAAATAAGTGATTAGAAGTTCCACCCTATACATTAAAAGAAACAGTGGTTTACACTTTGCCTATGCCAGTAGGGTGTGAAGAGGAGAGACATCTAAATGTAAAACACACCCTGGTCTGTTCCATGCTGAAAGTCCCAAGCCAAAAACCATGGCAATGCATTCTTACACAAACACAACCAACAAATGCAGCTCGTACAGTCATTTCCCATTAATTAAGCAATCTGTTTCTTAAAGTTAGTTATGCAGTTATGCAAACACTGCACATTCAAATTAGCAGCACTGTATCTTCTCCTTTCCCACGTCCTTCCCAGAGGAAGTTCACACAATATAACACTGTGTTTGTTCCCTGCTGTATCTCCTGTTTTCCTAAAGAAGCCTTAATTGATCTGCTCACATCTAGCCTCTAAGAACACATTTCTAGAGCACTGCTTTCACTCTCCTGCTACCTTCATTTCGCTGCAGAAATTGTCTGCTCCACACCAAAACATGCCAGCAGTTGCCGCGGTGCAGAAAACTTCTAAAGTGAAGGTTATTCAATCTACTATTCAATGCAAGGGGTAAAAAAGACACACACAGAGAAATGCAGCATCGAGTCCATAAAAGCCCATTTCAGAAGCAACCTAAAGAGCTGCCAGTGACCAGAAAAAAAGGAAGTTTATTGAAAACAGTTTAAAATAACCTGTTCCTCTCCCACCCCTTCTCCCTGACACAGCGCTCCGTTTGCTCTCCCTTGTGCAGTAGATCACACCTCCATTGCCCAGACTGCACAGAAGACAGAAGTCAAGGCTCTACCTTTTTAAATCAAAGGTACTTCAGTGGAAGCATACTGCAAGAAGTCCCCCCCACACCACATTACACCATCAGAAACCCCACAGTGAGAGGAATCAGCAGTGTTTTATTGTGCGCTGCTCTTGGAGGCTTTGTTCTCCTGGACAGGACGTAGCCCAGGAAAAGCCAGTATTCAAACACACAATCAAGTCACACCAAACTTCTGCGTCCTGTTAACCAAACAAAGCTGAAGGGCAGAACCGTTCATTGTTCTCCAGGGCACACAAACAAACACCAGCACTCTGGGTGAAGGAGGGCAGCGCATACAGTGTCACTGTCATGACAGTCAATGTTTCCACCGCTCTGGGACTCAATAATATTTGTCTAACTGGAAACTGAAACTTTCTTCAAGCCCTGTAAGTAAAGCAATTTCCACTGTTGGAGATCCTGAGCTCACGTTGGTCTAAAAGTGTTATTCTTGCACCTTGCAAAACCACAGGTTATGTCATACTTAAACACACACAAAATATTCTTGTGGATTAGTTGCTAGTAAACCAAAGCAATGAAAAACATCCAAAGGAAGTATGTATTCAAAGGCAAAACGTAAGGCAGAACAGAACAATGAATAGCAAAAAACAGCAGAAGAACTCTCGGTCCCATCAAGCATAAACACTGAGCAAGCAGCATGAGGCACCCACTTACCATTTTTTTGTTATTCTACTTCAACGGGTCAAGAAAGGTGAAGAAAAGGTAGAAGCAAGAAAGTCAGAAAAAGCCTAAATGAAATCCTCCAGTTATTTTAAGTACACAGTAGAAATAAGCCGAAAAGTGATGCACGCACAGCTGGAAAATATCCAGGTTAGTATAGTTAGGGCCAAGCTAACATCCTTGGGATTTTAGCTTAAATGTCTCTATTTACAGCTACTGCAACAAGTCACTGGCACGTCGTGTTTGTGCACCTTGTGTTGCAAACAAAATCTGTCCCTTTCTAGTAGGATTCTGTGCGTAACTATTCTGTAACACTGGAATTTTACCCCAAACTCTACATCTGAACCAGATGAGACTCTGCAGAAAGGGTTCGACTACAGCTAGCTCTGGCTAATGCTACGTTTCGATTGTTTTAACTGTTCTGCCTTAAACACTCAAGAATTCAAAACAACAGCATAGAAGTATTCATCTATAAGGTGACTTAAGTGCTCAGGTATCATGGAAGCAAAGTTCTTCACAATAGCAAGCTATGGATGTAGGAAGATAGGAGAACTAAAGCAGCTGGAAGTGCTGAAGTACGAAGTACGAAGTGCACACATACAAATGCAGTCTGAAATTATACTAAGGTCTTTTTCATGACTGGTGAGATTCTTCCTCCTTCAATTAAGTCTACATGTGAATTATCAAAAGCCACAAAGGTAACTATCAGTACTATTAAGGCAAATCTACCTACTGCGTGAATTGTGTCAGTGTTCACCATTAGTGGCAGCTGCCTTAGCGCAGGCAGTGCCAAAAAGACCGGCCAAAGCACAGCCCCCTTCCTCACTTCAAATCCACAGAAGGACCAGCTCCACGCTGCCTTTGGCAGAAACTGAGGACAACTGTAAGACATGGACTATGGCTCAACAGGTCCCTGAGTCTCACATGCCCTAAAATCCTGTCTTAATTGGTCAAAGATGCACGATGATCCTGCCTTCCTACTGTTATTCACTCCCAGACTTGCTTCACAGATCGGCCAATCAGTAAAGACTGCAAAGTGGTATCAACACGTCTGGTTTCCAACTTCTAGGCTGCAACCTGAAGCAAAATAATACCAGTGATACCTGAATTTTGTGTTTATGTCCTGAACTGGGGACTGCAGGTACAAGAAAATGATGCACCCCCAACTACTGAGGCTGTATTTCCACAATCATTCCATAGCCAGCAGCAGATGCATAAGGAGGGTGACCACACTTCTCCTAGCTTTCTCGTGGCTATCTGTTCCACTGTGCTTAAATGCTTTCATGGCAGTAAGCAAAAAAATGGGAATTAATTCACCTTGCTGTGAAACGAGAGTCCAGAAAGAAAACACAGACAAAGCAACTTCACACTGGTAAGTCAGTAGATGGATGATAACCATTATTCTGATCAACTTCCAGTTTCAGAACTGCACAGGAACGACAGCTTGTCTGAATACTTTTCAAAAGTTAAACTGATAATCTTCTGGCCACTTCCCTTACCCAGCTTTAAGCTTACAACATAAGAACCTGTAGTGAATGGACAGAATTACATTTTGGCATAAAACTCAACTGCTGAAATACATTCCAGTTAAGAAAGCTGCAAGCATCTCACAAAGGAAAATGGCACACATGTCTAACAAGTCAACCCACTGTATTATCCCATGGGGATATTCAAAGTATCTGTGGCATACATTTCTTGATACAACATTTTCTTAAAGTAAGAAGCTATTATAGGCAGATGCTCTCAAACAGCTAGGAAGAAATCAGGACACAATTTACACCCTCTAAAACAGAGGCACATAATCCATGTCTTGGCATAAGAGGGGCAGTAAAAACAGAACTACAATTTTGGGGGTCTTTTGCATCTCTCTCATAACAATTACTTGCTTGTACTTCCCATCCTTCTAGTTCAGCACTGACATCTGTAATGATATTAAGCTAAGCTATCAGATAATCATGACACCAGAACTGGCAGGACAGGCTGTATCAGATCAGGTGGAAAGAAAACACGACTTCATCAATATGATTTCATGCCAGAGAGTTTTTTCTTGGACTTTAAGACTTGTTAATCACTTTATAACTTTCATAAAACTTTACTACTTTGCCAGGACCTGCCTGAAGAAATTTTTACACTAAGTTAAAGCAGATACCCAAAGAAACACGCCCAAGTCCTGCCAGAGAAAGATGCTTTCTCTCTACTTAAAATTAATAATAATAATAAATCAAACAACACCCTCCTAGCTATTGTGAAGGGGAAAGGTCTTCATCCTTTCAAGCAGATTGTCATGGCTGACACAAGGTAAGGAGTGCTGCAATATAGAAACAAAATGCAGCTTGGGAAGGTGTGATATCTTTCATCCTCTTGACTCACAAGTACTGCCTCCTGCTGACAGCGCTGACTTCCTACAGCAGCAGCAGAAGTCATAGAATCACAGGATCACAGAATGGCTTGGGTTGGAAGGGACTGCCAAGACCATCCAGTTCCAATCCTATCGCATGGGCAGGGTTAGTCAGATAAATTAAGTTCTCCTTGTCACTCCTAGGAGTCTGAAAAGAAGGAACAAGGCTGCACAGATGTGCGTATTTTCCCCTTTTATTATGCTACTACTCAGAAGCAACAAGGAAAGCAACATTGAAAACCTGTACTTGTGAGGTTCTACTTGACCTTCACTGACTGAATGAGGGTTCCTACAGTTCCGCATGCACTTCTGCTTCTCTCTCAAGTTCCTGCTTCTGCCTTGCCCTCAAACTAGCTTTCACAATTGTGTTAAGAGGCAGTCAAAATTTACCTGACAAAGAAATTCCACTTTTTCAGCTGGATCTGCCCTCTAAAGTGGCTCAGCACACTACTGCAGCACATTAGGGCCAGCACAAGGTGAGAACATGTGGCTAGAAGCAAGACAAGAGGCTGAGACCACAGCAGGGCCAAGACATTTACTAGAGCCTCAACTGCAGAAGCAATTACTAACAACTGAAGCATTGCTCTGTAGCTACAAAAGCAAGTGAGAAATGGTAGCCCCCACAAGACTTGTGAAGAAGATTTGGGATCAGTGGTTCCCCCCATTACGCCATGCCCAGAACAGCATGCCAAGTAGTTCCAGTACAGCCTCTTGCTCTAACGATGGTCCAGTATCACACATCTATCCACAATAAAACGAAAACAAAACCAACAGAAACAATGAAATGCAAACACAACCAAGCTTAGACATCTCATACAATGTCACAGATAATAAACTGTCATCAGAAAGCAAAGAGTACAGAAAGACCTCGGATTTTCAGAAGCTCTTCAGCATTGTCTCATAACCTTAAAGTACAGCTCGGTGATAAATATCAACCACTCCTGTTCCATTTCTGCCTTCTAATGTTGACAGCACTTCCATATTAGCATTTCAAGCCCCCTTTTGCCCACAGCTACTTGAGCTCTATCTGCTGTCTCCTCAATTGTAGCTGAAGGCCTCTGTGGAGCTTTAGACCACCCTGTTGATTTCTTTGTAGTCCATGACAGGGTAAAATCCAGCATTGAAATTAATCAAGAGATACAGAAATGGCATAAAGAAGAATACAGAAACAAGCATTTGCAAACACTGCATATGTCAAAGGATGCCCTAAATATTATTTATCTGTTAGAAAAGAATAACGTAAAGAATTACCTTGATTTCAATGTTTCCCACTTTAGCGGTTGATCTTATAATGGGTCTTCCAACCAGAGCTGGAAATATGTGCTCCGGAAAATTTGAGCCTGCATAGCCACACTTCACAAACTGAAAAGAAGAAATCACTTTATTAGAGCACGTAGTACTTTCTTTTACTAATAACCATCTGTTTGGGAGTGAAACGCCAGCTTTTAGAGCACTAGTCCTACAAGATTTACACTTTCACAGTACATTTCAGATACGTAGATACACAACACTGAATTAAAGTACCTTCCAGAATGTTTTCTAGAACAGACTGTCAGATTTTGCAGAAGCAGCATGAAAATGACTAAGTACACTGAGAGCTATAAAGGAGTGCAGTGTTCAAACCTGAATTCCCTGCTGCCCTATGAGAAGTTCTCTAGCAAACCAACTTACCATTTTGTAACGGATCGCCTCAGAAGCACCCAAATTGATTTGCCTTTCCAATTAACACAAGGATCAGCAGAACAAATTATATGTCAGAAAACAAAACCTTTGTGAACTCGGGCGTTACGCTGCTGTGGAAAAGGGTTTTTCTGTGAAGCAGCAGAGATGCTTTGTCTGGTTCCAAGAGATTTCTCAAGAGTTCAACATTTTTAGGCCATATTTGAAGGAACAAAAGCAACGAGCTTGCAGCAAAACGTACAGGACACAAGTGAAGCCCCAGCTAGTGGTAGCTCATACCAAGCAGGACATTCTGAAAGCGTTTGTTCCTCAAACACATAGAAAGGGAAGCTCCAAAGATACAGTATATGTGCTAAGAAAGCATTAAGGATTAACTGAGCACAAAAAAACCTGTCTGTGATGATGTACAACTCTAACATGAAAAGCCACTTTTTGTTGCTCTACGTTATTCATCTGTGAGGAATGTTTCAAACCAGTTATGGAAAGGGGCAAGAAACATCCCAGTTAAATTTGGGCTAATAGGAGTGGAGAGGGAATTCCTAGTTTTAGTGCCCCTCATTTCTTTCCCTGACTCAGAGTTTGCTCTCCATAAAGGCAGAGCTGTTCTGAACACCAGCACAATTAGCACGTATAACGTTCATTTCACTCATTCTGTTGCAATCTATGTTCTCTGTAAAGGCAGCTGCTTACTGACATTAGCACAAGGAGTACCGGGGAGTTACACAGATCTTATCTGTGTATTCTAGAATGCGCTGCTGCTGCGAAAAGCAAAGAGCCACGCTTTTGGATCACTCTACCTGGACATTCCACAAGGCTTTACCATATGTTTTACACCACAGGAAACATTCGAGACATTCTGAAGGACTGAGCTGAGTGTCAATAAAGGCCTACAGATTCTTAACAGACTTTTCCTTTTAACAACTTACTGCTTGCAGAGCACTACTCAAGTTTACTGCTACAACATTCTGGCATACAGGAACACTGAACTAGAAAACGCTGAGCTACGAAGATACTATTCTAAGTTCTTACCCTCTCAGCTGTAACTGTAACTTTCAGTCTGTCCCTATGTTAAGCCCTAAGGCCTTGACACACCTTGCTGGGACATTGCACAACAGCAGGATACTGGCAATTCACAAATCTGATAGCTTAGCCATTCACTGTCTCCTCCCTCGATCTCACTCATTCCATTTTGCATAGCCTAACTCCGGCTCTCTGTTCCAGGTTAGAACCAAGGATCTGTACGAATGACATTTTTACAAGCCCTGGTAAGCTCTCCGTGGTTAACCAAACAGAAGGGGCAAAATTTCATTCTGCCTTTTTCTCCCCTTCAAATCCATCTTGTTTCCCCAGGCCACGTGAATAATTAGTGAGCATTAAAGGCAGCCCTGTAGCCAGCATCCCCTGGTGGGAGATGCTGAGTGTTCTCAGGGTAGCGTCCTCCCCACCACCACAGCGAGCACTCAGCTGTTGGGTAGGCTGGTGATGATGCACTGTAAGGCTAAAGGACACTCGATCAAACTACCACCAGATAACTGATAACAGATAAATGCACCGCAGCAACAAACACATATCCACGTAATAAATTCTGAACTGTCTCGGGTTTTTTGAAGAAGAAACGTATGATACTCATCCCTCCCTTACAAAAGATCTTTCAGAACATTTGATTGAACGTTATAAACTAGTTTGGAATACAATCATCTTCTGGAGCCAAATACTGAATACTCGGTGTTCTTTCCACCCTCGTGTGAAGCCCTCTATTAAAGCTGAAGTACAGCGTGCTTATTGCTCTGCCATCCCTTCTCTGTGCAGCCCTTGGAACAACGAGCAAACGATTTCAGTACAACACTCAGTGTACACTATGGCTCAAACACTGAAATCAACACTCAATGTATTAATACACAACTTGGCAAAGAAGCCAAAGTTCACCATCATTCATTTTTGCAAGTGTCTGCTATACATTCAGAATGCCTTCAGAGCAGCTACTTGGTTTGCCTGTCCGCATGACCATTTTACCATATATAGTTTCTTCTCCATTGCACTGTGGTTTGCACGGACTCTTTCACTTCCTACTGAGTCATCAAGCAGCAAGAACTTGAACGTATAAGTATTCTTTCGAACCAAAGAATGAGGAAGCTCACAGACATCACGTGACAGGCTTTAAAATGAACATAGTCGTATTCATATCAGGGAGCTGCGTTTGATTGCTTTGGTTGATGCAACGCTCAAACAAAAACCCTAAATACTGTTAGAGAAATGTTACAGGCCACTCAGTTACTTTCTGCTTGTCCTGTAACAGAACATCCACCTCTAACACTCTCGCCGTCAAAATGCCATTGCCTGCCTCTATTCTGCACTACATGTTGCAAGAACTTCCTTCTAGTCACCTCTTCCTCAAAGCAGCAAGCTACACTAAGGTCGTACTTCAGCACAACAAGAGCAGTAAATTCCAGACAAGTTTAAAGCTAAAGTTGCATCCGAGTTTTCTAGTCTCTTTTTATGTATTATTTCTGACACCTGACTTAATTTCACACATTAAATATGACATATCACAGCATATCAGAAATCCTTTTGATATAAAGCTGGTCCTCTTTGTCACACACGCAAATAGTTACCATGAAAAATAGCATTTTGACAAAGTAGGACTAATCTGACATACTCAATTCCCAGCTGAGGTTTCAAACACTTCCTGATGTCAAGAAGAAAATTTTCTTCCGGTTTAATTATCCTAAATTGACCTAAATATTTCAAGCTGACTGATTTAACAGTCGTGTCCTGATACCTCGTTCTTGCACAGAGCTGACTCTGCAGGCAGGGTACCTGCAGACATGTTCTGCTTGGAGGCAAATGCAACCTAAACCAACAGAAGCTGAAGTGACACTGGCCCCTCCTCCAGGCCCCAACAGCAGCATAAAGGCACCTCACCCTGTTACTTATACCCAGCTGGTACAGCAGTGCAGTGCTGGTGTCACCAGCTCCAGCCAAGCACCGTACAGCTCGCTGCTGCACTGCCACGAGAAGGGCAGCACTGAATGATGGAGAGGGTTCCTGGGATATGTGCCTCTTGGGCCAAGCCTGACAAGTAGAACATTAAGCAGAGAAAGGTGGGAAAAAAGTGGGAAATGCCTTCTTTTTCTTTTTCTTTTTCTAAACGGTACTGTGGGAAATGCCCAGCTGACCCTCAGCATATTCGAGATCATTTTCCCAAGAAGGGGGAAACACGAGAAGGCACCAGGACCGTCAGAACAGCGCTGTCAGATCCCCGCTCTCATCACTTCAAACGCTGACAGCACACTGCAATTCAGGAGGCCGAATCCCTAACAACGCCATCCTTTGTCTCAGCTATTCCGTCATTGGCTTTAAACATTTTTTTCTTTATTCTAAATGCTTAAAAAAAAATACATATATATCTATAGGGTTTTTTTTGGGGGGGAAGGCACACAGGACACACCGCTGCCCCTCCCGAGGGTCCGCCGCCTCCGCGATGCTATCTCTACCACTTCCTGCCTCCACGCTACCGAGCAAACGACGAATTCCTGCCGTGTGCGCGCACGGGCAGGAAGGTGGCAGCGAGCCCCGAGCGGGGAGCGCCCGGCGATCGCAGCACCGCCTCCGCGCCGCCCGCGGCCCATTCATTCCCGGCCGCCTCCCCGTGGCGCAGGCCCCGTCGCTGGGCCGCACAGGGCGCGGCGGGCAGACCGGGCGTGCCGGCAGGAAGCCGGCCCAGGGGAATCGCCCTTCTCCCTCCCGCCGCCTGCGGGACTCACCCCGGTGCCGTTGTCGCACACCACCACCTTCCTGCCCAGCGTGTCCATCCCTCCGCCGCCGCCCAACCGACCGACTACCCGACCTCCGCACCGTCACCGCACGACGCCGCCGCCGGGCCGCGCGCCCGCCCTACCGCTCGCCCTGCCGCGCGCGCACGCCGGAAGCCGTCAGCGCCCCGCTGCCAGCCAATCGGAGCGGCGCGGGCGTCCCTTCGCCCCGCCCATCGCCGTTGCCATGGCGGCGGCGAGGTCTGCTTGGGGAGGGCCGGGACGCCTCGCCCCGTGACCCCTCACGGAGTCAGAGGATGGCTGAGGTTGCTAAAGATCCCTGGAGGTCGTCGAATCCGCCCTCCTGCTCCCCTAGAGCGCTCTGCCCGGCGCTGTGTCCAGGGAAGGAGATTCCATGACCCTCTGCCGTCCCCCCCGCACTGAGGCCTGAAAGAGTGCCCTTCCCAAGTGGTGCTGCACACTTCTGCTTTGCGTCCTTCCAGTCAAAGCAGTGTGATCCCCTAGGCTGCCTCTGACGGCCCGCTGCTCCTGCTTCCCCCAGCGTTCCACCGATGGCCAAAAGGCTCGAGAAAACAGGAGCGTGCCCTGCCTGGGAGGAAGCACCAGGTGTGCCACATGTGGGACAGGGCCTGAGGGGACGGCATGGAGCTGTGCCAGGGGAGGGTCGGGGGTTGGGGAAAGGCTCTGCCCCACAGGGTGGTGGGCATGGCACGGGCTGCCTAGTGGGCACGGCCCCAGTGCCCGGAGCTCAGGGAGCGTTGGGACAGTGCTCTCAGCCATAGGGTTTGGGTGGTGTTGTGTGGAGCCCGGGGTTGGGGTCAGTGATCCTTGTGTATCCCTTCCAACTCAGGATATTCTGTGGTTCTGTTCCCCTATGTTATAATCTTCTACACCGATCCACTCTGAATGACATCACGTTGCAATTAGGTGTAGCAGAGATGACAGAAGCATGTCTTTTTCTGTGTAGTTACTGAGTTGCACGTGAATAACAGCTGTGATTTTTTGTGCTTTGAAACATGAGAAATAGCAGAATGTGTGCCATAGTATTTGCCTTTTTAAAAGATTTTAATCACATTCAGATATTGAGAATGAAAAGAACGTGAAGCTTTCCGAAGCGTTCGGCTATCTGAATATACACGAATTAACCAGCACAAAGCAGGTATAATGGAAGGACTTCCTGGTCATTCTGGAGCATCAGCAGCTGTACCTGGATATGAATTGCACTGTAATACAGGTAAGTTTTGCATTAATGTTTTCAATTTTTCAATGTGTGATGTTTTCATATTCATACAAGTGAAGGGTTTATGTTGTTGCTTGATGAGTGTAACAGGTACATATAACAGTTGCCTTAAAAGGCTGTTCTTTGCCCAGAAAAATTAGTTGATCCGTTTATCTGAAGTCACTCATCTTGTTGAACCCATTGTAAAGGGCTCAGACTGAGGAAGCAGCCCCTGCCTCCTGCTCTATTGTTAGACTTGCTATGTAATTCTGGACACATTGCTTAACCTTCCCAAATCTGAGTTTAATGAGCTGGATGTGTACCATGCCATATGATGCTTATGCTCACGAATAAAGCACTTGAGCTCTGTGAATGAGAAGCGTTTCAGTTTGAGTTCTAATCCCCTGCTGATCAGTCAGGCAGAATGCTTCCACTATGTCTCCTTCTGTAGCTAGGTGTTCTCTGCTCTGAGATAAACTAGCCTTTACTTAGGGGACCTGAAGGAAAAAAAAAACAAACAAATGATGCATTTGCTAATTTTCCTGAGATTAAACATTCAGTAGAACTCAAAAAATATGTTTATTAGTTTAATTCTATTACATTAATATACATCCCCACAGCTTTTATTGCATAAGCCTTTTTCTACCAGGGATTTAGTCTATTAGTTAAGGAAACCCAAGGGATTAATCTGATAGCTGCAGTCAGAAATGACAGTGTAATGAAAGTCACCCAGGAAACAGTGATACTGAACTCTGCAAAGCAAACTGTTCATTTGCTGCATCTAGCATAGCATATAAGGTGACACATTAAAGGGGCACAAGTTCTGCACCAGAAATAGGCCTGTTAAGGAGGAACTTGTGTACTGCACAGTGTAGCCATCGCTGTTCTTGCTACCAGCTCTTGCTGTCTGTTTTTGAATAGACTTAGAAGGTTTTGGTGTTTTACTAAAGGTCACGTACAGTGCAGGAGAGGAAGTGTAACGTGGCTTGCACGGAAGTCTATTTTAAAACTGACTTTACTAATTTAGTTGGATCGAAATGTTACTTCATGTCCAAAAGAAAATAGAAAATGCAGTGGCTGTAAAGAAGAAAGTTGGAGAGCACCAGAGCAGCCTTGTTAGAAGCAGGGAGAGACGTTTTGTTATGGTCTGTACTTGTCAGTGTCATTTGCTGCAAGCAGGGTAATGGAGAGCATCCATCGGTGCACAAGTAGAGGAGAAGATCTGCTGTCTGCATGAATGGCATCAAGGAACAGCACAGCATTCCAGAAGTTGTGCAGTGTCAGTATTTGTGACGTGCTTGAGCCGTTCTAATAGCACAATATACGCAGGAGAGATTTAATTTAACTATATCCAAACTACACAGGCTTTGGTATTTCTTTTGTACATAAGTCTAACGATGTATTTTCTAGTTAGTGCAACTTGCTTTCGAGGTTGTAAAGAAATAAACAACATGAAGAAAATAACATATGTATTTTTCCTATTGTCAGAGTAGATTTGTATAAATGCTTCACAGCTTTGTTTTCGTGCTGTGAGTTGTGAAGTAACCTTCACATAACATTGTGTAAACGGAAAATTTCTCTGCCAGAAAGCTAAAGCCCAGTATCTGTTGCTTGTAAAGCCACGGAGAGAACTACCCACCATTTCCTAGGAGGAGACGGTGCAGCGACTTGCTGTGGCTTTAGCGAGAGGGCAAGGCTCTGTGATAGAAGATAAGCGAAGTATGATGAGTAAGTGGAGTGCTGAAGATTTTACTGCATCTGTCTTGTACAGAGTTGAATAGATTTTTAGGAACTTGCCAGTTGGGAGACCTGCCTTCACCCTAATGTGCAGGCATAGAGAAACTGTATGAACAGAGGCAGAAGCACTCAGAACAGAAAGGGAAAATGAGTTACTGTTGCATGCAGAGCTTTGCTTGGTATAACACGCAAAGGAGGGTCCAGGAGGAACAGAATATATCTCTTCTGTGTCTGATCAGCCTGAGAAAAGTCCTTAACAAAACAAAGTGGCAGCCTGGAGAGGATAAAAGCACAGGAAATGATGCATTTCCAGTCCCACTTTCGCTTCTTTCTCAGCCTTCGCAGGGTGGGTGAGTAGGAGTTGCCTGTGCCAGCTCTGTGCAGGCTGGCAAAACTGAGGCCAGACCCTACTTTGTTGAGGCTGCTTCCAGTTTTGTTTGTCAGATCGAGAGAAGGACACCCTACAGAAGTGTTGGTATTAATCCTTTTCTCTTAGCTGATCTGTTTTGTTTCCCGCTGAAGCGTTTTAACTTTGCCTCTAAATTATTTCATTCTTTGTCAAAATCAAAAGAAAATAGAGATTCAAAGAAAGCAGCCCTTAGAATAGACTAAACACTGAGTATTATTTGCTAGATGTATGAAACAGGGGAAACAGGAAGTTAGAAATATTCAGGAAGTCGGTATGCATCCAAGTAGGTAATGGCTTAGGGGGCACATAAGCCAACACGCCCACACCCAGCATTGCATGGCTACATCACCAGCACTCAGGGATTCCAACCTTTGCTAAGTCTTTAATCTTTGGTTATCAAACCCGAACTCACTCACGTGCCAGAAGCAGAGGGGTACTGGGAGCCCAAGCAGGTAATTTGCATGCTCAGAGAAGACAGCTCATGTGTCAAACTGTGTCAGGTGAGAGTGCTCAGCAGGCCTGAATTTCTGCAGAGAAAAAGGACCGGATTCTCCTCCCTGTTAGCACCACCCAGTCTGAGTCATGCGAGCTGGAAGCAGTTGCCAAACTTCCTCACCTAGATCATGCTATCCGGTGTAGCTGCACTGGGATTGCTGGGTGAGGTGTTTGGATGTATAATTAAAATATGTTGAGCACAGGGTTGTACTGTTGGGGATTTTTCCACAATGTTTCTTCACCGGACGGAGGTAATGTTTTTCCTCTCTGACATCGCAGGGTAACGGTATAAACATCTGTTTTTGTTGATGCATTTCCAGACAAACATAAGAACATGTTGTAAAAGTCATGTTTTGCTGGATTTAGTTTTAGAATCATAGAATTGTAGAATGGCTTAAGTCAGAGGGAACCTTAAAGATCATCGAGCTCCAACTCCTCTGCCGTGGGCAGGGCTGCCCCCCACCAGCTCAGGGTGCCCATCCAACCTGGCCTTGGGCACCTCCAGGGATGGGGCACCCACAGCTCTGAGCAGCAGTGCCAGGGCCTCACCATCCCCTGAGTGGAGAATTTCTTCCTAACATCTAACCTAAATCTTCCCTCTTTTAGTTTAAATTCTGTGTAGAATTTCAAGTGTGTTTGGCACTGCCATTCAAAATGCAGACAAAGTTATGTGATAGAATTCAGACATTGTAAATCATAATGGATTTTGATCACAGGATATGATGCTTCTTGGTCACAACAGCCCTGATCCCTGTAGGACATATTCTTCCATTGATTTAACTGGATGTTAGGGGCCACAGAGAGCTCTGTGGTAGAGGAATTCTATCTTTTCAGCTATGGCTCCTTATTCAAAGCACTTTCATTTCTGATAGCCTCAAGTGATGCACTGAAACGTGCAGACAAGGTGACCTGGGCACTGAACATCTCACTCACAGTAAGCCTCTGTGTGCTCTGGACTCTACTCCCCATTGCCCTAAAACATCTGTAGTTGTTTCGATATGTGCAGCATGTGCTAAGTATTCCTAAATTGGAATTCTCCATTATGCCATCAGTAACATTTTATGGATGCTTTGCAGAGCACCCAGGTAACAACCATTGGCCATTCAGACTTTGGGGAATCTGATCTGCAAAGATTTTGAGTTCCTTTCATACCAGCTGAAGTCAATGAAATCACCTTCTGAAAATGGGGTTCCAGATATTACAGTCTAGCAGGCAAAGCTGGCTTATCCCAAATTAAATGTCACCTCTGAGAATGGAATGTAAGTGATTATGGCATAGTGGAAGTCTAAGACAGAGCTGAGGCCAGAATGTAAATTATTTGATGCCCAGCCCAATGCATTCATTAACCACAGTGCTGATTTTTGATTACCGTGAGGTTGGATACTGACTCTTGTATGGGAACTGTTGAATCATGGCCTGAACCTCTGATTGACCACCTGAGGCAAGCACTGAGTCAGCCATGGGAGCACAGGTGAAAGCAATTCACCTGTGTGCCCGGAAGGGGTGGAGCCAGGCTCCACCTCTCCTAGACCCCATTTAAGGGCTGATTTCCATGAAGGAAGGATCTCTTCCTGGAGATTGCTCCTTCTGGAGTCTTGCAAGCCTATAACACCGGTGAGCACCTTTCCTCTCTGTTTGACTATTCTTTCTAGCCTAACTTCTCTATATACTGGTTAACTTTACAACCTGTTAACCTTACGACCTGTTAACCTTACAACTCTAAAAAAACAAATGCAGTTTTCAAAACTTACCCACAGCAGATGCAGAGCCCTGCTTTGACATCATTTTCTGATGGTAGAACTCTGCAGATGGCAGAAATTTCAGAGTGGAAAGTCCCATGGAAACAGGATGTGAGGGCAGACAGGCCGGTGCTCAGTAAATAGGCCATGTGCAGGGACACTGGGGAGATTAACTCCTGACTCCTGTGTCACTTGGAAGCAGCACACAAGAGGTTAGGAGATGGAAGCACATGTGTCTTGGTTTCCTAGTCAGTTGGATGCAGGAGAGCCTACTGTTCCTCTGTTTAGGGATAAGAACTTGGTTAAAGGCATGCAACCCAACTCCTGTTTCCTTGTGCTTCCTTACAAGGAGAATATCAAGGTCTCAGAGTGGCTAATGATGCAGAAATGCACACTGACAGTGATTCCAATAGCCAGGCTCACGGAAAGAAAGTCTCAGATGTGAATGAAGGATGTGAGGCTGCAGCCTAATTGATGAGAAGCAAAGAACTCTCAGACATCTGAAGTGTGCAAAGCATAAGGCTGTCCTCTAATTTCTCAGTTTTGGCAGTTTTGTTGCCACTTGAAGGTAAAGCTAGTATTAATCACTGGGGGGAAAATGCAACCTTTCTCTCTTTGATCTTTCCTCTAATCAGCAGTTTCTAAGTGCAACAAGACGTTTCAGATGCCGGCAATGTATTTTTATCTGGCAATTGTTCAACGCTTATCTCAAAATGGAGAGATGCATCTGTTGAAACACAGCATGCTGCTTCTGGAGGAGGAAACCATCTCCTTTCTGGATTTGCACTGTTCTTTGGTCTGACAGCTTTGGACATCCGTGGAAATAGAACTATTCCTAAGATGAATCCTACACATTTGCTCTGCTTCCTGTAACTCAAGGAAATATTGGTGACTAATTATTCTCGAGGAAACATCCTTTCTGTGTGGAGTTAGCTTTGCAAGCCAAAGAACATTAGAAGCAGCACCCTGACCAGGTCACTAGCCAGCCAGGAGTGAGCAGGGATTGCAGGCAGGAGGTGGCAGCCTCGAGTAGCAGTGCGCTGCTATCTCTGCTCAGTTATGCTCAGACATGAACACCAATAGGAGCGGGGTACAAATAGCTCGGGGTCTGGGTCCTTGCTTTAAGCACTGCAGCTTGAAGATGGAAACCTAACTTTGTCCCTGGTGCCCAGTAATTAAAAATGTGGCTAAGTTGCTATATAGTTGCAGTGATGGAGTTGTGTGGGTTTTCTCAGAATTTTTAGTGTTTTGTTCAATATCTTCAGAGGGAAAGAATGTGGCACTCTGTATTTAATCTGTCCCATTCTCATCTGGCTTTGTTTCTTCTGAGGAAAATTATGTTGCAGAGAAGAAGAAGTCCTCCCAGAACACTGTACTGTTTTGTTTGTGTGTCTAATTCTTGAGCCCCATCCTGGGAAGCTAGCTGATGGTCCTCCATGGCCTGGCTATAGCCCACAAGTTGATCTGTGAGGGAATTTTGCCTCCCTCATGAGCTACAACAAAGTAATGCCAAATGAACCTACTTTGATTAAAAATGTCACTGACTGAAATGTTCTAATCAACAAAACCTTGCAATTATCCTCTCTCAGCAGAGAGGGGAACTTGATGACATCATTGTTTTTTCCCTGTGAAAATGCTTAGTTGGAAAAAGACAAAAAAAGATTCAGTGAATCACATGCAACATCCCACTTGGAATCTTTGAATAATCCCAAAGAGTGCCGTTCACTGCAACAACCAGAATGTAAGCCAGGAGAGTTCTGCAGCATTGCTTTTTGCCCACTGGGGGGGTATTCATGCTAGAAATTTTCCCTGCTCATTTTAGTGTAAAATCTGTGTACCCCTTGATTGTGTTTTCCTGGAGTCCCACGTTTAAAAAAAACATTTTGGACCAAATGTCAGTTTACTTTTTTTCCCCTTTTTTCCTTCTCACGCACATGAAAACCCTTTCTTTAAAAGTTTACATGTAGCAAGTGTTACATCTGACATCCTTCACATGGAATCCTTAACCTGTGCGCGCACAAATCTGTTCCCCACAGAGACAGTGGTCTACCTGGGCAGGTAGGAATGCAAGACTGGGTTTTCTGTAATAGTCCAATCCTGTTAGACGTAGAAGACATTGTCGTGAACAGTTTTGTTTAATCTTTTCATTAAACAAACATTTTCCTAAGTTTGCATAAGCAGTCACCCAGCTGTGACTTCCACACAGCCTCGGTAACTCGAGGGTGTGGTGATTTAATTTCCTCAGAGACTTTCCTTCCATCTGACTCCCAAGCAGTAATTCATTCCTCAGCTAACATCATTTGTTTGCTTTGTTTCTTCGGCCTTCGTCTGCAGGAGATACATCGGTGAGGTAATAGTGGTCTTTCTAATGCAAAAGAGTGAGGGATGTTTTGTTGAGCCAGATTCCCTAAAGAAAGAAGGCTTATGTGCACAGATTCTGTCTGGCCCAACACCCAGCACTAGAACATGGAATCCCATTGGCCAATTCACTTCAGTATGAAAAAGAGAAGACTCCAGTTTTCTGCCATTCCAGCAATTGTATGAAAGGAGATGGCTGGGAGCAGGAAAGAGAGAATGGCATTTTTTTTTTTCCTTTAGAATATATGCAATTTTTCAGATCAAAAGGATTTATTTGTAGTCTGTAGCATCTGTCTGTGTGTGTTTATTTGTGTTTATTTTTTAAGTGAGGCCACTGAAACTGTGCAAGGATGTTTCCTTGCTTCACCTTGTTTCATGCAGCTGAGCAGTACTGTCAGGACTCTCAGCTGAAGGGCTGAACCTAACAGCTGTCCTGTGTAAGTGTTGGAACTAACCAGTTTAATTTTCACTCCTTCGCAGCCATATTACTGGAACAGGAGGATGTGCCAAAAGATGTTTTGCTCAATGAAAAAGTGCAATAAATTTGAGCCTTATCATGTCTGTGCTGCTGGAGAAATATGCTTTCCTTTTATAAAGTTTTTGGAATCCTACAACTTCATTTCTCTTTCTTGGTTTTCTTAACATAACAGTAGCAGCAGCATTGGCTTGTGTGAATGTCAACAGAAGTTGTTTCAGATCCAGATGCGCAGAGAAGAAGACTTTCCTTCCACAGCTCTGTGGGTCCTTCTAGCTGTTACATACTGACCTGTCACAGAGTGGGTTCTGTGAGTTCTCCCTAATTCATATTAAGCACCATTAGGTAGATTTCATTAAGCAGTTTAAAATCCTGTTCTGACATATGGCATCTGGTTTTGCATCACTTGAATTAGCAGTACTCCCACGAACTCTTCTCTTAGCACATCTGAAGAGCATTAATCCTATTGACTGGTATTGCTAGATGTAAAAGAAATCATCTGTATGTGACCTGAAGCCCTGTTGCCAATGCATAGGCATATAGGATTGTGGACGTGGCTGCTGCCTGTACAAAAGAGTGGTTAATTCTATTTGGAAGGCTTGAATATCCAAGCTCTTTGAACAGAAAGAAAAGGGCTGACTCATATACAAGCCAATGTCAATGAGCAGAATCACATTTTAAATAAGGCCACTTAAGCAAGTGGTTTCTTATACTGACAAAAATTGCAGGTAGATTGAAATGGTGTATTTAAAGTACTACTACGTGGTTGGGGGCACTAAGGAATCTATTCCAAGCGTGGAAAAGGATCTTCACCACATATGCACTGGAGGTTCTAAGAAGAATGGATAGTTGGAGTGTAAGGGATAATCTTGAGCTGTGAATGGCACGAGCAGTCATTTAGGGAACCCTAGCTCTCTGTGTGGTTGGAAAGTCTAAGGGAAATGAGCCAGTACATCCGTGAGCAATGTGTGAAATCAGTGAAGCCTGGTTTCTGATGGGTTTGTGTCCCATTCTGGGCTCTTTCACATCTGATCCAGTGCAAGATCTGATCCATGCTTTTCCCATGGCCTGGATGGTCTTTGTGTCTGTTCTAGGACATCGTCTAGTGAACAGGTATTGGTACATCCTTTGCCATGGCTGGAGGTGCTGTTTGGATCTCTTCTTCCCAGCTGGCTGCCTACGTCCACTAAACTTGCAACAAATTTGTATCTTGAATTCTTTACTTCGCTTACAAATTTATTCTGAAAGCACACACTGGATTCAAAAGTTATTTAAGGGGGAAGTGAAAACAGCGGAATATGCACTCATACACGAAATACAATGGCATAGGCCTTTTGCCTTAAGAAATCAAAACGGTTAGAGAAGGCACTTTCCCCAGCTATGGTGATTTCCAGCACTGGTGATGTCATTTCAGATGAGGGGGAGATGGGGAGAGGAGAGGGTTTGGAATAGAAAGGGTGAATGGAAGCATCATTAAAACCTGCTTTCACTTTGTGACCTTTGAAGTTGCTCTGTCACTGTACACTTGTGGTAGGTTCATTTGTTAATTTTGTTCTATTATTTTTTTTATTTTGCAACTCAGTTGTTTACTGGGTGAGAAAATGTATCGTTAAAATCCCAGATTTAGTCTAAATGTATGTACAGATGAGTTTTTGTAATTGACTGTTTGTTAGGCTGGCATTACTGGTATGATTTGTTTTGTTTAACCTGTTTGTCATTCCAAAGTAGTATATATTTTTTTTTCTAAGAGGAAGTTGCCCTGGTATGTATGGGGAAAACAAAATCCAATAACAGGTCTGTGAAACAATCTACCCAAATGTGTATCTAAATCCATTTTAATAGGCTCACTTTGTGAACTGGAGAGATCTTCTGTAGTTCTTATCAACATTTTTATCAAATCTTCATTCCAGTAGGTCGAAACTCCATTGTTTTGCTGATGCTGTGGCTGACTTGAAAAACAACCTTCCTTTTATTTGAGAACCTGCAGCTGAAATGTGTAGAGCTAGTCTGCTCTTTTGTCTAAGGAAGAAAAGAAATGCCCCAGTGGAAATAGAAAGGGGAAACTGTTGGAAGAGCTGTTTAAAACAAACAGCTGTATGTTTTTTGCCTCTACCTTTGAAAAATTCAATTAGTACCAAGCATGGATTTCATCTGATGAAGTTAATGTCTATTCATTTCTTTTATATCATTTCTTACATCATTCTGTGAAACAGATTTCTGCGTTCGGTTCATTATCCAATCATTGCTTTTCTGATTCTATTAAGCAGTCAGCCTGCAGGGTACAAGCCCTTCTTTCAACAGTTGCAGTTGATAATATTGAACAACACTGAGGTAGATAGACTGGGATTCCCCTCTTTAAGGAATTCAAGACATCATGAAAGCCACAAAGTGACTCCTTCACAACACTGATACAGATGGCATGACTGGTGTGTTCAGCTGACTCTTGTCTGAGTGTGTTTGCAGGGTTGTAAACTAGCAGCATCCTGCCTGTTTGGTCTGTGTTTGCATTGGCTTAGCCAACATCAGAATCTGCTGCAGGGATAACAAAGGTAGCAGAGGTGGGGTACTTTTGGGCTTGTCAGGCCATTTTCCTGCATTGGATGTGATGTTTGTTAGCAGATTAGAACTGAACCTTGGGTATCATAAATGAGTTGGCCATGAGCCAGCAGTGTGCCCGTGGGGCCAAGAAGGCCAGTGGTATCCTGGGGTGCATTAGAAAGAGTGTAGCCAGGCTTTTCTTGGTGGTGTGAACCAATAGAATAAGGAGTAATGGCCTAAAACTTGAACATAGGGAGTTCTGTACAAACATGTGGAAGAACTTCTTTGTGGTAAGGATGACTGAGCACTGGAACAGTTTGCCCAGAGAGGTTGTGGAGTTTCTTTCTATGGAGATATTCAAGACCTATCTGGACGCCAACCTGTGTGACCTATTGTAGGGGACCTGCCTTAGCAGGGGGTTGGACTCAGTGATCTCTTGAGGTCGGTTCCAACCCCTGCGATTCTGTGACTCTGTGAGTTTGTGGGGTATGTACAGTACAGAAGAGCTGTCTTCCAAAGAACTCCACTTTAGTTACAAGTTCTCAAAGGCAAATCCTTACATTTAGCTGAAAGGTATTCTCCTTCCTTTACAGCATATGAAAAAGGCCTGACAGTTTTTTTCTGAAGTGAAAGGAGGAAGTATTGGCTGTACTTCTGCCTTCTGCAAAAACGTTCAACTTATGATCAGAGGGCTGGAGCACCTCTCCTATGAGGAGAGGCTGACGGAACTGGGATTGTTCAGCTTGGAGAAGAGAAGGCTCTGGGGAGACCTCATTGCGGCCTTCCAGTACTTAAAGGGAGCGTATAAACAGGAAGGGGAACGGCTGTTTACGAGGGTGGATAGAGATAGGACAAGGGGGAATGGTTTTAACTGAGACAGTGGAGGTTTAGGTTGGATATTAGGAGGAAGTTTTTTACACAGAGGGTGGTGACGCACTGGAACAGGTTGCCCAAGGAGGTTGTGGATGCCCCATCCCTGGAGGCATTCAAGGCCAGGCTGGATGTGGCTCTGGGCAGCCTGGTCTGGTGGCTGGCGACCGGGCACGTAGCAGGGGGGTTGAAACTAGATGATCATTGTGGTCCTTTTCAACCCAGGCCATTCTATGATTCTATGAACTGTTACCAGTGGCTAGATGCTGCTCCACAGAGCTGAAAAAGATAGAATGACTGAATCATTAAAAAAAATTCCTTATTCCAAGCATTAACCCCTTTATGAGGGTTCATATTTTTTAATTTAATAAGTATAAAATATTGTTCCTTATTCAAAAGCTCACCTGTCAGGTTACACTCTTGTAATTCCACTGCTTTATGATTGCAGTATTCTTTCAGTAGGGACCAGAAGTTCTTCTATATAAAAACAAGCTTGGGAAGAAAAGAGAATATAATTTGAGGCCTCCTTTAAATATCATGAGGATTAAATGCCCCTTTTCTGTTTATAGTAACACTTTCTATAGTGTGTGAATGAGTATTTTGGGGTATCTGTTCTTAGCGCAGTGAATGAACAAAATGGTCCTCCTGATTCTGTGAACGGAAGAAGTCTTTTTTTTGTGTGTAACCTTGGCAGCAGACGTAAGTATGCTCATGGATGAAGGAAAGACAAATGATTATGGAAGCTGGAGACTGGGAGAGGACTTAGGAGATGTATCACAATATGTTTATTCTACCCTTAACATTCTTCCCTTGATGCTAAGTATATTAAAAGCATTGTCTGGATCATGGAAAACAAGATTTATTCACAAAAGCCACACAGTGTGATCCTGGTGCCCCGGAGCACAGACCACATCCGTATCAGTCACAGTGTTCTTCTCACCATGCTCAGTGTAAGTCCCAGCATCTCAGATCACCTTTTCCAGTAATACTTTTGGCATTCCTTGTGTCTCCCTGTAGATCAAGTCAAAAGGAAGCTTTACACCACTACAGCAAGCCAAGCAGGGGACTGCCAGCCTAGCAATGCCTTGAACATCATCACATGGGACTTGTAGTGGCAAAGTGGTACTTCACAACTCTATTTTCATAGTACCTTGCTGCGTCTCTTCGGGTCATTCATATCTAATAAAATATACACGCTGTTGGAGATGGGATTCTGAGCTCAGCAGCCTTTCAGTGTGACCAACTATACTGTTCATGTGTAGATGCAACAGTTATTTTAGGTACGTCTGTTCTGCAGTGTAGACATTGGCGAGTCCATTATTATGAAGGAAACAGAATGGACGGAACATTTAATTGATTAATTACCCTATATTCAAAATGCAGTCAGATCAGGGTGGGAATGAAGTTAGTAGGGAAAAATGACGTACCTTCAAAAAGTATAAAGAATGTTGTCAGTTTAACATATTAAGTGCTGCTCAAGAGTATTTCACAGATCTCATTGATGAATATCTAAGAAAATCTGAAAGTTACAGCACGCATACAGGACAATTTCTCATTCCATTTGCATTTCTTTCCTCCTCCCCATATTTTTTCTCCTTAAAGCTGGCCAAGCCACTCCTGTAGGGATTTTTACTCTTTGCTCTCATGCCCTGAAATATAACCTCGTCATTCCAGACCAATATGTGGCAGTCATTTAGCAATACCTCTGCAAAATATGAGGATGTTAACAAAGTCAGCAAAAAGCATGTAGTTTAACTTCTAGAAGCCAGGTTAAAAATCTAGTGCCAATGCAGGGGACATCTGCTTTTTTTCTGGTCAAAATGAATAGACCGAATAATTGAGACAATAAAGATGGAGTCTCATGATGGTATTGTACAGTGCTTTGCTTTTCATTTTGAAGAGAACTCACAAGTAATGGACAAAATCAAACGAATCACCCCCTATATTTCAGCCATCTTGTCTCAGCAAATGGTCAGTAGTCAATAAGGAGAAGCAGGAACTTCAGAAAATGATTTGATCCATTTATCTTAGATACCCATTTCAGGATAGAGGAACTCATCCCTCAGAAGGAGGAAGGCATACTGTCTCATATGTGCAGCTGTCTTGCTTAGCTTCTAAATGAATTCTACTCTAATTAGCCTACCTAACCTGTTTTTGCTACTGGAATCAGATGGAAATACAGTCAGTATTTGCAAATGCAAAGCTCTACAAAAATAGAATTCATCGTTCTATATTTCACCCTGCTTCTCAGAGAGGCAGAGAAGGGTTTTTTTTTTCATCTACCCACTAAGAACAAAGTGCTGATTTGGCTCTATGGTTCTTGGAAACTGTCTTTGCTCTGCTATTTCCTGTTATTTTCTCAAGCTGTGTGTTTTAGATGTGAATGAGGACCAACCCCGAATCTCTTTTTGCTTGTAGCAGTCTGACATGATGCCTTGGACAGATGTAGATGGGTGTTTCTTGCCAGTAAAAAAAAGGAATGGAAAATGAAAGCACGGCAGAAAGTTTTCTCAGTTTAGTTCTGAGGATTCACTCCTCACTGTCTTTGGTAAACCATGGCAACACCTTCAGTAGTGCCTGACACATTCTGCAGAGGCTGCACACCAATTCCCATCCCCTGGTAAGATCTTTGGCACTTTGCATGATTGTTATTTGTTTCATCCTCAGACACACATTACACTGGCAGACCAAGGCAGCGAGTGCTTGCTTTGGTAGCATTGGCAGGGGCTCTGTGCATCTCCTTTCACAGCTCTTTGCTGCAGCCTGACATTGTGAAGCTGCCTGCAGGCCAGGCAGTACTGCAGGACAGGCAGACACTTCCAAACAGCATTCCTGGCAGCATGAACAGAAGATTAAATTTAAAGACGAGGTATTGCCACCATTCATTTGAATGATTGTGGTGCTTCAGCATATTGCTAGTGTTTGTTGACATATGTAATTTATAGAATTTGGTTTGTGTGTGGTGGGAAGAGGAAATACAGCACTGCGGTGATCTGACACCTCATCTATGTTGGTGGCCTTATTTCATACCTTTTTGCACGCCAAATGGAATGAAGCGCTCTCAGAATCTGTGGATGACCTGGCAGGAGCTGAATGAGTGTCCTTAAAACCATTTGTACTGTTGTACCTTCGTGCTTTCTGTTTTGTGACCTTGGCAGATCAGTGATTGGGAAAGTTGCTCACACGCCATCTGCACCATGCAGCAATAGGTCATTTCCTTCCCAAACAGGACTGGCTTCTGATACCAGTGGGAAATTGGCAGCTCTTCTATGAAAGCAGTAGATTCCAGTTTCTTCTTTTGGCTTTTCACTGAGATAGGAAAGGAGTTGTTATGGTTATGTCCCCAGTGCTCTGTGTCAGAGCTTTCTTTCCTACTTAACTGCTTTTTCAATCATTAAGTACAATCAGTATATGGAATCGTATCTTGTATTGTATAATACTATATTACCCTGAGATCTTCTTTTTCCAGTATCATGGTCTTAATTCTAAACAGAGCTGCACAACCTACAGTGAAAATGTTTCCCTTTTGTCTCATGCCTTTCTTTCTCATTTCTATGAGAAGAAGAGAGTGCAGAATAAAGTTGCTATCTTGACTTCCATGGTCTGGCTAAAGAAACAACATAGCAGGACTGAGTTGTACCTTTCTCCTCATTTCTCTGTTGTATCAAAAAGATGAGGTGTAGGAGTGTTCATTACTCTTCTAATTCTCTCCTCCAGAGAGGATAGAAGCTGTTGCAATTCTTCCTTATGAGGGTCCTTAAAATCAGCAGGTAAGGAACCACTGTGTTGAGCAGCACGTAGGCAATCCCCCCATCTCCAGCCTCAAGGATCACCTCTGCAGAGAGTTGGAAAGGAGCTGTGCAGCTGGCAGAGAGTGACAGAAGGTGGTGAATTTAGTTTCTACTCTAAACAGCTGCATTGGCTTTACGTGTGATTCAAAGATTTGCACTCTCTGAAAGTTAGGGTAAGTTGTTTGTGGCATACAATGTGTGCCTTAACAAATGTACAGTCTTTTTCTTCCTGTCAGCAACTGGAGATGGTGATAGGATCACATGTTTTTGCCCATGCTTTCATGTAACCTTGTTAATGAAACAGGTAATCCTGTTTGTCTTAAAATCAAGGCAAACATCTCTCGTGTTCTGTCCATCTGTTCCAGACACTAACAGCACGCTCATCACCATGGTATTGGAACAGTCTGGTACACAAATAGCAATCAGCAGCTATTAGCATAATATTATTACTAGATCCATAAAGCTAATACTGGCAGAGATAGGAGGTATCACACGCTGTGAGCTAGTTTCTCAGCAGATGTACTGTGTTCTGCCAGAATGCGATAATGTTCTGTATCAAAATCAGTAGAAGGATGCAATTTTTAATTATTTCATGCAAGCAGCATAAATTGGCCATATAATACAAGTCAACGATTTCTTTTTACATTCAGTAATTAGCAGTCCATTGCTGTCTTGTAGTAAAACAGCATTTTTTAGAAAGGTAAGTGTATAAACAGGAGGGGGAACGGCTGTTTGTGAGGGTGGACAGTGATAGGACAAGGGGGAATGGTTTTAAACTGAGCCAGAGGAGGTTTAGGTTGGATATTAGGAGGAACTTTTTCACACAGAGGGTGGTGACGCACTGGAACAGGTTGCCCAAGGAGGCTGTGGATGCCCCATCCCTGGAGGCATTCAAGGCCAGGCTGGATGTGGCTCTGGGCAGCCTGGTCTGGTGGCTGGCGACCCTGCACATAGCAGGGGGGTTGGAACTAGGTGATCATTGTGGTCCTTTTCAACCCAGGCCATTCTATGATTCTGTGATATGATTCTAAGTTCTGTTTTTTTTCAACATGCATTAAATCAAACACTGAAAGCTCCTTTTTTCCATCCTCCTACCCCCCAGTCATTGATGCAAATTGATACAGGAGTGAATCTTTGCATGCAGGAGGTCATTCATCCCAAATGTCCAGCACATGAGACAAGGTGTAGTCAGCACGAGATCTTCTGGCATAGTGTTGGAGAGGTGGCACGTCACTGCAGCTTGCCAGATGAGTGTCACGCTGTGTCTGCACACACTCCCAATGCTTTCTGAAAGGAGTGAAAGTTGCTTTCTGCTTTGCCAGCCCACAGAAAGAACACAGATCTTTCAAATCAACATTTTCAGACCTCAGACCTCAAACCTTTCAGATTACAAGGGAAGCAGATTGCAGATCCCTCCAAAAGATCCCGACTGCCCTGTAAAACGCAGCCGTTCTCTTCCTGTCCTTACACCCCTTCACAAATCTAATTTACACACATTCAGAAGCCAGCTTCAGATGTGTCCTTTTCATTTGGTCGCTTTTCCTATGATATAATATAAGATTTATTTTGGAGTTGAACAGCCACACTTCTTCAATCTCTGGTATATAAATTGCTAGTTAAAAGAAGTGGATTCCTCTCAGGTGGCATATTTTTGCAGATCTGGTTCAATGAATAGCTCATATATATATATATATATATATATATATATACATATATAAAGCTTTTCTTTCCTCTCTTAGTCAGAATATATTCCTGGGAGACCTATTTTGCAAGCTTGCTGAGACTTCTGTAGAGAAGAAAGCAGACGGAGCCTTTTCAGACCGCAGCTTCACAGTTGCTGTGTTGAAAGCATGAAGCAAAAGTGAAACTGAGCTATTACAGTTCTTAGTTTTCATAAACAGCTTTTCCTTGCTTCGCTCTTTAGCAAATTCCTGCTGAGCTAACTTTTCTGTTAGCATGACAATGCCCATACATGCGCTGCTGTAATGAGAGGGAGCATCTTTGTCTGAGCTGGTTGTGATTGTGTTGAAAGAAACAGATCGTCATTGTGTGTCAGTCCTTACTCTTCCACTGAACATGAAGCTTCCTTGGTCGTGCTGTTGGTTCAGTCTCCAGCCTCCATTTTCATATCAATAGCAGTTTTTTGTTGTTTTATTTCGCTTGCAGAATTCTGCATGTGTAATAAACTAATGAGAAACGTAAATGGCTCACTGATAGCAGTGCTACCAAACAGCTGTGTATGCGTGGAGCCTGGCTGAAATGGACAGGGAGACAAGTAGGAATTGTGTTATAAAAACAGAGGATTGCTCCTTGCAGTTCAGCTCTGCCTTCCACACAGCTTTTGGCTCAGCTGTGGGAAGGAGTCTAAAGTACTGGGTGACATTCATGCATGTTAGATACAGGGGAGGGCATAGGGCAGTATTTTCAACCTGTTATTCACTTTTATCAATCTCAGTTATTAAGCAAGTGGTGCAAATTAGCATTAACCTTGACTTAAACATCTAAGAGCTATTTCCCATTAGACTAACCATGCATATCCCACTGTGTGTCCTGCAGGATCTGTGTCTCATGGGTGCATTCCATACTGCCCCTTTGGGATACAGTGCAGTGAGTAGGAAAAGAAATGTATTTGAACTTGGCATAACTGCAACAAGCATAACGTTACAGTTGGAACTTTCTTGGGTCACTCTTTTCTCTCTTGCTGTCATAGACCAGCATCTTGGTTCTCTGCTGTCAATTGCTTAGAAGCAAAGTTATTGAAGAAGGAGTCACATCTGCCTCAGTTTCGTGCATTTATTGAGACTGAAAAAACTATAGCTGGACTAAATGCTGTAATTACAGCTCACTTTACGTAGCTCTTTTTGCCATGGACATGACTGCCCACTGAAAGAAATGAAGATGCATCATTTTCATTTTTCTTAAAGGTCTTGTTGTATCCATGAGCAGAAAGCAGTAACAAAGGTCTGTGCTTTATCTGCTCCCCGACTGCAGCGTGTGTTGCAATATGACATACTGCCACTGCAGTTCTCCCTTGGTTTCTTAGTTTTAGATAGGCTGCATCCTCCTCAGCAGTCTTTTATGTTTATGATGTGAAGCTTAACACATGCAGCCACGAGATGTTATTGTTTTACATTACTTTGCACAATTCTGAATGACACCTTGAGACAGGAGTTGGGGGAGAACCATGGCCTCATAGATGTGTAGAAGTGGGTGCCTCCACACAGTGAGTACGGGGTCACAACATCTGGCAAGTGTCACATTAGTACAGGGGCTTGCACTAGAAAAGAGCAGGTGGAATGCTTTCAATTAATGGAGGATGCTGGGGTCTCTGATGATGTTAATTACGTGTTGATGGAGAGAGCAATAGTCCACTGCTCCTTCCGAACCCTACTCTTAGAACTAACAGCAGCTCAAAATCAGCTCAGTGGAAGCTGTTGCCCTTTTCCCCATGTGCTGTATCTCTTCCATGTGGATCTCAGCTGGATAGCCAATAGCAAAGCATGTGTGGTTGTTCTGATCTTCTGTTCAAATGCTATCTCAGATAGTAAGCCCGAGTGACTTTCTGACCCACTCAACGTTGTGATGCTCCTGATTTAGTGATGATTTTACTACATCTTCTGAACCATTAGCAAGTTTTGTATTTGGACACCGAACACTAGCCATGAAATGAATATTAAATGGGACAGGATTGTGCTAGATAGCAGCTGAATCTGAATAATCTCATGTGTTCAAAATGTGACCTGCTTTCTCCACAGTACAAGAAGAATCTCATTAGTTAATGAACATAGGCAGTGCTTGCAGTGTGTAGGAACTGATTGTGTTTAACTGTTTATTACTTCATCTTTAAATAGCTATAAATAATTTCAGTACCTAATTTTGAATAACATTCTTTCTAATTATTTTTCACCACTGTTACCAGTGGAATGTAAATATTTTCTTTTTTTTTTAATCCTTAGTGGTTAATGTATAGCTCCTCAAATTATATATCTTTTCTGTCTCCTTTTGTTTGCTTTTAGGGAGAAACTGGAGCTGCCTCATCACTGCCATTTCCATACTGTGTCTGATCTCAGGAGAAGGACAGCATGGATGAATTTGTGCAACAACTCTACCAGCCATAGATTATATCTTACAAGAAAATCCACTGGTGACTTGTAAGCTGCGTTGGCCATCCCTCACCCACAGTGGTAAGCAGTCTTTTGAGATCTGCGAGAATCTTTTTGGTGTACCTGGAAATTAGTCTAATTATTTAAGTTTCTAAAGACAGAATTTAGAATCCACCTTCTGTGCACTAAAGAATCTGTTTAGTGCTTGTTTCTCATCTTGGCTGTTCTACTACAGTGAGCTTTACCACTTGAATTCACTGATTGAAGTTTTAAGCTGAATGAAGCCTCTGTTTATTTTATTTCTTCTTTCAAAATCTGTTACCAAAATTCACAGTATTTTGCAGCTCAAAAACTGTTCTTTGCTTCATCAAAGATTTTATTAAACTGATCCATACCATCCTCCTCACAGGACTGTAGTGGTGTGTATCCTTGTATGATACAGATAATAGGAATTATGAGATTTGGTCTGAAATAATAGGGATGATACTTAATCCTCAGCTGCCATCTGAAGGAATTGGAGTAAAGGCTGTCAATTACAGATCTGTAAGCTAGCATTGTCTGTGCTGTGTTAGGATGAAGGCATTTGGTTCTTAACAGACACAGAGCCCAAGCTTTCTCGCTGCGTTTCTGTTACATGTGAGGATTAATGCTGAATAACAATGATAACAGATGAGTCCCATCTGGTTTTCTGTTGTTTGTTAGTTCAGTTCAGTGTATGACTACTCACAGTTTAGTCTGCCAGCCAAGGAAGGTATGCAATTATCAACAATACTGATAGGACAAACCTGTTCTGTAAGCATATTTTCAGATCTCTCCAAATTCCATAGTACTTAACAAAGTAAAACTCTTGAGGTGAAATGCACCTGTTTACAGAATGATTCAGCATCAAGGAGAGGTGTGCTTTGGAGCTTTGGGTAGACTAAATGTCCTTGCTGACTGATCCTTTGCCTTCCAGTTGATCCCTTTCCTATTGCCCCTTTTAGGCATGAAATATAGCAGGATACTTATAAGAAGTAGAAACAAGAAAAACAGAGTTGTAAGGAAGATTTCTGTGTTTGGAAGACTGCAGGGGCCCATGCACGGCATGCACCATGTTTGGGGATTCTTATTAGTGCAGCACCTTTGAGCTGTAACGTATTTCTCCAACTGCACATTCAATCATTGACGTGGCAGGAGTCCAAAATAATCCTGTTTGGAGAGAGGAAAGTGCCTGTGGAGCTGGGCTGAAGTTGTTTGTCCTTTCCTTGTGAAGATATGCATAGTGTGGGAGGTGGCTCCTCCTTCCTCCCTGCATCTGTAGCCACCGTGAAAACTGATAATTCCATGAGACAGTCAACTATGCAACTGCACATCCACATACAATCACAGAAGTCTGAGATGCTCTCTCCCAACACACAACTAAGCAGTACACACATATGCAAGCAGCTTCACAAACCTGCTAACAGATGCCCCATACCAAGTTAAGTGAATTTAGCTAGCGATGAGTAGGGAGAACGATGGCCCAATAAGCTGATATTGAAGAAAAGGGATGAGGCAGTGGGAAACGAAAGGAAGTACAGACACTGATTTGATTTGCCACTGTTTGCTAGAAATGTATCCTTTTGCCCACTTCTGGATGCCATACAGATGTATAAGAAAATAGCAGCCTGTCAGCCTAACAGGGTGTGAAGCTCTCCTCCAGTGCCCTGGCATCAATACTCAAAAAAACAACCTTTGGTATTAAATCAATGTCAGTGTTAAATAACATCTGTGCCAAGCAGGGAGATGCCAGCCCTGTTGGATGAATACATGCCAGAGCATTTAGTTGATAATTGGTGCGATGAATTAAACTCTTTTGCAAATAGATACCTAGGCAAAGAGCACAGAGACCAAATTCCATCGCGCACTACCCTGTTATCTCCACTGGGTTGCAAAATGCATGATTCAGAGGCAGGAGATAGCCCTTGGCGTTATCCGTGAAGAGTACTATGATCCCCACTAAGCTAACCAGTATGGTTTTACTTCCTGATGTTCCTGGGCCCTTTTCAAGAGTGCTTTCTAGCAGTACTCTGCCCCCATGTTTATGTGGCAATCAGCTGAAGTCTGCATTAGTAAGAAAGGGTCCATTTCTAGGAAGGGAAGCAGGGCTGTGGGGCAGGGCATCGGGTGCCTCGGCGTCCAACCTCCTGTCACTCAGCTGCGATCCTCAGGCTGAGCTGCCATGACAAAAACAAGATACAGAACCCATCCTTGGATGGCGCAAAGCCACAGACACTGAGCACATCAGTTTGAGCTCTTTCTTCTTTATCTTTTGTGGCATTGAAGATTATGATTGAAAAGATGGCCAGGATGTAACTTATTAATGAAAATGTACTGAGTTCACCAGCAACCTTAACCAAAAGCCCGAGCTGCTTAATTTATCACTGGGATCGTTTCACCACCGAGCTTTTTTAGATTTCTCGTGGGCGCTGTAATAAATGGCCTAAGGGAACACCGGAATTGCCACTTCTGGAAGCTTTTAAGAAAACAGTTAATTGGATTGAAATAGATACAATTTAGGCAGAGGATACAACTCAGTTGTCTCTTGGTGTCTCTTCCAACCTTATTTTTTCTATGACTTTGCGGGTGCATTCGATTCCTGCCCTGAGCTGGCTGTGTTCAGCTGCCTCCAGTAGGCCTGCGCAGCTAAAGCTCCAACGGCTTCCTCCAAGGCAGCTCATGCAATACAAAATGTGGTCAGTTTTGCAGAAG
Source organism: Pavo muticus (assembly GCA_016647715.1). NCBI lineage: Eukaryota > Metazoa > Chordata > Aves > Galliformes > Phasianidae > Pavo > Pavo muticus. The sequence goes on along the minus strand of JACDJE010000029.1, from coordinate 1,267,189 downwards.
GTTGGGAAATCAAGATCTGAACTGTGCCAACAGTGCAAACTCAAGAACAACGTAAAGAAAGGTATAAAAGTTAATGGGTATTCCATTTAAAATAATCTTCTATTTCAAATCTGCATGGCAGTTACACCCAAAACTCCTATGAGCTCACTACAGTACTGAAGCAAAATGAGGCCTGGATTCTGAAGAAAGGAGCCAGAACAAGGTGCTAGAAATCTTTCCAGGGGTTTCCCAACAGAGATAGATGTCTGCTCTCCTGGGAGAATGTCCCTCACATCCCATTAAATGCTCTTGACACTTGATCCTACCTGTACCTACTTTGCTTCTGTCTGCAACCAGAACTGAGGTGAAACCTCTGGCCTCGTTCCCCTCACTGCAGGATGAAGAAGCACAGGCCATACCAGGCAGAAACAAGAGGCAGGGCTGGACAGGTGATTCGCAGACCAGTAAGTTCCATTACACCATATAGTTACCTATCTCCTCTGAGAAGCAATGTGTGATAGTGGAACAGCTCTTTTTAAAGGTTCCAGAATACCATTTCCCTCCCCAGTTCTGTTCTTCTATCATCAGACTATAACTGAGTACGGGTTCATTGACTCCTTCCCTCTCAGTGGCACCCATGGGCCCATCAGCTACATGCTTCTCCCTTGACCTTTATTTCCTAAATCATGAATCCACGAGGAGGAGAAGAATGTGCCAACACCACTTTCGATGCGCTGCCAGCACCCCTGAAATGGACTGGTTGTATTGTTAGAAAACATCGGCATCTGAAAAGCACTGCAGAGAGATTAAATACATGGGAGGACTGTGAGCAGTACAGGAGAGACGAGCTGCTGTTGATAAGCCCGAATCAGTGTTTGTTTGTTCCCCAGGACTCCCAGTATCAAAACAGCCATTTGCAGCATCTCAGCTTGCTGTGGTGTATTCCTGGTACCTGACCTTCTCAGTCTGGTTGCTGTGCATCTGTTAGCCTGTGACCTTCCCACAGCGTGTACCAGACACTGAGCAGGGGAGGGAGAAGGAAGAGCAGAGGAAGACAGATGGAGAAATCATTTTATTTTTTATTTTCATTTTACACAAGGTCTAGGGAAAAGGACGCTGGCAGAGGCCAAATGATATCTGAACACCACTGTGCTAACATGGCAGCTTTGTGGGAAGGCAGTATTTGAGTCAGAGGCCTGATTCTCTCTACCTTTGGTTCAAGACAAAGGTAAAAATTGTTTAAAAGCTGGTAGACAGCAGACCTGAAACGGGCCCTTGCCCTGTGAGGGTGTGGCATGATGATATAGCTAAAAATAATTTGAACATTTATGTATGAAATGAGGGCAGAAGAGGAAGGAGGAGTGAACCCCACACAGCTCATTGCTCTCTGCAGGCTGCAGTGTGTAGGGGTGACACCCTCGCAGTCCCACTGACAGCACCGCAGCAGAGCGGGCACATGGGCTCCATACTGCAATGCAACATCTGTGCTCAGAAGTGGATTATGCAGCTGTAGCATTCTTCCACCATCATTTGTGCTGCTTTGCCTCCTTCCTCTCCCCCCCTTACACATGCCTGCAGCCATCACAGATTTCTCTTTCTCTCTTTCCCGCCCTCCAAGGTGTGCACTGTTCCCTTTCCACCCCCATTTCCCAGAGCATCGTCTGGCAGCAGCTGCCATGGGCACCTTTTGTGGCCTAGGGAGGACAGAGGTGGGAAATGAGGAAGGCAGGTCCCAGCTTGTCACCCAAGTTGGGACAAGAGTCAGAACCAGCAGAGTTCAACCTCAGAAAGAGGAGTTACGGAGTCAAGCTAGTGACCCAAGGTGCACAGAACCAGGGAGGATGATTACAATTCAAGGCAATCTCCGCTCCTGCCTTTTCCTAGGCTGTGCCAGTAGCACAGTATAGCTGGAGCCAAAGGAAATTCTGCAGCTGATTTCACTAACAGGATAAAATCAGCCCTATTGGCACAGGCAGAATTCAGCCCTGAAGGTATATGAATAATGTTTCCCCAACCAGCACATGATATTGCTGCTTGCATTATGCTCCTTTTAGTAAGAGACAGGGAGGGCCTCTTGGACTATCCAGTGATTCGTGGTGTTCAGGACATACAGTGATACCCACTTAATGGAGGAGGAGGAACAGGATATGCTGTGACACACAGACAATAAATCATTACTCCCATCCCAGCTGGAAAGCAGGCAGTGGTCCCAGCCTGCTCATCCAGTCCAACAGGTACGGAACTGTGACAGCAACAGATGACCTCAGCCTGCACCTCCCAGCAGACACCCTCTAGTTCTGCCCTCCCAGAGCAGATACGCAGCCTGCAGTGACAGGTTACCTTGCCTGCTGTGCCACTGCTTCAGTCGTACAGATTAAATATGCTTTTCTCAGACACGGAAGCTATTATTTCTCTGCGATGAAGCAGCATCCTACATTCTTATTAACCTGTGCCCTATTTCAGAAGCAAATCTAATTTGCAGCTTTCATAGTTTGCTAGCGCCAGAATTGGTTTGTTCCTGTGTCTGCTCTGAGTTTGCCAATTCTGTACTGCACTGAGTATGGCAGAGCTCTCTTCTGTGGCCTGTCAGCATTACTCCTGAGAAAAACAGAACAAGGCATTGGGGTGGTTGGAGCTGTTAGTTTCAACACACACACACAAAAAAAGGCAGAAGTGTTGAAAATGTTAATAATACAAACATCGATTTGTGTCAGTAGGAAACGACGTTCTGTCAATATTCTGTCTGGGATATTCCTACATTTCTGGTCACCTCACGCTCAAATATGAGCTCAAATATCTCAAATAAGATATTTGAGAGAAATCTGGGAGAAAAGAGTTAGTTTCAAAGGTTTCACTGTATTTCTGGTGGTGTGCATTAAAAAGGGGGGGAGGGGGAGTATTATTTCACACATACACCATATAGGGAAAGGGAAGCGGAGCCTTCCATGATGGCCACCATGAAAGCAGAATGCACTGCAACGTGACTGATGCACACGGAGATCACTGTCTGACAACCAACACAATAAGGCAAAGGAAACCCAGAGCTTTTAAAACCAATGTTCAAAATTTCCCATTTCAGTTGGCACAGTTTGTTGACTCCCTTTATGGAAATTAATGTAACCATACTACAAACATGGAGCTGTGTGGAGCACGAGCGGCTTGCCACAGTCTTATTGTGGGGAAACAACGGGATCACTTCCTCTGGGAACTGAGCTCTGCCGCCATAGGAACGCTTCCATGGGAAGCAGGCAGCAGCATGCAGGCCTGCAGCCTGTTTGCGGGTTGTTCCTTTGAGCCACCTGGCAGATAAACTTTGGTCAATGCGTTATACTGTGGCCTTTGTAACCAAGGGACACCAGATAACGTGTCAGTGGGGATTTACATTCCCCAGGTGATTATGTGGAGCTGCTGGGACGCGCAGGGCTCAGCAGCACCGAGTGCCCGCAATCCCAGCACGACGCCTCAGCGACGGGCTCAGTCGGGAGGGGCAGAGCCTCGGTGGGAACGCCTGTGGAAGCACCGTGGTACTGCTTCATTGCGAACCGGCCATACGTGCACCGCGATCGCACCGCCACAACAGCAGCCAGGCCTCAACAGGCCGCGGCCCCGCCCCAGCAAGCCCCGCCCCGCCGACTCGCCCAGGCTGCCACGTCTAGCCCGCCGACGTCACCCCAGCCGGCTCCTCCGCGGCCAATGCGCAACGCCGCCCGCCGCGCCGCGCCGACGGGGCCGAGGGAAGAAAGGCCGGCCCGCGCGCATGCACCGCCGCCGCCGCGGGGGCCGCCGGGAAAGTGAGTCTTTTGACCTCTGGCGCTACCGCCCGTCGACGTGGGGCGGTGGGTGGGACGCGGACTCGCTTTCCCGGCGTGCCCCGCGGCCGCCCCCCGGCCATGTAAGCGCCGCTCAGCAAGACACCGCCCCGTTTCCTGGTTGGGCTCCGGCGGCCATTTTGGGCTGAGGAGCGAGCGCGGAGGCCGCGGAGCGGGCAGGGCGCCGGCGGAGGGGCAGGCCAAGCCGAGCGCCGAGAGAAGGCGGGAGCCGTTGGACGTCTGCATCCGCGGAGCGCCCGCCTCGGCGGCGGGAGGTGCCAGGCCGCGACCGCTACCCCTCACAGCGCGCTCGCCGTCCCTCGGGCCGCGGGCCCCACGGACATGTCCAGCATGAACCCCGAATAGTGAGTGCGGGCCGCGGGGGGGGGGTTCCGCAGCGAGGGGCGGCGGGAGGGACGGAGGGCGAGCGGGCCGCGGCGGGAGGGCCGTGGGGCGCCGGGGCCTTCTGGGTGCCGGCCTCCCCGCGGCGCTGGGTGACGGGGCGCGGCCGCGGGGCTGAAGGGCGGCGGTGGAACGCTGCGGCCATCCCGGGCGTTGCGCGGGGACGGCCATATCCGGGCTTCCGTGCGCTCACGGCCGGGCATCGGAGGGCCGCGGGGGAACGGCGCTTTGTGAAAGCCGATCCGGGCCGGGCGGCTCGGCAGGCGGAGGTCCACCCTTCGCTTAGCTGCGAGTCATGTGTGTGTCACATGGCTCTTGCAAAACACCTCGAGCCTCTGTGGGTTTTGCAACGCCGGGGCTCGGTAAGGAAACGGCCGTCGTCAGCCCGAGCGGCGACTGCCTGCAGAGCCCGAGGGCGGCATGACTTTTCGGGGGGTTGCCGGAACTCGCAGCGTGTCTGTGCTCCCCCCTTCCTCGCCTCCCGCCTCAGCCGCTGGGAGCGGGGCTGAGCCCAGGGCTGGGGGCTGCCGCAGCCTGACAGCAATGAGAGTGGTTTCTCTGCCCCCCCCCCCCCCCCCCCTTCCCCCGGGGCTGCGGGGACTATCGGCATCGCTCTGCTCATGGCTCTTCACATGAAGAATAGGAGGAGAGACTAGGGAAGAGCTAAAAAATACTTCAAAACCTGCTGTAGTGCTGAAGAGTGTTTTTAGGGTTCTTTCCCTTATGTTGGCTTTGCCAGCACTCCACGTTGGGATGACAAAGCTGCTGTGCCCTCTGATGTAACCGGAGTGGCTCTGGTGTTGAGCTGCATGTGTTGGATGGCATTGGTGCTCCAGATGACACTCAACCAGCTTCTGTCCTTAGAGCTTACTCCTTCTTACAGTGCTGGCTTGCGTGGCCATGGCTTTGTGCTCACAGCACGCGGCAGCCTGACTGCGAGCACTCTGTGCCCATTAAATCACCTGAAGAGTGAACAGAAACAGAAGGCAAAGTAATCATCTAGTTCGAGATAGTTTGTGAAAACCAAGAGGTACAGCCAGCAACTCAGATTACATCTTGGCAAGGTTACATAACGAGCCTGCTGGTGTGGGTTCAGGAAACATGAAAACAGCAGCGGGATGCAGCCAGTGGGTGGGCGACTGACAAGTGCTGGGTGCCTTTATGGCCATGAAAGCTCCCAAGGTCCCACCTGAGTTCATCCTATACACCAGCAGATTTTGGAGCCAGAGGCTGCCTGCAAAGTGCTAGGCCAGGCTGTGAGGAGCTGGGGGAGGAAGGGGTTCTTCCCATAGCTCTCTGGCCTTAGGGAAGGCTCACAGCTGTTGCAGAGGATGGTCTCCTGCACAGAGGTACTGAATGCTGCTCTGAAGTTGGAAAAACATTTTGTGGGAGACTCGTTCTCCGCAGAGCACACTTGTTCCTGATGGTGAGGGCTGCTGAGCTCTTGAGAGCGGGTTGAAGAGGAAAGGCTGTAGTTTAAGATTAACTTGTGATATTAAAGTGTCACTTCCTGACAGGGCCGTCTCTGCCGGATGAGGATAAGAGATGGGAAGAGTACAGTGAGATTGACAGATATTTTCTTTCCCTGTAGTATACTTTGATCAATATTAAACCAGAAGTAAGACTGATGGGGCTAGAACCTTCTTTATAGTTCATCTGCAACAGGTGCAGGTCCATTTGTCTTTCTAGCAGTGCCTTGCCTGTAATGTATGTTCATTTCCTTACCAGAGCTCCATCAGGCATCAGCAGGTCAGATAATAGTTCTAGTAAAAAAGACTTGCATTCTTCAATTGGTTTATTTAAAAAGTCATGAGGTTAGAAGCACGGTGTCAGAGCTTGCAGGGATTGTGTGCTGCTGAGAGCTTCCTTGGAATTTCAGTGCTCCAAGACAGCTTAGTGGGATGATGAGTGTGCTGTTCCCTCCGAGTGAAGGAGGGCTGGCTGAGATGTCGGTGTGGTGTCTGTGAAGCCACATTCTCAAAACATCTGTCTGGACAGTGCTGGGTTGTGTTCCTTTGTGTTCCTCCCCCGCTGTGGGGTTTAAGTAAGCAAAGCGTCAGTCTTGACTTCAATGTCAAGGTCTTGCCAGGCTTGGTGCTTCCTACCCGTTGTGCAGCCTGTGTGCAGCAGGCTGGCTGGTGTGAGCAGGTCAGCAGTGCTGGGAGCTCATCTTGCTGAGTGCTATGTCATGTCTGGATCTCATGCTAGGGAGCTGTAAGGGGAATAAGGAAATGTAAGGGGAGTATGTTTGCTTATGGTATTCAGAGGTGTTACCAAATACCTGTGTGGGCTTTTCATCTTGTATGGTGGAACTCAGTGGATGATGATTGAGTGACAGCTTTGGGTTGCTGGAGACATCTGGAGTCACATGTTCTAACCTTTCTAAACCACAGTGTGCGTTGCAGAGTGGCATTGTCTTCTGATTCTGTTTGCTTCCACAAGCACAGTGTAATCAGTGGCAGTCATGCTCCTCTTCAGCATTTCTTGGGTGGTAGAACAAAGACAGAAAATTGGAGGCTGCTGTGTCTGTTTGCAATAACCCTGCAGCTGATGTGAGTGATTAGAGCTGATTCCAGCAGCTCCCTGTAGGGGATGGATGTCTACCTTGTCTTGTCTGTTTTGGGATAAAACCCTCCTGATACTAGGAAAGAAAGGACACTTTCACCTCTGTGAACAACAGGATTGTAGGCTTGCAGATCCCTCATTCTGTGTGGCTTTGGCCTCGTCTGTCCTAAACTCTTCTTCCTGGCCATGGCACGGAGAATCTGTGATAGTGCTACTCTCCACTCAGACATGACAGTACACTTGGGAGAGCTCATCTTCTGCAAGAGGCAACTGAACTTAGTATTATCCGGCCCTTCTCTTTGGCAAGAAGCTGGCGTGTCCTCTTCCTGACAAGGAGGACAGAAGAGCCTCCCTTGTACTTGCTGTACCTGCCTGCCTTGCCGTGCATCCTCCTCCCATGTGCTGTCTTGTATGGGTGCTAAGTATGCCCGCTTATATACATAATGAGAGATGGCTGAATGATCAGTCTGAATTCATGCTGCCTCGAAGCGGTGTGGAGAAGCTGTAGTGCAGAGCTTGTGCTCAGCCTGCTTTACCAAGGCTGTCTGTGCTCCCAGAGCCAGCGACCAAACTCTTCAGCCCTGAAAAGCAAAACTCAGTGGCTTCACAAATGGTTGTTGCACTTCAGGGCCAACACCGAAATTAACCTGTGTGACTTGGACACATGAGAGCAGTGGAAGCTGTTTGTTCCATCAGCTGAGTTCAGTCTGGAAATAGACTTCAGCAAAGCTTTGTAGTTTGCTTTCATTTCTGTTGGATTTAAGCTGTTAGAAGTATACCCTAATGCCCTGTGTAGCACTGTTCATCTGGTTCCCAAGGTCTGTATACAGACACCTCATGTTTTAAAAGCTCCTAACACAGCTGTACCTAGAAATGCAGCGTGCAGTTGGGTGTTACGCATGCAGTAACCTTAGGTTTTGAGAACCCAGATGACAAGGTTCCACTTTCAGTTATCCTCGAGTTCACACAGGTCTAAGCTTCAGCCACGCTTATCTGGTGAAAGTAGGTTTATGACACAGCACCCATTTCTGGAGTAGGAGTCACTTGATAAAGGCCATTGCCTTGTGCCAGGGCCAGAGCTCTGCTGGAGCTGCTGTGAGCTCTGGGTTGCTTCTGAAATAGAGTGAGGTCAGGAAGGCCTTAGTGGTAAAGGTGTCAAAAGCAGTATTCTTGAAGGCTTGTGGATTCCTGTTGCTCTAATTTAGCAGTAGTGCTGGGTAAGCTGTGACAGCCCTTCTTTGCTTCTGGACAGTAAGTGCTTGCATGTAAAATGGAAGACCTAATAGCAGGGTAGGGGTGGCTGGTGGCTGCCCTGAGCACCAGGAGGAGGGCAGGGCAGGCCACGTGGTGCCTGGGGGCTGAGGACACCTGCATCTTCCTGACGGCAGGCTCCTCACTGGGGCCTTATCTAAGAAGGAGTTACTGCTTTTCTCCCAACATTAGCAGCAATGTTTTAGTGAGAACAGTGGTAATATTCACATGATACTGTTCTTAAGGAGATTACGAATGTGCTGCAGGCTCTCATACTTTCAAGTGTATTAATACTCTCCAGAAGTAATAATTTAGTCTTGCTTAAGCTTTGCCAGGAATTTAACAACCAAAACGTACTGTGAAACTTGAAAGCTGAGGCAGCTGTAGCTTCAGTTTGTGATGATGGAGAAGGAGGAATAGGTTGAACTGCAGGCCAGGTCTGAGAGCTGTGTGCCTTCACCTCACCCTCCAGCCTGTGTCACTCTGCTGCTCCCAGTGCAGTGAATCCTTGGTGGGGGTAAGGAGACTTCAGTGCCTGGCTGCAGTTGCTTGGGGCAGCTCCTGCCTCACTTCCTGAGTGTGGGAGGTGGCTGGGAGAGCACTGAGGTAGCTGTAAGGCTGGCTGTGCAGTCCTGCTGGCTCACCATCGGGCCCGGAGCTCATCTTGTGATGGAGCGCAGCAGGGCGTCCTCAGCTCCCACCTCATTGCTGTGCAGCTTCTGCACGTTGGCCCACAAGATGTATGGAGCTGCTGTCCCAAAGGGCACGGGGGAGTGCACAGGGTGCTGCTGGGTCAGCTCACAGATAGGCCTGAGCTTTGTGAGAGGCCTGTTGGTGCTGTCCTGGGCAGTGATACCAGTGTGAGCTGCTGGCAGTAATAGTCCCCCTGGTAAGTAGTAGTTCTTCATCTGTCTTGAAGCTGTTGAGATAAGTGGGTTGTGTGTGTGCAATCAAACTTATCCCTCCTGAGCTATTTGGGTTGGTAACTGTCACTTTACTAAAACAGTCTTGCTTTGTGTTAGTATGTGACTTGACAGTAGTGAGTTCTGGTGGCCATAAACTGCTAAGTATCCTTCAGATGACTTTGATTTTTGAAATACCTTGAGTGCTTTTCACTTCATGATGTGTAGGAAACATGCATTTCTGAAAGATTAGCTTATTAGTTGTCACATTTACCACTTCTCTCGAGGCTAGAGACAAGCCAGAAGCACTATGAAGGTGAGTGGAAGTCTCAGCTGAACAAGTTCCTTCAGCCTGGGACCAGCTGGAAAGACAAGTCAGCCAGGCATGTGAGCAGAACAGTGGTGATGGCTGGCAGCTGACCAGCTGTTTGGCTGCCACCAGCTGAGGATGCATGCAGGCTCCTGCCAGCTAGAGTTGCTGCAGTGGTGGGGAGTAATAGGTAGGGACAAGTGGCTTCAGGCACTTGGATGAGTCTTACCTTCATTTGGCTAAGTGGCACAGAAACATCCCTGCTGTAGCCTTGTGGCTCAATGAGTATAGGACATCATTCTGGACATGATGGAGCTGAAGTGCTACAAGCCTAGGGTGGGTTAGTCTAACACAGGTTACCTGCTTGCTGCCAGTGGTGGTTCACATCATACCACCCTCTTCCTGAGCACAGGTGTGTGCTGACATCACACGTGAGCATGAATACATTCCCATCTGGCAATGGCTTTAGTTTCCTTTCCTTTCTGGAAGACCAGTAGAGTATGTGGCCATTCTGCTGTAAGGTCTGCAGCAGAAGGCAAGCGTTCACTTTCTGCTAGCAGGCCTTTACACTTAGTTTAGGTGTACAAGCTGTTAACACTGTGCATTCATTGGTTTCTGCTGAAATGTGAAGTCTGGGTAATTTGAACTGAGAGAAGAACCGTTTGCTTTTAGCCAGCTGGTCCTGGAGTTAGGCAGTGGCATTGGGCCTTTGACTTAAAAATGGTGTGGAGAAAGCTTGCTGACCACCAGAACTGTTACTTCTGCCATCTGTTGCTGCAGTTGCTCAACCAAAGAGCGAGGCTTGCACTTAGCTGGGAAGTGTGGTTTCAGCTTCAGCCAGACCACAGAGGGCTGAAGCAGGGCTCTCTTGCCTTGCTGATGGGCTCATGTCCTGGGTGGAACTTCCTAGGAAGAAATGCTTCTATCCGAAAATGCTGCGTTCAGAACATGCACCTCACCCTTCCATTACAAAGCAGATGAAGTGACTTGTGAAAGCATCTAAACTGGGTAGAGGAGTCTGTAGTTGTAGGTGCCTGTTCTCCAGCAGTGAATTCATTTACCCAGTCAAATATAATGTACTGCTTTAATGAACGTGGCTGTCAGTGGCATTTCTCATTAAGTGCTGTTTTTTCTTCTTGCAGTGACTATTTATTCAAGCTACTTCTGATTGGAGACTCCGGTGTTGGGAAATCTTGCCTTCTACTTAGGTTTGCAGTAAGTGCTTGTGCTTAAACCGTATTGAAAAACAACAAAAACCTGCCGGGTACCTCAGAAGAATTTATCTGCTGCAAGAACTGCTTGACAGGACTGATGTCTGTTAAGTCTGGTAATACCAAGCCATATTCAAAGTATTCCAAAGCCCTCCTGTCTTCTGCACTTGTTTCTGCATATATCCTCAAGCCCTAAAGACAGATATTGAGGATGTGAAGTGAAGTTTGATTGTCGCTCTCTCACTTGAGGGGGAATGTCCTAATGCTAGGTTTTAATGCTATTGCAGATGATGGTGGCAGTTCCTGCCCAAACAGCTGCTCTGGGAGGAGCCTGCTGTGCTGCATGTTACCTGCATGAAGTGGTGGTCTGCTGTGCTCCAGCAGCATCACACAGGTGGCAGCTATCAGGGTGTGCAGTAGGATGGGGTAATGTGAAAAGCAGCATGAGCGCCTGGTGTAAGCTGCTCTGCTCATAGAGCTGGAGGCGGTGGATTGGAAGTGACACCAGGGCTGAGCAGTGCTCCCAGATCAGACTAGCCTGCTTTTCTTGCAGGTGCTTTTGAATACATTTTGTCTTCATGTGAGTTGTGCAACTTTCCTTTTTGATAACCAGCTCAAGTTTGCGCTCATTTGCCTGATATTTCTGTAACTAAGTAGCTTTTTCCTGTGGAAATTTGACTTTCTAGCTAAGCTTTTCTTTACTTGACATAAGGAGTTATGCAGCATTCACTTACACGTGCTCCTGCTGTAGGTTAAGAAGCAGCAGGCTTTTTGAACACACCTTTCTGAGCATTGAAATGTTAAGGACATAAATGTCACATTCTAAAAGGTTTAGTGCTGTATTTCTACATTCCTCTGCTTCAGGCAGGTATATTATCTGAGGTGTTTTCCATTCATAACCCAGTGAGATCCCATGCTTTTGTGCCAGCTGCTGGTTATGTAAAGCCCTTTGTGGCATATTTTACCCCAAGTTCTATCCTGCTGGTACTTCAGGGCTGTAAGCTCCTTTATGCCAGCAGGCTCGTGGTCACTGGAGCATAGCAGTGAGCCCAAGGTTCCCGTGCTCCCTAAGGCCAGCTGGGGGCTCAGAGCAGCTGTGTGCTGTTAAACCAGTGCTGCCATTGGCTTCCTGTGTTTACTCAGACTGTGCAGCAGGGGACTTCAGCACAGGAGCCCAAGCTGTAACTCTAAACTGCCTTAGCAACCGAAGGATCTGAAATTCAGATGTGGAGTGTGACTGAGGCAAAGCCTTTGCCTTCTTGGAGGTAGCTGCTGTGTCACAGATAAAGGAACCTCCAAGGAAGGTAAAAACATGAGGCATTTTAATGACCATCATGGTCATTCTAAATAGCTCCTCGCTTTGCCGCCTTGAACAAAGGCTGTCTTTTAAGCTATGGTTCGAGAGGACTTAATGTCGTAGTGGTTTTCAAAATGAGTTTGACTGACCAGTTGTGGCACATAAATCTTGTCTTATGCCATGCTTTCAACTTCTGGTAAATTTCTGAAGAGTAAATATTGATTGAAGAGGTGCAGGTAACCGTTGGACTTTGCAGTGGATGGTCAGACCACTTTTTGCTGGAGAACTAAGTAGCTTTGTTTGCATGGTGTTTGTCTGTTGCATAATGAAGTAGGTGACTGCAGGAGGGCAGCTGGCTTGACTTCTGTTCCATCTTTCCTAGGATGACACGTACACAGAAAGTTACATCAGCACAATTGGTGTGGACTTCAAAATCAGAACTATAGAACTAGATGGGAAAACAATCAAGCTTCAGATAGTAAGTAGTATTTCTGAACTCCTGGCTACCTCAATCTGGTAAAGCATGGTTACCTTCACGATGACCAGTACTTGGATTGGATTATATTGTAATGGTTAAAATGGTGTCTTCCCAGTACCAAGAGGATAAGCAGTTGTTACTAACAAGACTTCCCATTGCCTGTTTCTAAAGAAGGATGCTGATGAAGCCTGCAGGCCCAAAGGGGGAAATGACCTGTTATCTTTTTCTTCCTCTGGGAAGAAAAGAAAGCTGAAGTGCTGTGAGGCACCGTGGGCAGTGAGCTGAGGGGGGCAGGACCCTGTGCTGGTGTGTTCCCATCAAAACTGGGCTCATTCTGCCGTAGCTGACAAGGATTTATGTGAGGACATCACACTGCTGCCCCAGATGCCCAATTTCTGCAGCAGCTGTTAGCAGCTGGCTGTACTGTTTAGTGCTGGAAGTGTGCTTTCGTGTATCTGGAAGGAGAAAGTGACACAAATGCTCGTTAGCTGGCTTGCCCAACTTAGCATTGGCTGTCTTCTGGTTGTTTGGCCTTTCACTTAGGAGAAGCAGGGGAAGAGGCTTGGCAGCTTTTTCCTCTAATCTTGAAGCACTCCAAAACAGTGACTTGTGTAATGAAATCTAATATCTGTGCAAGGTCACACAATCCCTGTCAGCCATTGCTTCCAGCTGAAGCAGAGGCACTGAGGATGGGCAGGCAGTGACTCAGGGATTTCAGGCTGTGTTGTGGCGCAGCAGTCCGGTTCACAGCCAGAAACCTCTGTGGCTGAGCCTGCAGCCCTCCAGAGCCAGGAATGCTGGCAGTACTGAAATCTGTCTCTGAAATGAGTCTGGCTACTTTTAACACGTGCTTAGCCCTGCTCATGATGTGGCCCAGGGAACAGCGGTGTTTGGGTGAGTGCTGTTCCTGCCCTGGCAGGGGAAGAAGTCAACCACATACCCTTCCTTTACACAGGTTGCCTTTGCAGCTCCTGTATCAAGGAAGCTGAAGGTGTTGGCGATGTTAAAAGATGCCCACACCTGTCTGATCTGAACAGGTTTTAAAGCCCTGGCTTGTATGTTTGTTCTCCTCACCACTGCACTGTAGCTTTTGTTGAGGTCCAAACGATGTGAAATGTTTTCTTCATCGAGATACCTTTAGTGCACTTGTCCAGACACCAAACAGACTGGCAGCTCTAGAAAAGCACCTACTGAACTGTGCTTCACAGTTAAAACATTGATTATCTTCAGTCCTGTTTGTTTCTGTGTCTGTAGTTATGACTTGGCTATGCCTGCAGCTGGATGGCTGATCAGCCAAGCTGCATTTCCACAAGGTTGTGTAACACTGGTACAGCTACACTGCAGTAACTGGTCCTGTTTGTCTTGCAGTGGGACACGGCGGGACAGGAGAGGTTTCGAACTATCACTTCCAGTTACTATAGAGGAGCTCATGGCATCATAGTTGTGTATGATGTTACAGATCAGGTAAGGGGTGAAGCTGTGCCCGGTGTTTTCCCACGTGGACTGCACTGGGCTGGTATGTACATAAATGCAATCTGATGCTTTTTGCACTGCACAGGATTTCAACAGCATGGCGTTTCTGCAGTATACAGGTGGCACATTCTTCTGACTGTGTTAACGTTTATCAAGCTAAATGTGTGGTAGTGTCTGCTTTGGGGCTTGACATGGAAATAAAAGGAGCTTTGGGACAGGTGGCTGTAAAGCAGTGGTACCCTAGGCTTAAGCTAAGATCTGCTGGGCAGGTAACTGTTGTGTGTGAATATTCCTCAGCCTGCCTTTGGCAGCAGGAAGTCTGAGTTACCGATGGAGTTGCTGAAAGATTCTGAATGTACTTGAACTTTGGTCTGCAGTGAAGACTGGAATTTGAAACAAATTTCAGTGTGTGTGCAGCGTACAACTGAGCCAGTGTTTGCTGTGCATCTCTGAAGATTACTGGTGCTGTTGCGCTGCCTGAAGGGCTCTTTGCAGGCGTCGAGTTTCCTGAGCTAATAGAAAAGGAACAGTTGGGTTCAGTACTAACCTGAATGTCAGGTCAGTGTGGCAGTTCTGTATTTCTGGAGTCAGAGACTGTTCCATCATCTCTTCGACAATGTGGCTTGCACCTCATAGCTAGTGCTCTTAATACCTAGAGTGGTTCTGCTTTCAGCTGTGTGCCTTTCCTCTCTGCTGCAGGAAGAGGAGGAGGAGGAGTCTCTTATGGTGTATGTTGGCCATTCAGCAGGGAAATACAAAGGGGTGTGGGGGGAAATGCAGCAGTGGAGGAAGGGTGATTGTGCAGGGCTTGGAGCAATGAATTCTAGAGTCTCTAGTTCCTGTGTTGACTTCCTTATCCTGACATAATCAGGGGAGTGCTGTGCTGTGGATAAATACAGCAGCAGCATTGTTCTGTCCCTTGTGGTTGTGAAGCACACCAAGTATGCTGGTCTTCATCTTTTTCCAGGTGTTACCAAGTAGTGCTGACCTGTGCTCACGGTGAGGGCTCTTGCTTACAGTTCTCTTGTCTCCTAGGAGTCTTTCAATAATGTAAAACAGTGGCTGCAGGAGATAGACCGCTATGCCAGTGAAAACGTCAACAAGTTGTTGGTGGGGAACAAATGTGATCTGACCACAAAGAAAGTAGTAGACTATACAACAGCAAAGGTACGTTGATAATATCCCTGCGTGGCTGAGCGCTGCCCTGGGTTGCAAGTGCAGCTGAGTAGGGTAGAGGAGCACCTCGGTACCCAGATGTCAGTGTGCCGTGAGTGCAGGTAGCTTAGGTGCACAGCAGGCTGGGGCTTGGGAGCCGGGTTGTGGTCTGGGAGCTTGCAGCTCATAGCAGGGTGAGGCGTGACTCTGTACACGAGCTCACTGTTGGCTGTTTCTCAATTTGCAGGAATTTGCAGATTCTCTTGGAATTCCATTCTTGGAAACCAGTGCAAAGAACGCCACAAATGTAGAACAGTCTTTCATGACCATGGCTGCTGAGATTAAAAAACGGATGGGTCCTGGAGCGACAGCTGGCGGTGCAGAGAAGTCCAATGTTAAAATTCAGAGCACTCCAGTCAAGCAGTCTAGTGGAGGTTGCTGCTAAAACCTGCCTCCCCCCTTTTGTCTCACAACAATGAATTTGCAATCTGAACCCAAGTGAAAAAAAAATTGCCTGAATTGTACTGTATGTAGCTGCACTACAACAGATTCTTACCGTCTCCACAAAGGTCAGAGATTGTAAATGGTCAATACTGACTTTTTTTATTCCCTTGACTCAAGACAGCTAACTTCATTTTCAGAACTGTTTTAAACCTTTGTGTGCTGGTTTATAAACGTGTAATCCTTGTTGCTTTTCCTGATACCAGACTGTTTCCTGTGGTTGGTTAGGATGTATTTTTGTTTTGATGTTTCTATTGGCATGTTTAGATGTCAGGTTTAGTCTTCTGAAGATGAAGTTGAGCCATTTTGTATCAAACAGCACAACAGTGTCTGTCGGTTTCCATGCATAAAATTTAGTAAGATATATGTAAGATCTGATTTGCTAGTTCCTTCTTGTAGAATTATAAATGGAAAGATCACACTATCTCTGATTAATAGTTTCTTCATACTCTCTGCATATAATTTGTGGCTGCAGAATATTGTAATTTGTTGCACAATATGTAACAAAACTGAAGAAATGTTTAATAAATATTGTACTTATTGGAAGTAATATCAAACTGTATGGTGATAAATATTGTCTTAATTTGTATTGGCTGAGGGGGAAATCAGGCTTGCATTGTGCACAAAACATATCTTTGTGCAGCCATGGCTCCCAGACCTTGTAGTAGAGCAGAGACCTTCCCTGCAACAACCGTAGTGCTGTGCCCCACAGGCCTGAGCAGCGGCGGTGCTGCAGGCACACACCGTTCCAGGAGCACCCCGGTGCTGGTGGAGGCGTCGTGCACTCTGAATGTACTGCAGTTCCCTGACTTAGTCTCAGAACTTAATTTATTTCTCAAGGACTCCACGTAGGGCATCTGGCTGCTTTGTGTGAGGGGAGAGGAGCAGTGTTTCCCGAACGTGAGTGACTTCAGCGTAACCTTGAGGTGGTATAACTTTCTACCAGTATATTATGTCTTTTCTATATGCTGTTAACTCCATCCTCTTTTAATTAATACTCTTCTTCACGCAACAGCTTAGTTTCTCTTCTGTTATGTGTAGAGGCACCAGAAGGACACGGTGGGGACAGGGCAGCCCCAGCCCAGGCTGTTGCTCCAGTAGGCGCTATTGCCCCCCGTGTGGAACTAACCAGCAGCAGTGAGGTTTGGGCAGCGTGTGATTCGTTGTACAGAGCTAATCAAGTCATTAGTGCCTGATGTCTAGCTAAAAGCCACAGGAAAGCTAGCCTATAACACTTCCTTTACATGTAAAATTGTTCAGCTTTATCTAAACTCAAACGTTCAGCCTATTCTGTAAATAGTCTCATGTTTGAAAGACCATGTAACATTCCCCTAGTAGTAAATACACCTTGTGGTAGTAAAAATATAGCCTAGGTATGTTGTGAGGTATAAACTAAAATTGGTGCAAATATCCTCTGATCTTTTTTTTGGGGGGGGGACTTTGGCTAACAGCTTTCTTCAACGTAGTTGCATCAATCAACAGGCAATTGTAATACATAAAGTATTGTCATGGTTAAGTTGAACTCTTCCACTTGAGACCTTCACAATAAAGTGATGTGCTTTCTATTAGAGATGTGCTTGTTGGTATAATTCATTATAATGTGACTGGCTCCTCCTGGAGGGCAGGAGCCATGGGAGTAGTGAGTGCTGCTAAGATCAGGAAGCGACCCAGAAGGTGTACTGAGGGCAAAACATCTTCCCTTCAGAGAACTGCACAAATGAACTTAAATGTTGAGATGCCTGCTACATAATATCCAAAACAATGTTAATATATACAGTAATAAAAGCATTGCAAAACCAACTCGGGCTACACCAGTTGTTTGGTGGTTTTTGTTGTTTTATTTTTTTTCCTAAGTCATGACTTAACATGGTGGCACTGTTCAATGCTGGGAGCAGGCTTAAAGGCAAACCCTGCTGAACTGGGCTCTCACTTGTGCGCTCCAGCACAGTGGTTTGTGCTTAGAACTGCCAGTGGTGGCCAACAGGCAGCAGCCTTCCATCAGCGCTGGGGTAAGGCTGATTCCTGGGCTGTGCTGCTGCAGGAACCACGCTGAGTGCTGAGAGGAGGAGGTGGAACTTGGAAAAGTATTAAACAAAAAAGACCAAACCAGTGTGTTAATTAGAACCCCTGGCTGCTTTGGTGTAATTGTATGTTTTGCCTTCCACTTGAGCTGCTCTCTGTCATATTTGAAAAGTCATGGCTGTGTGGTGAAGTCCCCGGTGACTGGGAAAAGGGAAACATTGCTCCCATTATTAAGAAAGGGAGAAAGGAAGACCTGGGGAACTACAGGCTGGTGAGCCTCACCTCTGTGCCTGGGAAGGTCATGTTGCAGATCCTCCTAGAAGCTATGTTAATGCACATACAAGATAAAGAGGTGATTCGAGACAGCCAGCATGGCTTCACCAAGGGCAGATTTTGCCTGGCCAATCTGGTGGCCTTCTATGATGGAGTGACAGCTTCAGTGGACGGGGGAAGGGCGATGGATGTCATCTACCTGGACTTCTGCAAGGCCTTTGACATGGTCCCTCACCACATCCTTCTCTCTAAATTGGAGAGGTGTGGATTTGAAGGACGGACTGTTCGGTGGATTAGGAATTGGCTGGCTGGACGCAGCCAAAGGGCTGTGATCAATGGTTCTGTGTCAGGGTGGAGGCCGGTCACAAGCGGTGTCCCTCAGGGGTCAGTCTTGAGACCGGTGCTCTTCAACATCTTCATCAATGACAGACGATGGCATCGAGTGCACCCTCAGCAAGTTTGCGGATGACACCAAGCTGAGCAGTGCAGTTGATACACTGGAGGGAAAGGAAGCCATCCAGAGGGACCTGGACAGGCTGGAGAAGTGGGCCCACGAAAACCTAATGAGGTTCAATAAGGCCAAGTGCAGGGTGCTGCACTTGGGTCGGGGCAATCCCAGGTATTTATATAAACTGAGGGAAGATCTCCTTGAGAGCAGCCCTGAAGAGAAGGACTTGGGGGTCCTGGTGGATGAGAAGCTGGACATGAGCCAGCAGTGTGCGCTTGCAGCCCAGAAGGCCAACTGTGTTCTGAGCTGCATTAAAAGAGGGGTGGCCAGCAGGGAGAGGGAGGTGATTGTCCCCCTCTACTCTGCTCTTGTGAGGCCCCATCTGCAGTACTGCGTCCAGGCCTGGGGCCCCCAGTACAGGAAGGACATGGAGCTCTTGGAGCGGGTCCAGAGGAGGGCCACTAAGATGATCAGAGGGCTGGAGCAGCTCTCCTATGAGGAAAGGTTGAGGGAACTGGGATT